>VZSZ01000921.1:341962-461170 GCA_013398815.1 Ibidorhyncha struthersii | reverse complement strand
GGGATCGCGTTGGGTGAGGGGGAAGAGCAGGGTGAGCGTCTAGGCACTTGGCTTTCTGTGTGCTTCCTTACAACCCTCACCGCTTCCCTCGGCTCCCGCAAAGTGCTAAGAGGTAACGATATTTGATGGGTCCTTAATTCTATTATTTATTGTTTCATTATCTCCACTTATCGTTCCCTTGTCAAGTAGGTCATTTATCATAGTATGGTTTTCTGATACTTCTTTCCGGTAATATGTTTTCACGTTCCTGAGGAACGTGTTTCTTATCTTTGAGGTGGCAAAAAAAAAGCCCCAAGCCTAGAATTGAAAACACGGGAGCCACGTGCCTTGCAAGGCGCCATTCATTCCAGTCCCCTGAAATACCAGCACTAGAGGGAAACTGGCCTGGTGCTTGCTTCCTGGAGCGAAGTGAAAATGCCTAGTATTGTCATGGTCTTGGGCCTCTGAAGAGAGCTAAGAGTAGATGTGGCGCTGGCTGTTGGAGATATTCTAACGAAAGAACCCCCAAAACATCTTGTCAGTGAGAAAGGTTGGTGTTATTTGGTGTTAACTTAATGGCATCTAGGAGAATTAGGGAAGGCAGGATGAATATAAATCCTCTTTTTCACTCAGTAGAAAAAAGGAAAATCCTGTTCACAGAGAAAGCAGCCTTCTGATTTCTACAGAAGTGGCCTCCATTTTTTTTTTGGCTGCGCATACCTTTCAGTAAAAAAAAAACTTTTTAGCATGCACCCCCAGTATATGTATATTTCTTGATTTATCAGTTATATACAGGTACTACTGTACTGATGTATACATTATAAAACATACTTAGAAATACAAATTAAGAAAGGATAAGATAAAGATGAAATAAATACTATTTTAAAATATTACTTATTAGTGTTACAAAAATCTCTTTCTTCCCACACCTCAGTGGATTGTCTTGCATGTGTGACCCACTTTAGAGACCACTGTGCTCGAGCACTTGGGTTTCAGAATTTGGTTGGGACCTCTCTCTTTTAAGCAAATAGAAGGTGGGTGTCACGTCAGTACTAGTGCTACTGCAGGGGAGACTTTTTCACTGGTTAATACCTTTTTCAGCATGTAAAGTCATGTTAGATTTCCGAAAATAATATTTTCGGTGGAAAGTAAATGGTGTAGGTGGATTAAGCTTGGCTAAGGCCACGGAGTGACAGAACTGGGCACAAGAATTTTGGGGACCATGCTCTAGCAAGCTTATATATGTTATTCTGAAGTGATGATTCTTAATTTCATAAGAATATAAACATAACCATCTGTTGAAAACAAATAAAACCAATTTATTTTCATCACTCCTTTTTTTTTTTTTAAATCCAGGCCATATGTGTAGGGACACAAACTATCTGGTATTTGAAGGTATTAGTGAAATGCCATTTTATCTTTTTTTTTTTTTCTTGCACATCTAAGTTGCGTGCTTGTTAGAAGGGATGAGATACTCAGCATTTCTGGAACTATACCAGTCATTGGCAAACACTGTAATTTAAGAGTCCAGGAAATTGAGGGAAAGTGATTAAATTCTTTTTCTGTCCTTAGAAATCTGGCATGTCTTGAAATAGAAGTTGAGATTACTAGTTCTAAGGAGATGTAGGCTTAGAAATGGTGGCTAAAGCAGAATATTCAGATTGGTCTTTATATTGCTTAAGTTAGCTTTTATATAGGATACTAGCAGTTTTCAAAATGGAAAAACTGAAGATTGTGTGATCTGACCCCAATGTCTTGATTATAAATTGAATATTTTTTTCCTTTGGTTGCACATGGTGTGGCACAATAGAGGGTAACATGACAGGTACACCTTTTATGGCTCAGAAAGGGACAAGAGAATCATGTTTCTTACAGGGATGTTTCTTTAGCACCTGAAGCTCAGCTCTTCTACGTGTACCTGACTGTTAGGAGGTGACTATAACAAATTATAGCACTTTGCAATAAAGCAACCAAGAGGAGAGGGATTCTTATTGTCTTGCATCTTCTGTTTTTGCAGGACGTCTTCCCTCAGCAAGCCCAGGTTTTCTGTGTCAGATGGCCAGGGACTGCGGAGGAAACTGAGAAGACGTGCTGATTTAGCTGGTGCTCCTAGACTTCTGAATGAAAGCAGTGACTGTGAGCTGTGTTTTTGCTTTGTACCTACATCACAAAGTTACTCTTAGTATCAAAGCACAGGAATCAAGAAAATTGTACACTAATGTGTTCAAGTTAACTTTGCAAGCTTTTTTTGTAAGTGCATCTGTTCACAATGTATTTAAATAAAGGGTGACTTGTATCAAGGTGTGCCCAATTATGAAGGTGTGCATCCTCACCTGCCAAAGCAAGCTCAGCCTTCCATAGTAAGTGCTTCTGTTTGACTAAATAGGATTTATTTTAGGGGCAGTTCTTCGATGAGATTTTTTTGAAGCTTACTGCTGACTGGGCCAAAAGTTGCAGACAAGTATAGAGCACGTTTCACTAAAACAAGCTGATATAGGTTTCTGAATTCCTGCTGTACCTCCTGCCCTCCCCAGGTCGTGGTTGAAAAACTTAAGTACTCCCACTCCCTGTTACTGAAGCGTGCACAGAGCTGTGCGGATTTTTTTGAGTACTGTGGCATGTGCTGTGGGGAACTGTTAGATGTTAGAGAACAGGTGAAGAGGCTGCACTCATAATAATGGGGATACTCTTCTGATAATGATCTGTGAGAGAGAAGGGTAACTCAAGGGAACATGCATGTACTACTTCAAGGCCAGTAGGTGAATGAAGAAAGGTTGTCTTTTTTTCCTTTTTGCTAGTTGTTCATGTACACTAATAAAATGCCCTTTCTATCTATAATTTGATTGGCTTTGGAGAGCTCCCCAAGCTAGGTTGCTTTCTGTGTTCCTTTAAGCTTTTTTATTTTTTTACTTCCATGATTTCCCCTAGAAAGAGAGGGGGAATATTTCTTGCATTCATGGGAACTGTTACTCTTCAGTTCTTCAGACATGAAGAGTGGTGGATAAAAACGCTTTGACACTAAGTGTTCACTAGCTATGAATTTACTAAGAACAGTTTGTTTTTCAGAAACCACTATTATTTTTCCTGGTGGATTTGTTCATGAAAGCAGCTAAGGCTTGTTGGTGTCTGTTTGAAATATACAGTGCAAGTGGTACCTAAAACTTTTATTAGTAATGGCGGTCAGCCTCCATTGGCAAGATCTGCAATGTTGGCCATGTTGTATTATTGTGTGACTACAGAACTGGCTTGTTCCTTTACCAGTGATGTGGTTGCTCCAGTGATGTCAGTAGCGCAGAGGTTAGCTCAGATGGCAGCCATTAGTTTTTACTATGTGTAGTCCAATACTGGTCTTTGAGTTTTGAGGGCAAAACAACTGGATCTGAGTTTGCACATGCACCACCAGTGTTACTCCCAGTGGGATAGGTCAGGTGGTAAGCAATTTGAAATGGACTAGTCTTGTAATCTCTTCTATCTAATGGGATTGTTGGGATGTATCTGTTAAAGCTTTCCTGTATGCAAGTTAATCCCACAGAGGGTTAATTCTTATTAAAGGAACAACTTGCAGTGTTCATACCTATCTAGTAGGGACAAACCTGACATTGATGTTTTATTTCTGAAGGGCTACTTAATAACAGTTTGATAAGGACAGCTTTTGGTGAATAGAAGCTAGAGCTAGTTTTGAATGACCAGGTTTATCTGGGGGAAATCTTCATTCTGTGTTACAGGGGAACAAAACCAATTATGGTGGAATAACTGATTCCAAGTTCTAAATTTATTAGGAACTCTTCCTTGTTTCCTTGATCTTACTGTTGCAAATGCTGATGCACTTGAAAGAAAACTTGTCTTACAGAAATGAAATTAAGAACATTATTGACTAGATGTTTTTAATAGTAAATATTTACATGGAAGCTGTGCTAAGTTGTCTTCAAAGAGGCTTATTAATGATTTTGATCCTAGAGACAAATGATCCTGCTCTCCTTTGTAGGAGACTAGGGCAATGGCTGACTTTGGCTGACTGATTTCAGTCTTTTGGACCATCTTATGTGGCATACAATGAATAGCAAAATAAATCTTATACTTCACTGTTTGAGATTCTTATGACTTGGGTTGTTTGTACTGTTTCTTCAGGTAAAAGGGAATCTAGGACTTTGGAATGTGTCTTTTGAGTATTATGGCTGGGATAAGTAATAAGGTGAGCAGCTGACAACCGTAGTCTGTAATTCAAAACAATTGTGATAGCGTGAAAATGGGAAGAGTTGTTTCGGTCAAAAAGGCTGAGCGGCATAAAGTTTTTTTTTACTGATGATAAAAATGTGTGAACTACATAAAAGAATGAGGATAGTGAAAGTGTCAGTTAATAATTGAATTCAAGAAACTGACAGAATTTTTCTCTGAATGCTTTTTCCATTTTTTTTTCTTCTGCTAACTAGTGCAGAACACAGAGGATTTTTTGGCAATTTTTAGTGAATTACCAGGGGAAAGACTACTTTTGTTTTATTGTTGTGTTCAAATGCGAAAAGATAAATTCATAGCTTTAATTATACAGTGATGTCTGAGGGATTGTTTACAGCCAAAAGAAGCTCTCAACAAAGTATTCTTAATTGGCCTTCATAAGGTTTGTCATCTATAGAGCTTGCTAGGACTTTAAGTGGTGGTATTTATGATTTGTGCTTTCTGCTTGGGGATGTCATTCTGAAGGACCTCGAGCCAGTGAATCTTTGCTGCTGTCACCCTCTAATGCTAGCACTCATGCATGTTTTTGGTGAACTGTTTCAAAGAGCTTATGAGATGAAAATTTTTTTATCTAGCTGGTAAATTAGTTCAAGGACCTTGACAAGTTGAAAACCAAACAGCTTGCCTGTTGGGGAGGTGAGTGTGGCCGGTTGTGAAGAAGACTGGGAATGGTAAGATGGGGAAGTGGTAAGGTCCATGGTTTAACTGTAACATAAAACTCTGAGGTTTGAAATTGAGCAGGTACTTAACCTCAGCTGCTCTGGATCCATACTGATACAATAAACAGTTGCTGCAGGGCCGGTTCTGTTCTTTTTCTTTATCCTGATGCTCATCTGATTTTGCAGCAGTTTAGGGGTGTCAGGAGGGAGCATTGCTTTGTTTCCACTCTAGCCCCCTAAACTAGCCTGCTGCATTTGTGTGCACTACTTCTGGCTCTAGAGAAAGGCATGTGGTTTGTGGGAGGAGTAGGACAATCCCCTTAGGTGCCACTAGCTGTGATGTAAAGTTAAACTGCAGTAGGTAACTAGCTACTCAGATGCTGCAACTGTAACCTGGTTTGGCCCCTGGGTGTGGTAGATGTCCCAGCAAGTGCAGGGAATGTAAGAGATTTGTGGATTTTTTTTTTTAATAAAAGAAGCTTAACGGATGACTAAGGAATGCCTTTTATTATTAAGGTGGGACCTAAATATGTACATCAGCCTGCAGTATGGTTACTTGCTTTAGTTGGATGGGTTCTCAGATAGCCTTAACCAAATGGTGGTTAAAGCAGGTCTGACTTAGCTGCGTCTGTTCTGTAGTTCCTTGTATTTCAGGTAAGTGGTATGACATGAATTAGTGTAGGGTTTTTTTGAATTTTCTTGTTTGTTACTTAAGAAACAGTTTGTTTCTCTTGGAATTCCCGTGGCTGCTGTTTCAAAGCCTTGGACATAAGATGGTGTGTTGTTTTCTAACTTCGGAGTACTGTTTGCTGAAAACAAGTAATTGACAGAACATCAGTAATGCAGATGAACTTTTTTTTGGACGAATGGACTCTGTCATTTGTGCAAGAATAGACTAAGTAATAATCTTAGGTTTATGACTTTGGGGCAACAGTTATTTGTTGACCAAAGGTTGAATTTCTGATGTAATGTCACATACTAGTGTTCAAAATATGCTGTGCCTGACAATATGTGGAAAGAGAAAGTGTCAGTCTCCATAGTTGGGAAAGCAGTGGAGAGAGCTGTGGCAAAACAAGTTCTGGTAATAGTATGAGACTACACAAGAGAGAAAACAGATCAACACCAGGCGAAGTACTGAAAACAGTAAACTGTGAATCTTCTTTCACACTTTAAAATCTGGAGTTTGCTAACATCACATTTCTGCCAAGAAGACTGGGGGGCGGGGGGAAATGTTGCCAGTACAGGATAAATGGCACGCAAAGGTAAGACAAGAAAGCTTGGTGTACATTTTAGTTTTAAGGGTTTCTTTTTGTACTGGCATTCTAAACCTTTTCCCTTGGTACAGTGCTCCTCTTGTGTTCCACTTCTCCACAGCTTGCTTTAAGAATAGGCATAATCATCCTTGTCATTTATCCAGCATATTGACAAAAGTCATCTTCTGATACCTAAAGGATAAAAAATTTAAGACTTCTTGTAGAAAGATACTTCTTTTAAAGCTGCAATATCTTCAAATGCACAAGCATGTTGTTGGAATATCTCATAAATCCCATTGTATAGGACTTCTAGAGCAGATGAGCAAATCTTCAGAGCCTCCAAATGTCCTGAACTATACAGGCATATTAGAATGCTCTTATTTCTCCTTCAGGATGTATTTCTTAATGAGCAGGTTTTACATTAGTTCTTGCTGCTTGGATCTGAATGTTTGTGATTGTCTCAACAAAGGAAGGCTCTAAAACAGGAGCTGGAGGTTTGTGATTCAAAAGAGAGTACCAAAGGAGTGATAAACAGGGAGAAATTTGGAAAACTTAGTGGAGGCAGTGTAGCATTAGAAGATAGATATAATGTGCTTATTGTTTCTGTTGGAGTTTAAACTTTGCCAATGCAAAAACAAATAATAACCACAGGAAAAACACGTGCTTCATGTATGCCTGGTTAGCAGTGTAGTTATGTAAAAGACATGGCATAGCAGTTTTTTTCAGTCCTGTCTAGTCAGTTACGATCATAAGTAACCATATTAGAGTCAGCTTTTGGAGCAGATTTCTGGCTTGGGGTGCATTTACTGCAGTATGCTTTAGCTGGTATAGCACATGACTCATGCTGCTGCTGAAATGAAATCAAGATAGCTGATATTTAGAATCATAGTCTAGGAAGGGACCTTTAAGATCACTGAGTCCAACCATCAACCTAACGCTGCCAAAACCATTACTAAACCATGTCCCTTGGCACCACATCTACCTGTCTTTTAAATACCTCCAGGGATGGGAATTCCACCAGTTCTCTGGGTAGCCTGTTCCAATGCTTGATAACCCTTTCGGTGAAGAAGTTTTTTCTAATATCCATCCTAAACCTCCCCTGGCACAACTTGAGGCCATTTCCTCTTGTCCTATCACTTCTTCCTTGGGAGAAGAGACTGATCCCACCTCTCTACAACCTCCTTTCAGGTAGTCGTAGAGAGCAATAAGGTCTCCCCTCAGCTTCCTTTTCGTTAGACCAAACAACCCCAGTTCCCTCAGCCGCTCCTCATAAGACTTGTCCTCCAGATCCCTCACCAGCTTTGTTGCTCTTCTCTGGACACGNCTAATATCCATCCTAAACCTCCCCTGGCACAACTTGAGGCCATTTCCTCTTGTCCTATCACTTCTTCCTTGGGAGAAGAGACTGATCCCACCTCTCTACAACCTCCTTTCAGGTAGTCGTAGAGAGCAATAAGGTCTCCCCTCAGCTTCCTTTTCGTTAGACCAAACAACCCNCCCTGTGGGCCCACTTCTGGCCAGCTGTTGACCAGCACTCCCAGATCCTTTTCTGCTGGACAGCTTTCCAGCCACTCTTCCCCAAGCCTGTAGTGCTGCATGGGGTTGTTGTGACCCAAGTGGAGGACCTGACACTTGGCCTTGTTGAACCTCATACCTAGCCTCAGCCTATGAATCTGGCCTGTCCAGATCCCTCTGTAGAACCTTCCTACCCTCAAGCAGATCAACACTCCCACCCAACTTGGTGTCATCTGCAAACTTACTGAGGGTGCACTTGATCCCTTTGTCCAGGTTTTGGACAAAGATACTAAAGGGAGCCTGCCCCAGTACTGAGCCCTGGGGACACCACTTGCGACCGACCACCAACTGGTTTTAACTCCATTCACCATCACTCTTTGGGCCCAGCCCTCCAGCCAGTTTTTTACCCAGTAAAGAACATGCCCGTCCAAGCCATGAGCCATTTGTCTAAATCCTCACTGTTTCAATATGTGGGAAGCATGACAGAATAGACTTCAACTACTCTTCTGCTGAGTTTAATTAAGATAAGAAAGTGTATTTGCTGCAATTCTTGTACAGTATGAAGAGCCAGTGTAATAAGTATCCCTTGTTACAACAAATGAATCAGAATTTGTGGAATTCAAGTTCTGTTTCCAGACTCATGGGAAAGAATCTCAGCTTTCATCAGAAGAATAAATGTTTAGCTTTAGTTTGGAAAGAAAAAAAACTGAGAATGTCAAGTCAGTTTATGAGATAATCCTAATTTTTTCTGGTAATCACACTTCCTCCTATTTATGACTGTTTTAGGGCCCTCAGTTACTGGAATAGTTTCAAACGTTCTTCATTTCTGATGCTAGAATTTTAGTGAGAGAGCTGAATCTCAGGCTATAGCATTGTAGGAATGTAAGTCTCTAACTCTTGGCTGTGCATCCCTTTTTCTTTTGCTAGCAGCAATGCTTGTTGGATCCTTTGCTGAGCCATTTCACCCATTAATCTGGTGTAAAACGATTTGATAAATGAACTAAAAGCTATTCTGTTTCTTTAGCGTGCTGAAACATGACTTGTCCAGTGAAGGGAGGTGCCAGGCTGAAGATGATGCAATGAGTATGAGTAGTTAGTAGTTAAATTGGCTTAGGCTGCCATAGAACTATAGCCTTAGGCAGTGGAGAGCTATTGTCTGCACCTTCTAGCACTTGGGTTATCTTCATGCAGGCAGATGAACTTCCTGAATGCTTCTCTTGGTCATGTGAAAACTACAACTGCTATTAGCAGTAAAAGTTATACTAGTCCAAAAAGTTATCTTTGGTGATTGAGGGTGGCTCATGTAGCTTAATGTGACCGTTTACCACACGTGGAAGTGGAAGGTTCCATACACATTCTTTTTCTAATAAGCTATGTATTTATTTGAGCCCTCTGAGTCCTTTTAACTATTTATCTGAGCTGGTGGAAGATGCCCAGCTTCCCCTCGTACCTGTCGTTCTCCCAAAGGGAAGAGTTAGGGAGTTAGAGCAGCTCCCTGAAAATCCAGTAAGCTGTGGAGATTGCCGTAACCAGGTGAGAAAGGAGAAGTCGGCAAGACATTCCCCTTTCTGCAGCAGCAAGCTACAACTCTGTAACCTATCCTTAAATCTAGACTGTATCAAAATATGCAAAGCTTGAGAAAGAGGCCTGAAAATTGTGTTCATGTAATGCTCAACTTAAGGCCACCAGTATTTTGACGGTTCCCCATTCTGCTTCATCAGTTGACAGTACCATATAGATCATTGTATGATGTTACTGGGATTCTGTAAATTATTCACTAACACTAAGCACTTCATTCAAACATCGAAGCAGAAGTCTTATTTTTTAAGCTCTTGAGTACAGGAAAAGGAAAGGCAGGAAAAAGCTTCTGAATCTCATTAGTTTGTGATCCCTGGGTTTTTAAATGTCAGTTTGAAGTTGCAAATAGAGCCTGATTCATCCTGCTTTCTGAAATTTGATGTCTTTGAACAAAATTGCATCAATTTAAAACTTGTTGATTACTTGGAGAGGTAATGCGACAACGGCTTTTTCAATAGCTGTGGTTTGCTAACCTGGTTTAGCTTTTTGTTTTTAAAAACTATACTCAAGGAAACCAGGCTTTGTATTTGGTCACATTTAAACTAGTATACCTCAGGATAGGTATAGGCTGGAGAAGGTTGTCTTGGAAGCAGTGACATGAAGGGGTGTTGGAGGTGACTGGATAATCCAGCTGAACATTAGCATTTAGTGAAGCTCTGAGCAACTAAGCCTTAGGTGTAAGAACAGGTGAGTCTAACAAGCAAGGCTTGTCTTCTGCAGCTGGCACTGCTGCAGCTACTTCAGAAATTCATAATTCAGAAAGGGTTGCTAACACACTGGAAAAAGGTCAGTCTGAAAATGAGTTAAAGGCATATTTTCAGTCCTAAAAATGAATGCAGGCACTATATTTGTTTAACTTCTTGAAAGGATACATTTATCAAATCACAACTTAATCAGAATTTATTTGTGTAGATTCATAGCTTATAAAGTCTAGCCTGCAAAAGTAACACAATCTAAGTGACTGCTACAACAGAGAGTTGTACAAATTTACTGTGTGCCTAACTACTGAGTGGGACAGCTGATGCAGTGATGCTTCTCTTACTGTCAGTCTTGAAAGCAAGACTGGGTAGCCATTATGCAGATTTGAATTCCTCTTTGTGTTTCTTTTTTTAACAGAGGATAGGTGGCCGATGCTGAATGGGTCAGTCTGGGTGATCACAGTCATGCCCTCTGGCCCGTGTATGTGGGTATACTTGAAGCTTTACAGACAGGAAATAAGCCTTTTTAGTTCTAGCCCAGGAACTTTCTTGAAAGTACAAAAATCTTGCAAGTATTTGTTGTAGACTAACCAAAGTGGTCTTTGTCTTGACATAAGATTTGATTGTTTGTCTGTTTACATTTGGATATAAAAAGCTATAGAATTAATAACTGCATGATAAATTTAGATAGTGAGACTTTATGTGAATTGCTTTGAATGAGTAGTGATATGAAAATCATCCTAATATCAAAGTTATTTTCCTTACTTGAGAAACCTTTTCTGTTAGTATTGTGGTAACCTTATAAAAAACTAAAATTCATTAAAAGTGTGAGAAAATGTAAAATCTGTTATAGATGGCTTACTTGCATTTTCTCTATAGGAAAATGCTTTAAATGTTTGATGGCTTTTTTTTTTTTAGGTAGGTTACTTGCATAATTCTATTGCCAATTGTGAAAACATACATTATGTCCCAATGCCATTTCAACAAAGTAGTTCTCAAGGTAATTACAGAAAAGGTGGTTTATCAGAAGAAGGGTTTGCAAAGAATACCGAAAATAGGAACATGCGGGAAAGTTTCTTGTAATCTGTTAAAGTTTATGTTCTTGCATTGCTGTTACGTGGAAAAGCATTGTAAGTATTGATATGCACATAAGCACACACAGGGTTTAAATTTTTATAGTGAGGAAGAGTGGGAAGACACAAGATTTCTAGCCTTCACTATGCATTTGAAACGAAAAAAAAAATAATCTGACTTAACCTTTTATCTCGGTGTCTTTATATTATAAACTTCTGGGAATTATGTTTAGAGAAGTGTTTTTTCTTTATTGATGCATAGTTCTTCTAATATCTGAGGTCAGTAATTTTTGTCAGGCATGTGTCTATAATTGACTTTTTATGGAGACATTCAAATAATGCTATATAAATGTAGGAACTACAGCTCTTTTGCATAGGTGGGTTTTTTCCTTCCAGCTTCTGTGAATGTGGATCAGTGACTGACCAATAGAAGACTCTGGGCAGTGATGAGGCAGAACTGTGATAATGCAGCCTTGCAGTAATATATTAACTGAAAGTTACGAAAAAGATACACTAGCCTGTCATATACAGATAAATTTTACTTAAATGTGTTACAGTTTACAGTAGGATATGTATCTGTCATAGCTCCATTTTTGAGACTTGTCTCTGCTTCTGAACTTGCTTGATAGCCAGTGGATGCATTTCTGTAACGTTGTAATTAAAAATACGGAAATTTGAGCAATTGGAGATTTTTGTAGATCAGAGAAAGAAGTTTCCTGGCATTTACTGTGACTTTCTACTGCTAAATAACTTAGTGCTTAAAAGATGAATGAAGTGCGAAGTAATCACCCCAAAGAAGCTAGATAGTACTTCAGCAAAAGCTGACAAGGAATTAGAATGCTAATTGATATTTGAAGGAATAGAGCAGCAATGACAAATCGGTTGCTTTTTGGATATTGAACATATAGGAGGGGTTGCAAGTGTATTGTATTAAATACTGTAGTGACAAACCGTGATGTGTAACTGCCTTGGAGAATTTCAAAGAGCATGGGAGGCTTGTTGAAATCCATAAGGAGATGGTGCCATGTGGAAAGAAGGTGATGGAGTTGAAAGAAATTGTGTCAATGTTAGGATGCAGAGGTTGAGAAGATCTAATTTTTAAAGTCACAGTGAGAAATTAAGGCATCAAGTGCCAGTTGTCATTGTAAAAATTAATTTGTCTGTGTAAGTGATGTTGTCTCTACAATCAGAAGCTGAAGCTAACATGCCTCTAGCCTTCATTTTAAAATTAAATTACCTCTTTGAGGTTACAATATGGTCAAGCAGCTGATTCTTGAAGGAATCAAGAGACCTGAATATTCCTTGTGTTCTTTCTTCCAGGGAGTTCTCTGGCAGTTTTTTGACTTGTCTCTGCCTCTGATTTTTGTGACCTTCTCTTGTGCAGATAGACCTACCTTCAAATGTGATAGTTCTCAGCCTCACTCGTGGCAGCAGTCACTCTTAGTTCTGAACTGCCGTACTTGTAGTAAGGAGGAAATACTTGGTTATTCAGGTAGGGCTTGCATATTGCTGTGAAGATGGTTGCATGCTACTAGTGGCATGAGTGTTAGTTTGTGAACCTTAATCTAGCTTTGGCACAGAATGTCTCTTCGATTTTTGATGTAGTGGAAACTCTATTTCTTTTCACATTTAAACCGCTATTCTCATGCAAATAATAGTATATCCTCTGTGAGGCTAGAAATGAGAACTCATCTTTTGCTTATACGCAATGAAAAGCTTGATGTTACAGTATCTTCTTGGTCCCTCAGTTGTCTGTCCCTGTAATCTTGTGGAAGTGTATGCAGTTCATTATGCTGTGTCCTCTATTTAAAGGACAGAGTATATTGAACAAGTGGACTAATTAGTGGAGTAGCAAGCACAGCAGCCTGGAGCTAAGCTTTTCATTTGAAGAAAAAAACTACTTAAAACTGCTACTGGATTAAACCTACTTGAAATCACTGAAAATTGGGTTCTGTGTAGTGAGCCTAACATGTAACTCCTCTCTCAAATGATAACTTGCCATTGTTTAAATGGTTTGAATTGGGGTAACCAGTGCTTTTTGTACTCCGAGTTGAGAGTAAATCTGAGCTTAATACCAAAGGTGAGGGAATCTTTGTGTGGGGGCTGTATAATATTGGAAGTCGAGCTCTAGCTTCAGTAGTTGGAGAGAAGATCCCAGATTCCTTGCTGAGGTTGCTCTTGATGGATTTTTCTTGTTAACAGATGAGTAAAGTGAAAACTCTACATCTCAGATCTGGTGGTAGAAAGAAAAATTGTCTTTTTATTCTTCTGGCCCTCAGGCTTTGTCAGGACTGGGCGAGGTGTTGTCTCTCTCTTCTCTATTCTTGTGGCCATTGTAAGGGATTTTTTCAACTGCTTTTATGTCCTGTTTTCTATTCATGGCTGTCTCTGTCCTGACCATAAACACTGCTCAATTCTTCAGCTGTTGGTGGCCTTTTTAACAACAACAATAACAAAAGCCAGGAGGGTGTTTGCTGGTTTACTTCTGTGTTGACCAGAAGCTTTGAGCCAGATAGTCTATGTGGGAGTGTGCATAAGGATGACCTTCGTTTTTTGTTTTGAGTAGGTGTTGGGACCTAATGACCTCCAGCAGTCCCTTCTAGTCTAAAGAAGTCTATGAGTCATTAAAGGTGAATAATAGAAGAGATGTACTTCTTGATTGATGGAAGCAGGATTAATTCAGCGTAGCAGAAATTGGGGACTTGTCTCACATTGTTTCCTTTTTCTTCCTCCACAACAGGGCAGGAACAGCCAACAAAGAAAATGCAGTGACTAGACACACGCCTTGCTCATTAATGCTTTGCTGGGTGATCTTAGTCAGCAAAACTAGTTAGAATCTGCAGATGATTTGTATGGATAGAAGATATTTACATATAAAATGTGTGATTATTAGGTGATGTTATGAAATGTTACTGAGAAAGGCATTTTAAACAGGAATACAAACAAGTTCATGGTGATTAAGACAGGGATGCTTGAGTAGAGAAAAATTTTGGGCTGAAGCAGATGAATCTTTCTGCTTCTTGTTTATTGAACTGTTAGCTGTAAATGAAACATACTTCAATTGTCCAAAAAATACAGTTTTTTACAAGCTGAAATTTCAAACAGTCTTTCCTAATCAGCTTGATTACTTGGTATAGTTTCAAACAATAGGCTTTTCCTTTTATTTGTCTTTTATATGCTAAACTCCAAATACCTAGGCATATTATGCTGTGGATGGGAGATACCAAGTAGTGTCTGGTGCAGTAGTCCTCTATGGTCTTTCAGAACTCTTTATTTACACGTTGCAACCAGCTCTTGGAGATTTACTCATTGCTGTTACTTATTATCAGTGAGCAGGAGAGGTGACTAGGCTGTTTCGAGAACTATGTACTCCTTGCTTTACGTAACAAATGTGTGCTACTTGTGGCAGCCAGGTAAGGATTACTTAAAGGTTTACTTACTTAAAGGTTACTTAAGAGTTTCTTCTGGAGTGGATATTTTATCATGAAAAACAAAGCTTAGTTGAGATGTGAACTGAACCTGCTGGATTCTTTTTAGTGAGCTTACCACGGAGCTTTGGAATGCCATGGGCATATTTTGTCTACAGTTAAACATAGATGACCCTTTCCTAGAGATCAGGAGATAGTTCCAGGGTGGGAATTAGCTGTTTTGGGAGACTGTTAAAGACCAGGAAAGCCAAGCTTCCATTACTGTAATAAATGTTTTATCTTGGGAAGTCTGTAAGCTCAAATATAATTGTTAAAGTTTTCATAAAAGCTGAATACTTTCTGCTTTTAAAAATGTAGTGTTTAAAAAGCAATGACATGCTTTTTTGACTTTGTTCTGGTAGATGTGGGAGGAGCAAAATACAGATGAGTGCTTTTTCAGAGGAGCCTTTTTTAAATGAAAAAGGAGTGCTGGTGACTGAAATGACAATTGTCTAACTGAAAAGCCCCTGAGCTAACTTTTAGGGTTAAATGTGGTAATGGATCCTCAGGTAATCTGTGTACTCCCTTCTAACAGGCTGCAAAGGTAACCAAGAAAGTAAGTTTCCTGAATTTGCAGTGCTATGCCTGCACTTCTTTTGTAAAACATTTAGGCTCCACAAATCAAAAAAAGAGAGTATTGCCTAAACTCTTGTTTTCTACCAGTTTGCTTTCTGTTTCTGATCAAGGCAATGAACTTCGGATTATGAGGTTATACTGAGGTGAAATCTGTGTTGTAGCCCTTCTGAAAAAACAAATATTTTTCCATTTTCCCATTATTTAATGCTGTGTAAACCAGAGTGTTACTGACCTTTTGTCAAGGATCATGCAGACTTTAGTTCTTATTTCTCTTTGCAGTAAGAACTGTGTAATGTGTATTCAAGTCAGATTCTCACAACCACTTCTAGATGTCTGAAACCAAGCAATGACTAACAGCTAGTTGAGATGTCCAAAATAAAAGGGTTAAGATTGGTAGCATTTTAAAGACTGTTTCTGAAGTTTAGTTGTATTCTTAGCTCTTAGAGATTTCCTATATGACCTTTAAACCAGCTATGCCTCTTTACCCATATATAGGGGTGCTGGGATAATATTTATGCTTTAGCTCAGAGGAACCATATTTACTTAACAAATATATATAGAAATGAAATCATCAAAAGGAAATGTAAAAGCAGTATAAATCTTTGCTGTTTGCTAAATACAGTAAATACTCAAACCTGAATGCCAAATATCTTTCAGAACATCTATAACTAAACACAAATTAGGAATCCTTTCAAATGTAAGTGCTTGAGGCTTTGTGTGTTACATGTGAGACCTCCATCCTTGTGTCTATTCAGACTTCAGCCTCTCTGAAAAGATTTACATTCTCTTTTAGGACTAAATTTATTGTGTACATAGATCAACTCTATTTTGTGGAGCTTGTACATGTTTGCCGTCTGCAGTGCCTGGTTTCCAGTATCTGAGCAGCAGCTGTGGAAGAGGGAAGTTGGAAGAGCAGTTTATTGTAGGTCTTAGCTGCACTTTTCCCAGGTGCTTGTTGCTGTTTGGCTCCAAGCTCCAGACAGGGATGCTCTGCTCTTAGTCGCTATTTTCCCCTGGCTTCTTTTGACTTCTTGCTTATGATATAAAAGGATAGACACAAATAAGAGATTGCAGCATCAGTAAGACAGTAGAAAGAAGTTATCCACTGTCCTCACAGCAATTTGTTTGGGCTACTGGAGGTGGCTTGGGGATCAGATGAAATATTACAAATGTTTACCTGTTGTTTTGAGCACTCAACCTAGAATATTTAGCCATGCTGTGGGCGTGGCTTCTTTCTTTTCAATCCTACTTCAGCTGCAAAATTAAGTATTTTCATTATGTGTGCCACAGGTGTTCCCCAAATGTGTTCTCTGCCTGCCTCTCCCCATACCTCACATCTCTGGATGTCTGATCCATAGCTTAGAACTGGAGAGCATTCAGACTACTCCAGTAGGCTTGTGCCATTGTTTTTTTCCCCTTCTCTTCCATTCATGATGCTAAATAGTATAATTTCCTGTTGCTTTTGGAGGATAAAGATAGGTAAAGCTTTATTCTAACTTGTCTACATTCTGCTGTTGATGTAAGTGAATTCTTTTATGGAGCCATGGAAGTATGTGGGTTCTTGTATGACTTTAAAATTTCTGTGTGCTTTCCCTTTTGTTGGCGAGAGGGGAATCCTGGTATATGCCTAGTAAGAGCATATAGTTTCAGTCTCTTTTCAGTTTCTCTAAATTTTTTTTACTCTTGTTTTGAGTGTAGTCTTTCCCTGTAGTACTTGTCTTTACACATTTCATCTGCGGTCTCAGACAACTCTATAGTCTTTTTAGCACTGGTCAAAGGAGCTATCTGCTTCTCCAGGAGATAGGATGCTTTGGCAGGATTGTGCTGTCATTTCTATTCGTTTCTTTTCTTTTCATGAATCCAGACACGGTTTTGTAAGTGCTGTCCGCTGGTATTGTAACACTTGCTTGAGCCTCATGTCTGTTCTTTTGTGCTTGTTTTCCTCACTGTTTTTTCCATCAGTCTGTTTCTTAGGTCTATACAATTTTTCTCATATGATGCCAATGATATGATGCATGAGAAACAGTCCCAAATTAAATACCGTTAGAAGAGCCTTGGCTGAAAAGGGATTTTCGTGCACTACATACAATATACATCCAAACTTTCATTTCTGACACATATTAATCTATTACCAGAGAGCTTTAAGAACAGATTAGATACAAACAGTCCAATCCAGATCTTCGCTATTCTTGCAATTAGAAAGCATTTGCTAATATCACTTCTGTTGATCTTTTAAAAGGAAAGAAACAGACTGAATGTTTATATGCTTGTTATTTTGCACAACTAAGGCTATCTAAAGATTGTGATTTCTTCTAAATAAGAGGCTTTGGTTTGCTCAAACTCATTTGTTTTCTGTTGGAATAGTACAAGGCAACAGCAAGAAAATAAGAGCAAAAATGTATGGAAGCTGGCATGTCATATTTTTTTCTGAAGATGGGTCTTTTCTGAAAACAGGCAGAATTAGTTGCCTCTTTTGTGTGAGAATCACTGGCTCTTCCCACACTTCATTTCCTCTGACCTTTGTCCCTGTACCCATATCAGTGCATTTAAAATATCCAGTTCCATGCTGTCTTTGTGGCTCTTGAGGTCAGAGTAGATGCTTTTGTCCTGGGTCATGAAGCCTGTGGTGAGTCATTCTTTTAAGTATATACTCAATCCCTTTTTCAGTATGTTCTCACATCCAAAGTATTCAACCCCATATTCTGTAAAATGGTCAGTAAAGACTTGTTTTGGTGGGTATGTGCAGGAGAAATTCCAGTCTGTATTCCTCTGTGGCAGCAGCTGGAGTTTCCTCTCCCAGAATTTTAAGTGAGCTAGGAGTATATGCTGTGCTTCCCTGAGAACTTTTGTGATGAGCAAGGCTTTGAGAGAGAGCAAAAGTGCTAAAATAGCTTTAAAACAGCTTTTCAGTCTCAGCAGGTGTATCCAATCTTCAATTATTATGTTTTCAAATATGTAACTTTTCATTTCACTGGCCAGTCGCAATCAGGATTCTTTGACAATTCAGAGTTATCTCTAGTTCAGAATACTTGTTCAGTATTTTAAATCAAGTAGTCCTCAAGCATTAATTAATACTGTTTCTTGTTTCACTTGTGTGATGCTGGTAAATGTTAGAGCTGGGCAAACACCATGAAAAACTTCAGTGTGTTCATTTACATGTTTTTAATAAACTGCTTTGCTCATGGCACTTCTATGTTTGCATTCCACAAACAGTGAAATAATGGAATCTTACTGACATAAATGATCAGAGGAACTGAACTTCTGAAGGAAAGAAACTGTTTTCTTACTGATGGGGAAACTAGCAGGATCTGGTAAAGCCTTGGATGATTTACAATCACTGTGGTTTTGGAGAAGTGTATGTGCTCAAGGCATGGTTTGTGTGTCCGTTACATGGTTGGTGGTTGTGTTTTTTTTTATGGGGTATCCCTTTGCCTTGTTAATGTAAAAGTAGCTATTGGAAAACTTTGTCCTGTGAAATATGAGGTCCTCAGATCCTGAAGAAATTTTCAAATGACAGAGCAGGTAAAGAGGTAGACTAAATTGCCTATAGTAACTGGAAATTCAGAAGCGATTTTTACAGACAAACTACAAAAGCCAGTGCCATCCCTGGTAGTCAAATACTGGACTTAGCTTAGGTAGAGTGATTAATTAAAATAAGTATTAAAATAAACAGTGATAAATTTATTTTTTTGTGATTTGGCTGGTTTATATTTTCTCATGTGAGATGTATAACATGAGGATTAAATTAATTTTGCAGAGTTGTATATGTTAGTAGTAGTATTTTAAATGGCAACTGATACTATCATTAAGAAAGTGAATTCAGAATAAAATGAACTAGCCTGATCCGTAGATGCTTAATACCCACAATGAAGGGCTGGATGGCAAAGCCTTCCCTCTGGGTACCTGTACAACAGTTACTGATTTTAGCTATCTAGGGGTGGATAGCACAACTAATTGTACAGTCCTCTGATTGTGGGGTTTTGTTTTCCCTTGAGGGATCTAAAAGGCTTGTTTATTGCTGATGCAAGATTTCTTTCATGTGTTTGAAGGGAGAGGGAGCTGTTCTTGCTTCTGTCTGCAGAGCTGAGTATATACCTTTCCTATGTGAACAGGGGCTTAAATTCCAGAAAACAGGAGGAATTTATATATATGAGATGTCTTGTATATGCCCCATCCTAATGCATTTATATAAATCAGAGTAGAATATAGAATTGAACACTTGTGTTTTTAAAAAATAGGTTTTTGCAGATGTTTGTTGTTATGAAAGTTTGAGTATTAATAGCTTTGTTAGCATTTGCCATAAAGATCCAAATAAACTAAGCATAAAACTAAGCTTTACATCTTTCTCTTTTTTTCCTTAAGCCACTTGGAAATGCAGTGGAACTCTGGAATTTTTTCCTGCAAGTCTTTATTTTGGTCTCTAGTGTTTCTTTGTTTTTACTGGCAAGAAGTAAAAATAAAAGCAGTTGGCTGTTCTCTGGTATATACTTTCTGGTCTGACAGAAAAACCTTTATCCCGTTAGGTTTGGCTTGCAATTTTCCTGAAGTCACAAAGACCTTTGTTGAGTGAGTTTCCTGTAGGGGAGAAAGTCAAATCTGATTTTTGCAGTCAAGGATGTTGGATAATATGCTTCTGCTCCAGTTTGGTGAAAGAAGATGCTGCTGTGAAGAGTATCCTAACTTTTTCTGACAGCTCCAAAAGCATTGTGGTTTTAATTGGAGATGTACTTGCTTCGGTTTTCTTTCTGATATTCTGGCGACATGTGGATAGACGGGAAGTGATGATCCAACAGGGTTTTCTTTTAATAAATCGTCTGACTTTAAGTTATGTACACTATGAATGGCTTGGATTCTGATGCTTAGATAAGGAATACTGTAATTCTTCTGTGACGTAGAAGACTTTTTTTTAATAATTTTAATCTGATATTCTCTGGTTGGTAAGGTTTGGAGCTATTTGTTCTGGCAAAGAAGGATGAGAGACTTCAGGAATAGGAAGTATGGGAGAAAAATCCTCCACTCAGCAGTAACGTTTCTAAAACTAGAGCTGGCAATGAGGCAGTCAGAACTCTTGCCGTGTTTTATAATCAGGCTGTAAATTGGATTTCTGATGCTGACTTAATATTTAAATATACTTAACTGTAATAAATATGTATTTATAACCTTACCTTTTAATTGGATGACTAAATAATTAGGTAATTCTTGATCTTATTTTTTTTTTAGTTTTTCTGCTTAAGATCATCTGATACAATGTCGTCATTGAAAAGGCAGCATTGCTAAGGACTCTTTTCATCCCTTTCCAGTGTTTTGGGCCATCTTAAGACTTCATGTGGCCTTGAGATAAGTAAGAATTCAGTCTGCATTTGACAGTTAATATTTAAGTTACATTATGTAGAAGCAATGAACATTTTGGAGAGTGTACAGTAATTGCTTTGCATCTGAAAGAGACTGTTTCTTCATCTGGGGTGACCCATGAGAGTGCACAGTGTTAGAGAGGAATGGCTGCTTATAGCTTGTGGTGTTGTAACAGTCTGGCCATAAACATGTTCTACTCTGTCTCTAGTCTTCCCCTCTTTGAAAAATAAGAATGCAGATGTGCTACACTGAAGTAGTCTGCTAGATAAAGCTGTTTCATTGCACATTTTAAATGGCATCTTTTGCTGTTTGAATAAAATGATCTGATTCTTTGAAGAAAAGGTTGACTGACAAATTTTACCCTTCATTTATTGCATACATAAAAGGCTCTTAGAAAAACTTAAGCTTTAGACTATGCGTCACCCATATGTTTAGGTCTGCTGCCCTATAATAGCATCGTTAACAATGCAACCATAGTAACGATGTTATGGAAAAGTCATTCATTCTGTCTAGCCCCTATCATGGGTTTGTTCTCACCTGTGATTTTACGACTACCTTCTCTTAACTTTTCCTTTTTGTTCTGCAGATGTGACTAATACAGATGTGTCTACCCAAAATACAGCTCAGCTACTTCATCTTTCCTGCTAGAATAATGTTACAATGATATGGCATAGCCTACAAAAGTTAGTGTGAGAAGAAATTAAGAAAGTTTATTTAAACTATACTATTTTTGAAAGGTATTTGATTACCTACTGTTTGATTCTTCCCCTACCCTTTAACTGGCTAACAGATAGAGCTCAGAGGGTTGTGGTTAGTGGTGCGAAGTCTAGTTGGAGGTCAGTAACAAGTGGTGTCCCTCAAGGGTCAGTACTGGGTCCAGTCCTGTTCAATATATTCATCGATGATCTGGACGAAGGGATAGAGTGTACCATCAGCAAGTTCGCTGATGACACTAAACTGGGAGGAGCGGCTGATACGCCAGAAGGCTGTGCTGCTTTACGGCATGACCTGGATAGGCTGGAGTGTTGGGCAGAAAGGAACTTAATGAAATTCAACAAGGGTAAATGTAGGGTACTGCATCTGGGGAGGAATAACCCCATGCATCAGTACAGGTTGGGAGCTGACCTCCTGGAGAGCAGCTCTGTGGAAAGGGACCTGGGAGTCCTGGTGGACAACAGGATGACCATGAGCCAGCAATGTGCCCTGGCGGCCAAGAGGGCCAATGGCATCCTGGGGTGCATCAAAAGGAGTGTGGCCAGCAGGTCGAGGGAGGTCATCCTCCCCCTCTACTCTGCCCTGGTGAGGCCGCATCTGGAATACTGCGTCCAGTTCTGGGCTCCCCAGTTCAAGAAGGACAGGGATCTGCTGGAGAGGGTCCAGCAAAGGGCTACAAAGATGATTAGGGGATTGGAACATCTTTCATATGAGGAGAGGCTGAGGGATTTGGGTCTCTTTAGTCTGGAGAAAAGAAGATTGAGGGGGGATCTTGTTAATGCTTTCAAATACTTGAAGGGAGGATGCCAGGGGGATGGGAGCAGTCTTTTTTCAGTGGTGCCCATTGATAGGACGAGGGGTAATGGGCACAAGCTTGAACATAGGAAGTTCCATCTTAACATGAGGAGGAACTTCTTTACTTTGAGGGTGGTGGAGCACTGGAACAGGCTGCCCAGAGAGGTTGTGGAGTCTCCCACTCTGGAGACATTCAAAACCCGCCTGGACGCTGTCCTGTGCAACCTGTTGTAGGTGACCCTGCTCTGGCGGGGGGGTTGGACTAGATGATCTCCAGAGGTCCCTTCCAACCCTGATGATTCTGTGATTCTGTGTATTGATACATGTAGTAGCACTTAGATCTTTATGCTGTATAAGTTCTTCTTTTGTTTCACAAGTAGTACTGTCAAACCATATTGGTGCACTGTAATATTAAGTATGATATTGTCCAGCTAGAAAATTTAAACTGGAAGTTACAGAAAAATGTTAGAGAATTTCTGGACCATGAAGCCTTTGTTTTCTCTGAGAGATGAGGGAAAGAATAAGATAAACTAAGCCAGATTTTTGACGGATTGGGATAATGTGGAATCGTTCCCTAGGCTCATAAAGAAGTTTAACTAATGTTAGTATACGTGACTAATGGATCTTTGGAAATCTTATCAATGTTTAAACATTGAGAGCATAGACTGCTAGGAAGCTTGTTCTTCACTGGTATTTTTCTTGGTTTCATCTTGGATTTTTGCACATATAATGCTGCTTTGTTCTCTGGAGCTCAATTTTGCACTCTTCCTCCTTGATTGTTGTACTTGCATTTTTGCATATGTGTTTTTATATTTTTTTAAATATCAGTTGGTAGTGCACCCCAAACCAGACATCCAAAAACTTTTCCAGCCTCTCTAGGTCAGGTTGTTACTGCTGTTCCACAACTGACCAGTGTTATGCTGGATGTAGGAAATACAAGGGAAAAAAAAATGCCTGTGGAGTTCCTGTGGAGTCTGCACTTGGGACTAAAATCAGTGCACAGGAGAGCCTGGGGTGTTTGGAACTAAGGTAGAGACAGAAGAATATATTGCTAACTGTATCAGTTTATCCATAGTAGAGTGGGAGGTGTGTGTGCGCTAGCTGCTGGCATTCTGAGAATGTCTGTCTGGTTGACCAGTATTGTGCTTAAAATGGAAGCAGAATCTCTATGGAAACTCAAAGTAGTGGTCAGATTGAGCATTACAGTTTTGGTTTGGCAGTGGTCTTTGCTCCACCCTACAAAAGTTGTAAAGGAACTATAATTGCCAGGTCTTCCAGAACTGACCTGTCCCAAAATAAATCACGGTTCTTCAAGCACTTTATCAAATGCTGTTGTTAGTAAATAAATCAATCTTTCTCTGTTCCTGCTTAGCTGATTGCTTCCTTGAGCCAATACAACTAGTAGTGTAGCAGTACAGTGAACTCAGAGCTGCTCTAGTTTGAATTAGTTTTATTTGGAGGTGGTGCTTACTTGCATTGAACTGTAGTGCTTGTAAAGGTTTAGAGTTTAACATCAGTTTTATTTTTGCGTTTGGGTATACACAGTTAAAAAGTGAAAATAGGAGATATGTGTTAGCCATTAAAAAAGCGTACATTGTTTCTTGTGCCTTGAATTTAGTCAAATTTGTCTTATTAGGTGCTTTAGCTGGAGTTTAAAATGAAAAATCTGCATAAATATTCAGAACAAATCTAGATGGGACTTGCCAACTATCCTCTTCAACTCCTGTGAATTCTGTAAAGGCTCAAGTTTGAGAGCAGTAATTCCCTTCCTTCCCCATTACTGTTTTTAGCTCGGGTTTTTGTTTTGCCCATCTTGTTACATCCTTGAAATGAACGTGTAGCTCTGCAGTGGGGTTGAAACTAGTGGATAGTGGCTTTGGAGCAAAGGCATGGGACAATTATTCATGAGAAATGTGACTGAAAGACTAGTGTAGGTTCTCATCTGTTCTCAGTGAGCTTTTGGGGAACTGGCATGTTTTCTTGCTTGCTGGAATAGGTTATAAGCCATTGTTAATTAGCTGATGTTAAATCTTCTTTAGAACATGGCTCAGTATCAACTGAAAAAGTTAGTATCTATAGCATATGGGTTAAATTAAAAAAAATTAAAGAATGAAGTGTGTGTTCTCCCAGTTTCCTGTGTTTGTGTTCTGTTTATATGTTGTTAAGGTTGCTGTCCAACTGCCTCCCCACAGTTTGAATGCAAGCTTAGCTGCTGACTAGGTCCAGATGTGAACAGATGTATCAGGGACCTGGAGGGAAGGTCAGAGTGGGCATGAGGGACAGAAGCACTTGGTATTGGTACGTTCAGATGCAGAGGATATATATTCTTTTAAGGCATGTGTGGGAGTGCTAAGTGCCAGTAGATTGATGTAGTGATGCTGAAAAGAGGTCCTTGACCCCAAGAAGGATGCTGGAGATGCCTGGACAACAAAGCAAGTTATTTTATTGTTTCAGACCTGAATAAAGCTTTCATATATATACACATATATGTATAGATTTGCAAGGTTTTGGTCTAATTGCTTAAGCTTCATTTTTTGATGATATTAACTTTTCCCTTGGTGGACAAAACTAGAAGATTGTGTAACACAAAGCAAATCTTCATTACTCTCTTACTTGACAACTGCGTGAAGCAATTTATGTTGTGTATTTAGTAGCTGTGCTTAAACAGGTTTCTAGGCATCAGAGAAGAGCTCATTCTCCAAATCAGTGGAATTTTCAGATTTTCTTGTAATACATAAAGCTCCAACCTTGATGTAGATTCTTTTCTATATGTGGGGAAGTATTGTTTGCGCTTCCTTCTTTAAGAACTTTTAAGAACTAAAATCCTGTATTTTCCACAGGGTATCTTGCCACTTTTCCTAAAAGCATTGTATTATTTGGGCTTTCTTCCCTTTTATATCAGAGATGCTAGTATTTGAAAGAAAACATAATGTAGAGTTCCGGTTCAGAGAACTGCAGATGTTGCTTGGAAGGGACATCTGGAGGTCATCTTAGTCCAGTCTCCCACTCAAAGCAGGATTATTGCCAGCACTCGTTTAGGTCAGTTACAGCTTTGTGTAACTGAGTGTTTAAAATCTGCAAGGATAGACTCCACTGCCACTTCTCTGGTAACCTGTGGGGGGTTGCTGCCCTCCTGGTGAAATTTTTTTTTCCTACTCTCCAATGTGAACTTGCAAAGCCAATATAACTACTGAGAGTTTGGTTGTGTGATCTCTGTGACTTCCTTCAGGTAGCTTTAGGAACCAATTAGATTTGCCCTTAGCATCCTCTGCCTGACTGAGCAAGCCCAGTTTCCTCAACATCCCTTATCAGGTCAGGCGTTCCAGGCCCCTGACCATCTTGGCAGACCTTTGCTGGACAGCTTCCAACTTTGCCACATCTCAGTTGAGGCTGAGGCCTCAAAATTATACTCAGTTAATGGTTTATAATGGTGGAACAGGAATTAGATTTCTTCATTTCTAGTTGAGTCTTTCCTATACATGAGTAAAGGGTGTTTCACTGCTAGATATCAAAGTCTGTACCATCGAGAAGCAGTCTGTGTAGCTTTAATTATTTTCTAGATAAGGTATAAGAATGATAGGATTTTTAAGGATGATCTAAGGATCTCAACAGTTGAAAAAGCAGAACACAAAAGGATGAATATCGTCTGGAAAACAAGAGAAGGTAACTGTTCTTATTTCTTGTACTTCCCTTCTGTATAGAAGGGATAGTCTAGCTTGGAAACTTAAATGAACTTCGTGGTGGAAATTAGATTGACATAATGCCTGTTTCATGGAAACCTTCCATTGATCTACTGTGAGCATTAACTGAACATTTGCTTAACTGAACAAATGGGAGACTTACCAGAGATTCATTTATCAACATCTCTAGTAGCTTATGAAGGTGTAGAGCTGTTGCTAAAAGGACTTAGATATTCCTATGTTTTCAAAGTGAGGAATGAAATTAATAGAGCAGTGCTTACAATCTGAAAACCTAATGTCACATGATTATACTCTTGATTCCTGAGAATAGCCTTTTGAGTCCTTTGACCAATTTTAACCAAATACAGCAGTGGAGTAAGTGTCTCTTGCATCCAGAGTCCTTTGAGTAGGAGCATACTGCTTGTCTGTTTGGGTAGCCTGCTGTATTCACTGGTTTGTTGGCACAAGTTTTGTGCCATATCAGAAGTAGTACTTGTGATAGGGACCTGCAAGTAATGTAGGATGCAAGAAACAATGTCGTTACTTTTGTTCATAGAAAACCTTAACCTGTGGAAGTGGGGTGGTGTGTGGGAAGGTACATATAATATTGAAAACATGGAGCAGGATTTTTTGTCTTGGATCACTTTGATTTCAATGCTGAGTAGAAAGCATACCGATCCAGGAGAAAGCAGCACAAGATTATAACTCATATCGGTCCCTCCAAGCTTAAAGCATGAGTATACTAGCTGAATGGGATAGCAATACTCAAGTCGAGTATCTGCTAGCTCGTCAAAGGTGACTGCTAAACTGAAGGAACAGAAAGTTAACTAGTATAGCCCTTTAAAATGGGCTGAAACTGCAACTTGTAATCATAGAGTGAGTTTGTTAAGGCTTTTTGTTTGTTTTTTTTTTCTCCCTACAATACAACAGTTCTGTATTTTAGTAAGAAAGGTGATAAATAAATTTAGTTATTCTTTCGATTTCTTATCTTGCATCAAATTCCTATGTCAAACCATAAGGATACAAAAGAAACTAAACGTGGGAACAGTTTGTATTGAGTGCGTATTGTGCCTTAAACTGCTTGCTTCTGTAACTGCTTTGTGGGAGTTGAAACTTAATATAATGTAGCTAACATTGCTGTGTTCTCTTACTTAGCAATAACGCTCAACTATATACATAGATCTATTGTGAAAATGTGGACAAGGAATTATCTGTTGTAATCTTATTTTAAAACTTCAGGAGGGACTTAGTTTCAACTTTCTTTTGGGGTCAACGCAGACCTGTGAAGGGTACACTGTTGAGGACGAACAGGAAGGTGGATTGGAAGAGTGGGGTCTACATACCAAAGTGCTGAGTATGAAAGTGTGAAAATTTGTCTTAAGGGATAAAACAGAATTCTACAGTGTGATTTCCAGCAACACTGTGGCATTGGTGCAGGCCTTAGTTAAGAGGAAAACTCTGAATTAAATTGAAGCATCATTTAGGATCTTTCTTCTCTGACCTTAAGCGCAGCTGCCTGTAGCATCTGTCCTGAGGCCAACCAGCTATGACTGGCCAATTGGCTTAAAAAAAAATCTGTGGTATGTCGTGATGTTTAAACTGAAGTGCTGCTAAAGGGAAACAATGTGATAATTAAATTTTTTTGCCTTTTTTTTTTACCAGAGGTATGGAGAACTTGGTGGCTGGCTCCACCCTTCCTTCGGTTTTTGTAGATGAAGACGGATCTAAGGAAGGTAGTGAAATTACTGTAACTGGGTAAGTAACTACTTCTGTTTAACCATCAACTGATAGATACTATCTCTAGGCTTGCCAGGGAAACCGTTTCAGTGGGAAGAGGGTATTCTAAGTAATATTAAAAAAAAAAAAAAAAAAACCCAACAAAAATAAATCCTACAGCGCTTCCATGGTCTTGGGAGAACATCACAGGACTCTTATTTAGGACTCATCTGAACTGATGGAAATGATCACAACCCTTTCTTTAACATCTCTTGTCATTTGCTTCCCTAAGATTTTGGTCTTTAAGACAGATTTAAACACCATGATGGGGGCAGAGAGAGAGGGTGTATCTGTTGGCTACGGTGGTCCCTGCTAAATAAATTATTTCTATTAAACATACACTGTTCATCACTGATCTCTGAAAATCGCTGAGAAACTGATGTCTTTTGTCCTTGTCAGACTGACTCTGGTTTTACAGACTGAAACAATGGCCTCTTAAAATCACAATGACAAAAGAAGTTGTCTTTTAGGAATACATAGGATTTTTGCTGTGTTTTGATACTTGAAGTTTATTTTCTATTTTGTAAAGCACCGAGCAATAAAATTCAGACTTTGCAGGTAAAGCCCTGTAAAAATGAATATGGACACAGTTACTTCAAGCAGGTCTGAATTTGGATTTACATATCTGGGACTTCAAGCTTGCTGGTGCCAAATGAAGTACATGTTCAAATTAGGTGTGTTTAAGAGGTATAAATGCATTGGAGGAGTTTGACCAGCTTTCACAGCAAACGGCTACATCACATTGAAGTTTTTCCTGTCTATATGGTTTAGAAAGCTTCCCTGCTAAGGGGCAATGGATAGGAAAGCTGAAACGTTCTTCAAACTGTAACAGTGATTCTAAGAAACTGTATTGTTCTATTTTCTTTTTGACACATACCAAATGTAATTAACTTATTTGAGTGTGTACACTTTGTTCCCTTTCTGTATTTGTTAATAATATGAACTCAGTCTGATATCTGAAAGTCAGGCATGGATCTCTCCAGCCCTTGTGTCTTTACCAGTAATTATGCCCAAGTTGCTGATGATAGTGAGTAATGAAAATATGCTGTTCACTGTATTTAAAGACAAATTTTCCTGTAGGCGTTCAACTAGCAATTCTGTTTACATATCTCAATTTTCTGTAACTGTATTCTACATTAACAGGAACCATTATTTTGAATATTTAAAATGTTTGGCATGCATGTAAGCAGCTGCAGATCTGAGTAAATGAACAAAGTAAACTTGAAGCATATACTGCTGTTATAGTAATTTTCATGGATGTGACTGGGCAAGGCCAAGTAATCTTTAGCCTGGCTCAAGAAGGGATTAGAATCTGAGATAAGTCCCAAAATCTTGTATTAATTTTCCCACTGAGTGCAGTGGTGAGAATGACTGTGGGGTTGTTGCCCCCAAATATGTGCTCATCTCTGTGTACCTTCAGAAATATTTCTGCATCATTGCTTCCCCGCCTCCCCCCCCTGCCCTTGCAGACAGCTTGCCCTTTCTTGGAGTAAGGTTGATCAATATAGCTCTTGCAGCAAAAATAAATAGTGGCCATTCAGGAGCCTGTTGGGAGCTAGTCATGTTTGTGTTTTAAATACCCACATGTATCAACAGGAGATGATGTTGAATGAAGTTCAGTCCAAAGTCATACACAACCACAAACCTTTAAGTGTATTTGTGGAGAAATACATTAAATGCATACAGAAGGGTGAATATTGGTTGAAGCTGAGACCATTCATTTCAAATTCCTTACGGTATTGTCGAAGAAGTGTATATTCATGCTTTCTGATTTTTGATCCAAACGTTTACTTGCTTGACAGTTGTTTGTATAATCAAAAGCTTCACTAAAAATGAAGTAAAATAGCACTTTAAAAATCAAACTGTATTTGAAAGTTCGTAGTTAACTATGGTAGTTATAGTGGTTGCTTGGAAGGAACAGCCAGTTCTTCAAAAATGACTTTTTAAAAAATCTTGTTGTTTTTTTTTTTTCTTGCTAGTGTAGGAACTGAATATATTTGCAACATTTTTGCATGTTTTAGAAGATTAGGAAGGAAGTGATTTAGCAATATGATGATTAAATTCTTTTCTTTTCCTATTATGTGCTTTTTCAGATTAGCTCATTCTGAGAGTTCATTCAGTGGTGGAACTTCACAGTCTGTGAATAACCCAGATTTGGTGGAGGATTTGTCACAGGTTCAGCAGCTGCAAAATGAGTCCTCTAATACTGCTGAAAACACTGAGCAGAAGCCTGAGGAGGAGGTGAGTTGAAACAATAGTGACTTCTCAATGAAGCAAAAGCATGGAGTTCTGTCATTATAGTTTGTCTTATCTACTCAGATTTTTTTTTTGGCTAGGATCACAAATTTTCATCCATTTTCCATTTTCATCTTTTGATTCTCTCTAGTTTTCTCATGTTGCACAACTGCACACAGATAACCAAGAAAAGCTGGCTGTCATAATGTACAGAGAACAACACACATGTCTCTAGCTTAGCCAGCAGACTTGTACTGTATTCAGTCTTCTTCTGAAGACTAAATGTTCAGCTGCCGCAACTTATTTTTTTCTTGTGAGTCAGGAAAGTGAGACCATTGTACTCCTCCGGGAGTAACTAATGTCTTTGAAAGCATTGTGCTTACTATTTTAGACTATACCTTGTATACCATCCCACGCTGATTTTTGGTGACTAAATTATGAAGGAACTGAAGGTTAAAATGAAAGTGGTTTTAGGTTTTTTTTGATAGTTACATTTGATATTCTACCTTGTAGTTTTTCTTCAGCTGTGAGGTCCCTGTTTAAGGAAGTAGTAAAATTCCAGAAAGAAAACTAAAGCTAACATGATGGCAGGAACACGTCAACTTGGGGAAAACTTGGAAGTACTGAAATAGTTGTATGTACCTAGCATAAGAAAACAGTGTTGTCCAGAGATTGCTTATAGTAGTAGCATGAAGCCAGGAGGATGAGTGGTAATTACATCATTCCTGTGAGCTCACAGTGTGCCACAGGCAAATCTTAGTGTTCCCTCCTTTAGAGTTTGTTCATCTCTCTACTGGAGGCAGTTAGAAAAGCCTCCAGAAAGCCTATAGAATAGATTAGAACAGAAAAGCCTATGTACTGTCCTTTCACCCACATTTTGGACACACAATACATGAAGGTGAAAGATTTGGAAGGGGCAAAATAAATAGTTAACAATTGTTGACAAATACACCAAATCTCTCCAAAAGTGATATTGAGGCAAATGGCTGAGGGCGGAGGGGTATGTGAGGGTTAGAATAATTAAAAAACAAACCACAAACAAACAAACCATGAACAAAAAAAAAATATTTGCAGTTGTAAATAATATTTGCAGTTGCATTAGCTAGGATGATAATTTCATGGGTCATCAATCATCACGGTTTTCCAATCAGAAGTTAATGTAAATGTATATTTATTGTCCCTGTGGACCAGGAGATACTGCAAATAACTTTTCACCATGAAACTTTGCTTTACTTAGAGGAAAGTCAGGTTTGCTCTGAAGTAAGGTTTGAAACTTACATCCATGGAGAGGATGTATTGCAGCAACATACTCCTGATGAAAATGTTTGAGACGTGAATATTTATTCCTTCCAGAGGTGGTAATTCTGTTCCCTCAATCTGAATTTTCTTCCATTTTCATTTTGCAGCAGCAAAGAACTAAACGAGGAGGCTGGGCCAAAGGGAGAAAGAGGAAGAAACCCCTTAGGGACAGCAATGCCCCCAAATCCCCCCTCACAGGGTATGTGCGATTCATGAATGAGCGTAGGGAGCAGCTTCGAGCGAAGAGGCCTGAAGTCCCTTTCCCAGAGATCACCAGGATGCTGGGCAATGAATGGAGCAAACTGCCTCCTGAGGAGAAACGGGTACCATTAAACTCCTTTTCCTTGTTGGATTGCAATTACTGTTAAATGGGAATATTGTTGTTTAGTGAGGAAGTTAACATAGGCTTTTGATTAAAGTTGTGTTTAGGAATATATTTCAAAATAAGGGGCACACATCCTCCAGAGTTCAAATAATGAACCCTGGTAGGGCCGTAGCATCTCGTCCAGGTGTGACTTGAGAACTGTATCCTCTAGATAGTGCAAGAATATGTTCAGAACAGGGAGGAGTGCTCTAGTGAGACATCCCATAGTTTGTGCAATTCATCTGGATGTAACTGTTGTATGTAACTCAGATACAGCTGAGATCTACTAGTTTCCAAGGCCAAAGCCATTGGAAGGATGGGTCAGGCATTTATTCACTGTGCTGAGGACAATTCGGTGGCATTTCAGAGCTGCTTGAAGGATTTTGCATTTCTGTTTATTTTTCAAACTCACCGATGTATATAAATATCTGGTGTCTTAGAGTAAGACAAGCAGACCTGAAAGGACAGGTTACTGAAGGAGACAGTTAACATGAATAAACTTTTAGACAATGTTTTGAAGTATTGCTAGCCCTAGAAAGAAAGTTCATATCTGTATGATGGATGGGACAGTGAGTTATGTGTTCTAGTTTCTACACACATTACCTCAGGAAAAGGTTTTTGGTTTTATTTTCCACCTTTCAGTCAGAATGTGATGTCTTCTAATTGGAACTGCTGTGGCCAGTGCACTGTCTGATATGTGAATGAAGACCAAGGCAATGTTGGGTCTGGTTCTTTAACTGATTATGGAGTGGACCTTGTTACTGCTAATGGTTGTCTTACCATCCACACCTGATTGTCAATTGGAGATTACAGTAAAGCAGTAGTTAAATCACAGTGCAACTTGAGGCTATTATATGATTTTATCAGGACATTTAAGTTTTTGAAAATATTATAAGGAGAGTTTTTATGATGGCTGAATGGGATGATGCAAAAAACAAGAGTTCCTGTTGTTGCTTTTTACTAAGCTTGTAGAATATAAGTTATACCGAGATATTGTAAAATGGTGCATAGGCATAGCATTTTAAATGTAATGAAAAATGTGTGTCAAAGTGAAGCAGTTGATGTGGTAACAGATCTGTAGTGAGAATGATGCTCCTGTCTGCTGCAAGAGGGGGTGAAAGAATAAGGGCAGGGGTAGAGGGGCAGGATGTCTTAACATAGTCTTATCGTGTCTGGGACAGAATTTTAACCTAGGACAAAGGAGACTGAGTTCAAATCTCTATTCTGTCCCCAGGGAATCTGTCCTTTTGAGTAAAGCTGTGAGTCTCTAACCTATAGAGGGTCAGGGAAGGACTGCTGAGCAATTCCTTCCCTTCGGTTTCTTCTTCCCCCTTTTTTATTACGGCAATGAAGGCCACTGCTGCTTCAGAACCCACAGCTCTAATATGACTGCCCAAAATTCATGTTGAATCTGAGTAAACTTGGTTTTGGTTAGCTAACAACTATGAAGTTATTCTCCTGAAGCAAGTGGTGGAGTCATAGTATACTACCGCTCTGCCAGTTAGTACCATAATCCAGGGGAAAAGCATGTCTGATATGGCTGATCTCCAGCAATATTAGCAAACTAGCTGTCTGATATAAAAGTTGAAGGGAAAGTCTCGCGCCTCCCCTGTTCCGGCCCTGTAGGCTTGCTGCTTACCTTTGTATTTGGCGAGCATAAGGACAGGTCAGTTGAGCTGACTAGACTGACCTCCCCTAGTGAGTCTCCCCTAGAAAAAGACCATTACTATACTCATAAAACAAACACCCTAATAATCATTCTCCTTGTTCTTCCCCTGTATGGGGAAATATCTAATGAGATGTATAGATCTGCACGAGAAAACCTAGGACATCTGCTTACTGGTAGTGCAGCAGAACTCATTCTTACTGATTCAAAACAATCCATCCAAAACACAGGTTAAGGAGGAAAAATTTGTATTGTTTTTAACTCAGCTACTGTACTCTTTCAGAAGCACGTTGCTGCAGATGGAAAAGAAGAATTAATGTCATATGGAAGAATGCAATGTCCAAAAGCAATGCAAACCCAGCATTGCCAAATTTGTACCCCAATCCAGAATGTTAACAGTGTCCTCAGCAGGGTCAAACCAATGTTGCAAATGCATGGAATTTATAACTGTTATGTGTATTGTCATGATGACTTAATGAAAATAAAAGGCATACCAGGTGACTACGGTTCACTCTGATTTAATACTTCCATTGAATTTTAAACTCATTGGGAAGGCAACTTTTTTCTTGAAAGTATCCCATTAGTAAATGTTGTGACCACTGCTTAAATGGTTTTCAGTTCATCAGCTCCCTCAAGAATTCTCCAGTTAAGCTCATTCCATTATGCTGATGTATGAAATATCTTCAGGCTAGAAAAAGGATTTCATGTAACCTAAATGCAGGTAGCTTAAACTGATATAACCTAGGCTCTTTTATCTTTATGCTACTGTGTTCCAATAGCCGTGATGTCTTGTTGACCCCTCAGATGGGTGAAGTGTGTGATCATAGAATGGTAGTGCTTTTTGTCTGAGGTGCGTGAAAACAAGAGTGTATTGGAACCCCACTGTTACAGGTCTGAACCTTAAAGTGTGATCTGCTAAGGTGTTCTTGTTTGGTGCCATTTTTTAATCCTGGCCACAGAAAGGCATTTCTTAAGTATTTGGTCTATAATGTGTAGGTAATATTCAGTTGAACTGAGTAGCTTAGTAGCAGGTTACTTGTAGGTCTAACTAAAAAGAGTTAACAGAATAGTGATTAGAATTAAAAAAAAAAAAGAGAAAAAGGGACACCAGAATACAGTAATTTTATCCAGAAATCTTAGGTCTTTGCATCTCACATACATTCTCATTGCTTCTTCACTCCTTTCCTGTTTGCATAGGTGAAATGGATCAGCACACAAGTTGTTTTTCTTCCCTTCCTCCTGAAGGGGAGGAAACTCCCTGAAACTCTTGGACTTTTTTGTTTCAGCGATACCTTGATGAAGCAGATAGAGATAAGGAGCGTTATATGCGGGAGCTGGAGCAGTATCAGAAGACTGAAGCCTACAAAGTCTTTAGCAGGAAAGCACAAGACAGACAAAAAGGCAAATCACACAGACAAGGTATTGAATGGGACAAAAATACGTGCCTAGCTAGAACAACAGGAGATTCCCAGCTAGTCATGAAGCCTGACACTCATTTGAAGCCTTTGATTTAAAGGCTTGTTAAAAAATGAATGAGTTCTTTCTATGGCATTTGCATCATCTGTGTAAAAGTGATTAGATTTATGTAAATGTAACTGTATCTAGATTGTATTGGAGAATGTGCAGTAAAAGCAACGAAGTAAGACACAGCTTCTATGTGACTTATTAGGAAAGCTGCACAAGCTTTTTGTCTATAACTGTTGTGTAATTATGGTTGTGTGACTGCTTTAATTCTTTGGTTCTTGTTTTCTCAAATCTTGTGCATTTTGGGGGATTTCTTGTCTGTTTTTTCTTTTTCAGATGGAGCAAGACAGCAAGCCCATGATCATGAGGTAAACCTCTTCATTCTACCCTTACATCGGTGGGTAGATTTTTCAGATGACAAAAGTTTCTAGCAAAGTCAATAAAAAACAGTTTATGCCAGTTGAAGACCCTAATCAGAGGTTTAGAGTATGAATTCTTCCTCTTCCTATGCAGTTTTTGATCAAAAGTTAGAAACAACTGAGTCTTATCCTAACATTAGTATGATGAAAACTAAATTTAGTAACTCTTGGGCTTATGATCTAAGATGAAGTGGGAGTGTAGGGTACACTTAAAACATAGATCTGTTTTGTAATGTTAAATAAATCAATGGGTGCAAGTCAGGATAATTGAGCCTTTAAGTATCTGGTGGAGTTTCAACTTGCAAAATTTGTACTTTGAAATTTTTCAAAGCAGAGAACTTTAATTATTGTTTGGTAAGTAAGCATCGAGGTAAAGCTTACAAATAGCTTGAGACCTAGATAAACCTTCCAAGTTAACACCTTTAGGTTGCTGTTTTGAGGTACTGATTTTCTGCAGCAACATGAATGCTTGTGGCTTCCTTGAGAAGAAAATGGGTAAAGTAACCAAATCATTGAGAGATCTCTGGCTTAAACCTCCTCCTGCCCTGACATCCCACCCCTCCCTTTTTCATATGTAAATATTGGAAAACAGTAATAAAATCTGGAGATAAGACGCCTATGCTTTAGTTGATGAGACATATCACGAATCTTGTGCATCCTGGCTGACCATGGTATCACTCCCCTTGAAGTGCTGAAACTTTCTCTCTCCAGTTGTATTACCTAGGGCCACAAAGCTTCTGTCATGGTTACCAATAAATTGCAAACAAAAAGCAATGAAAAATCTTGTTTATACACAGCCTCTTCACTTGTAAGCAGTAGGCCTTTCTGAAAGATCTGTTTTTCTTTGTGAGGTTTTTTGCCTTGGGAAAGCAATCAAGTTGCTTTTTAATGTGTTCATTACAATAGCGACAAGGCTGTGCACTGCTGAGAGGCAACTACTGGTCTTGTGTACTTTAAGGGAAATAAGTTTCACTTTCAGGAAAATGCTTTGTTAGCATGTTTTTGATATGTCTTTTTATTAACTCTTAAAGGAAGTACTTGCAGTCAGATTAATGTTTAGAAGTACACAGTCCCTAGGATTTCTGATTCTATAGTCACTGTATCTAAATTTGTCTTTAAGTGTACCAAAACAGATTACTGAAGGCTTCAGGTTGACTGTGATGTTTACATAACCTTTGAATTATACAGGTGGCAAACTACAAATTCAGAGTTTTACCTCTCATCCTTCTCACTCAAGCTATCATTGCTGAAATTTCACGTCATAAATGCGGTTAAAAAGGAGTCCTCCATACCTGTGGGACTTTTAAGCTTCATGAGGTAGTTATTACACAGTTGAGCTAGCAACATGTTAGGCAGGCTTCCTCTTCTGAAAGCCTGCACCTTTGCTTAGCTTTTTTCACCTTTATGTTATAAAAATCCACATGCTTATCTCCTGATATGCTTTTGCGTCTTTCTGCAAAGGAGTCAAGTATTATAGTCCTGCACAGGCAAAGAAGAAGCAGGAAAGATTTAGATTGCTCTTAGAAGTATATACTCAAGTTGTTACTGGAAGTAAGACTAAAGCTTTTTATTTTCTTGCTGCTGTCTCTTATTCACATTGACTGTTACTGTGTTTGTGATTACTAGGTGTTATCTGATTAAATTATTTCTTGAGAGAATATAAGGAAACCTTTTCTTCTCCCCTTGCTCCACTTAGGTGGTCATGATTTAGTTTCTGCGAATCAGTGTTGAATTAATTTTAAATATTGTATACAAAGATGACCTCCAAAAAGTATTGCCATGAACAATTCAAATACTAATTAATTATAAATAACAAAAGCATGAGGCTTGGGAAGGTGAGGGGAAACTTTTAATGGGAAGATATAGCCATGAAAACCATGGAGACATTGTCTCAATGAGCTCATCTGTGAGCATGAAACAGAACACTTTTCCTCCTCTAAATCCTAGTTTCATAAATATGACATACAGCAATATAGACTAGAACTAGTTGTCATCAGCAGTGACCAAACCATTAATAATTGTTCTCCTTTGTTCTGTTACTGCTTCTTTCCTCAAGCTGTTTGATTCAGAATAGGTCTAGCTTCATGCAGTCAGCTACACAACATCTTACTGGCAAGATTTCAAAAATTTATACACACAAGTCAGGCAGGTTAGGCATTGCCTGCTAGTATCTGCAGCCTTTGAAGACAGGGAGTTGGCTGCCATGGTATGAGCATGCCAGAAGATGGCCATCTACTCTGAGAATGCTTTTTTTATGAAGTAGTGTATATATATTATATCTGTTCCTTACATTGTCNCAAAATCTCATCTTTCTCTTTACCATGTATCTGAGAATTTCACATCTGATTTGTTCTGGAATCTCCAAAGATCAATCTCAGTTTTAATAGCCAGATGAGAATGGTATTATTTGTTGACACCCTGGAAGCATCTCAGTCTTATTTAAGGCAAATGGTAGAAACAATAATTTTGGTTCTCTTTTGATTTGAGGGATAACAAAATGATATGCAACCTGAACAGACTGGCCTTTTCAATAGGAGGTAATCAAAACCTTATGATTTTAATCCTGAGTGAACCTCAGAGTGGCTTAAGTACTTCAGAGTTCTCAACAGGATCTTTTACGTGCTGGGTAATGTATTCTGTAATGGAAGAGCGTTGATGGTTTTCATTATCACTCTTCTGTTTAATAGAATTTCGTGGTTGCATTTGAGCCGCTGAACAGTTTCATCTAATCACTTTAATGTTTTTTGTTTTTACCTGAAGAACCTGTAACCTTGGGCTGCAAATAGAATACCCTGTCCCCTTCTCAGTACCCTCTCCTCTGCCATCTATTCTCTAGGAGCTAGCAGTGATCCAAGCCAGCGCCTCTTTGCACGCAGGCAGCAGTAGTAAGCGTGAATTAGAACATCCAAGGTGGATGTCCTTTAAGTGGTTTAACCAAGCTTTGTAACCACCACCATTTCTCTGTGCATATTAATGTTGAGATCCTAGGTTTTGGGGTTAAATTCCTAGCCATCTAGGGAGTGTTCTGACAAAATGAATGCATTATACAGACTTCTGTACATGACTTCTCATTTCTAAATATGTACTTGTGAGACTTTTTCCCTACAGTAGCAAGTATGAAAACTTCAGTGAAGAGCACGTGTGATCATGAACTGCTAGCGATACCCTACTGTGTCTCAGAGCTGGGAAGTTTTGTTCCCCTGCCATCTAGTCCCGCCTGTTTCTAGTGCATCTTCAGTTGGTTCAGACCAAGTGAGCTTTGAGTTCGCAGCAAATACAGAGCTTCCCAGCTGTAATTCTACCAGACAATAAAACTCAGCTTATCGTTTACTTTAAAAACAACCAATTGACAGTCTCCTCAGGTAAAGACAGAGTATCTGAAGTTTCATCTGGTCTTGTCTATCTTGGTTGACTGCCAAATGGCATTCAGCTCACCCCATCTAGCCCCTTTGTGGCAGGTGCCAGTATGATACTCTGAGCTCAGGTACCAGAATTCCCTTATCAGCTGTTAAACATTTAGGTTCTCTGCCGGGCACCAAATCATATTTGACACGACATAATTTTAGAGGATGAATTCATGGTACATTATCAACCGAGGTGTTTGAAAGGTTTGAAAAGCTTTTGTTCTCCACAGAGATTCTCTCATGCTTAACTTTGTTTCTATATTAAGTAACAGGTTGATTGTAGTTGCTGCAGTTTATCAAACCAAATTTGCATTGGCTTTTCAGTAGCAATGCAGGCTTTAAAGCAAGCATTAATTCCCATTGGGTTTGACATGTAGACATGGTGACTGAAGTATATTATGGTAGTTTTTTTCCTTGAGTCAAATCAAGTTTTATAGGGTTTCTGACTAAGTTATAGAGCATTTCCTGCTTTAAAAGTTGTTTTAAAGAAAGCTTATTTTAATCACAAACCATAAACTGACATCATATCTTCTGCACCTGTAATGCTGTCTTAGATTTTAATAGCCTCAAGTTCACATAGTTGAATTTCACCAACTTTATCAGAAGTTAGGTGACAAGATCTGAAAGTTGACAGGCAACCCTGGACTACAGGCTTTATCTTAATATGACAAACTTCTCTTGTGTTTTAAAGTGAAAAAATTTTGCAGTGTTTGGTTTTGCAGTATGCAGGACACAACAGTCCAGTTCCTTGAAGCCCTCTGCGCATCAATGCATACCTGTCATAGCTGGGATGAATGACTGCTTTCTAACAGAAAAATGTACCTATACATATTCACCTTTATCTTTCCAAGATACTACATATTCCATAGGTTTCCCCATAGATTCTTACAAATCATGTTTATACACTTCCTTTCATTAGTGTCAGCATACATCTAAATGTTTCAAAAAAGACATCTCTTCCAGTTTGGAACAGACATGTGGAATTGGTACACTGGAAAAGTTGCTTAATTTTCATTTAGCTGTTCTTTTTCCTGGCTGTTTTCTTTTTCACTTTGGTAGTGAAAGACAAAGAACCATCAAACCTAGTGTGCATTTTGCTTGATATTCCTGTATAGGCTATTTCAAAATGTGTCTGTTGGATGATGGTGGAATGTTTTTCAGTGGAAAATATATATGAATTCAGATAGTTGTAAAACTGAATGATTCTAATGTGTAATTTCATTAGGCAAAAGGCTATATTTTAGTATGTTATATGATATTTCTTGATATGGTATTTGGCCTTTATTAAACCTATATCTTAGAAAGCTGAGGCCTACCCTTTGGACTGCCTTGATAGAAGCTGGAAGAGTCTTCCATCCATCCAGCTCCTTTTCTGCCTCAGTTTTTGGTCTCCATTCTCCTTCTATTTTCTTTTTTTCTTTTATTTTGTAGAAGGAAGCAGATACAAAGGAGAGATCTGTTTTTGATATTCCAATCTTCACAGAAGAGTTCTTGAATCATAGTAAAGGTAAGTTAAACTTTTGCTGGGCCACGTCTTTTGCTTTTCTAAACTTTTTGCCAGGTGCTGTCCAGCTGAAGAGTCCTTGCACTCTTCCATCTCAGCTTAAGTAATGACTTGGGTATAGTTGTTTAGTGTTTCTGATACTACCTTACCTCTATACAAAGACAGTGGCTGCAACAGCAGTTTTTCCTGGCTTTGTCTTCTGAAACTGTCCTTTTTGGAGAATGTTTCTGATGTTTAAACTCCACTTCCTGTTATTCCAGCCGTTCCAGGCTGGATCTGTTGTTCTATCGGATAAAGAAATACCTAAGATGTAGTGTGATTATGATTCATGCTAGTTAGCAGTATTTTTTTTTTCCCCGGATACGTGGAAGATTCCACTGACAGGTTTTCTGTTACTCTATTTGGTTTTCATAGCTGCACGTCCCATGAGTTTAGGATTTTTTGCCAGATTGCTGGGAGACTGTTATGACTGAACAGACTTCAGGTTCAGATACTTTTCCTGATGATCAATAGAAATGTATTTTTGTCACTACTATCCTGCCTTCAGGCCTGTTACCACTGCTGCTAAGTTATATCATACTGAATACATTTAAAATCAATCTTGCAGTCATCTTTCCTAATCAGTTCTTCTATTTGCTTACATTCTGATGCTTTGAATGTCTTCTAATTTGTCTGTCTCTCTAGAAATTAAGTCCACTGTATTTTAAAAAATTAAGAAATTGAGTACTACTGTAGGCTCTATCGGTGCTTCATGATATAATGCTTTTTCATCTATGATCCAAAACTGCACAATTTGTAATCATCAGTTGAGCACTCTAGAACATTCTGCTTCATTGCCTACCAATCATAGACACATTTTTTATAGCTTTTTGACTACATGGGAATGGGTTGATATTCACAGCGCGTGAAGCTGAGCTGCGGCAGCTGCGTAAATCCAACATGGAGTTTGAGGAGAGGAATGCTGCTTTGCAGAAACATGTTGAGAGTATGCGTACTGCGGTAGAGAAATTGGAGGTGGATGTCATACAAGAGCGTAGCCGCAACACAGTGCTGCAACAGCATCTAGAGACTTTACGCCAAGCACTCACAACTAGTTTTGCTGGAGTCCCGCTACCAGGTAAGACTTTTTTTCCTTATGACTGTCTGACATGTTCAATTTAATTTCTGGTGTTTATATGATGTTGTGGATTTACAACATGTGGCCTGCTGTTGTAGTTCTATGATCTTGGCTGTTTCTGAGCTTTTGTTGAATTAGATAATGAAATCTTAAAATGCAATTAGATAATGAAATATTAAAAAGCATGCAGGGGAAGGTTCAGTGTCAGCGCTTCAATTCAATGTGGCTTTGTTTTTTATTTTTTCTTACTGTGTTCACTCTTCTTTTCCTAATAAAGAGTCCTTGCTCCCCTTCACTTGTTTTGTGAAAATGTTACTAAATAGAAAAGACAGGACCTGCAAATTCCCTGATTAAAAGAAATGCTCCGTCTGTATTGTCAGATGCCAGGGAATCCACTTAGATACTATGAATGCCCAGCTGAAGGAGTTTGTTGTAATCAACTATGAGACCCAAATCAAAGAAACCCATGCTTCATTAGTCCTGATATCCTTGGAACTACTCACTTTGCAGAGTTAGGGGGACATCATTTTACAGAATCTGTCACAAGAGATGGTGCATGGCAAAATCACCTCCTATAGCAGTTTGTATGTTGGCATAAATTGCCCTTAGCATAGTCTTAACTTTTTTTGGAATTGTTGTGGTCATCTAAATATTTTGTGGCTTATTTTACTATGTTAACTATAGGTAGTGGCGAAACACCCACGATGGAAAATATTGATTCCTACATGAACAGGCTGCACAGTATTATTATGGCCAACCCACAGGAGAACGAGAACCTCATAGCCACAGTTCGAGATGTGGTAAACAGACTTGAACGCTAGTGACTGGGTAAGTGCTCACTCTTAGGCTGCTTGGGTTTTACATCTACTCTGTACCTCTGACACTTGTTCTGACACTGATTCTTGTGCTAATCTCACCGTATTGTACAACCAAAAAGTTTCTTCCTCAAAGCCACAGAAGCAGGTTGACTTAAAGTCAAATGGGGTTGAAAATATCCAACAGCATTAAAGGGTTCTGAAATTCCCCTTAGCTCCAAGATCTTTGGTATAAAGACATAAATAGCTGTTTGTCCTGTTATTCATTGTATTTGTGTAAGGTGAATAAGAATACTGACAGAATAGTGAGAGAAAGAAAAAAGGAAGAAAAATTATTTACATTTTAGTAACAGGGTGACTAATGGAGAAGGTTCCTTTCAGGAGTGAAGTAAATCTGAAAAAATCTGCATTAATTGTAGAATCTGGTGGTCACAGAGAAGTTTTATTTGTCTCAAGAGGTTACAGGTGAACTCATCTCTGCTAAACTGAAAATACCCTACAACTGCCTGCTCTGTAGCACCTGTAGTCAAGCTCATCTGGTTATGAAGGTTTACATGTAAATGAAGCACTGATGCGTGGTTCAGGCTATAAGTAGCATTTGATGAGACTTTTAATGATTACATGGCTTATGCATAGATTATTACTGAGCTCATGACTCTGTATTTTTGCTTCTGTTTAACAGCTTAGAAAACTGTAATGAGGAACTGAGTAGAAAAACAAATCAACTAAGAAATATTGGTCTTTCTGTGCTATTGTGCTTCTTTGCATTTCCCACATCACTTAGTCCCCCACTCCGCCCATGATGCACAGCACTAGACAGCCATTAGGAGTTTGCCTAGTTCTGTCTTAACTATGTACATATCTGGATTCTTTCAGCATTTATTATGCAGAGATCTACTGTACATGTCTTGAATAGTGTTTAGAAATGCAAATAAAGCTGCGTTATGCCATCTGCAAATATGAAGACAGGGCTTTTCATCCTTTCTGATTCTCACCTTTTGTGATACTGTGTAGAACAGCTAATTACATGTTCCCCATTATAGTGTGGCTTAAGCTAAAAGATCATTGTCCTTCCAGAGGGTAGCCAGATGGAACGGACTATAGTTCCAAGAGATGACTGAGCTCCCAGTACAATAAAGAAGTGCCTTTACTGCTGCTATTTATGAAGGGAACAGCTTGTCGATCCAGGGCTGGGGTTTTTCAGTAGCTCATCAACCTCCTCATTTTCATATACTGTTTTCAATTAGCACTCTTAAGCTCAGAAAGAGAATCGGGATGGGGAGGTTTTACAGAATGTTTAAGAGGGAAAGCGGTTTCTCATCAGTTATTACAAGGTCATGCCAGGCCTTGAAACAGATGTTTGTCCTTTAAACACCTTGCCAGAAAAAAATGTATCTCAAGGCTACTAAAACCTAGACTTCGGTTTTCATGTGAGGCAGATTCTTACTTCCTAAATGATGGACACTCTGTGTTACTAAAAATGTAAATATGTTTCTTGGATAAACTGGATTCAGCTGTAATTGGTTTGGAAAAAATAATTCTTGCTTTAGAATGTCTCATTCCACTTCATAGTTGAAAAATAAGACTCATTCCCTCCTTCCCCCTCCCACCAATATCTTTCCTCCTTTCAGCAGCAAAAGTGTGAGGCAATTAAAAATGTGATTAATAATCACCTAGTTTCATTGTATAAATACATGCATTTCACTGGATATGATGATTGAGTAATTCATAGGGCTATTAATTGCACTGACATTCAGTTGGCAATGATTATCTTTTGTTGACAAAGTCTTAGAAAGGAGGAAGGTTGGGCTTTATTAAATGCAAACCTAGAAAAAAGTAGGGCTTCCCTAGAAAAGAGGGAAGCTTTGGATAGAAAGATTCAACTGGCATCCAATAAACTGTCAGCAGACTGTCGTCATTGTTGCCCCTTTGTTAACATGCATGTGAAGTGTATTCTTCTAAATATAATCTCTATCAACCAAATGGTCTGTTTGAGCTTGAGACACATTACAAATCAATTTCATAGAAAAATATATTTATTATACTCTTGAAAACCAGTGTACTTCGTGGAACTGAGGTGGTTTTTGGTGGCTTGGTACACTGTATTTAGTGACTATTTGACTATACTACTGAAGGTTTTGTTTTTCTGTACTGCATGGTAAAGAGAACGTCTTTGTGCAAACTGTATATGGGGGAACAGAGGAAGTTTTTCATTATTTAGCACTGTTCTTTGGGTGGAAACAGGAGTTCAGATACAGTTCCATCTCTATAAGCTTCTTTGCTATACTTAATATTTTCAGATAAACCATCCAAAAAATTATGTCACAGTGCCTATTTAATCCTTGCAGATTTTATTCTTCTAATGCTTGTTTTTCTGTTTCGTCTGCAGGTCTCATGACCCAGGGATGCTTTACGAAATTTTTTTGGCCAGTGTGGAATACGAAGCCATGAGGGAAAGACTAGGGGTGGGAGGCAGAATTGCAGGTTTGTCCTGGTCCCTGCCTTGTGTGGTTTGTCAGTGAGACAAACAGATCAATGCATTAAAAGGTCTTAAGAAGCCACGGACACCACCCACTACACATTTGGAACTGTCCTCTGTGTAAACATTTAAGAGCATGCAACTTTTGTGCAATCTTCAGTTTCTTATTAATTTTTCTGGGTGTGAGGTGCATACATTCTGTGGATGGGCTGACTATGGAGATGAAATCTCGCAGTTCGTGAAATGAAGTCAGCCTATGTGTTGTAGTAATAACTTTGATGTGTTATATTGCCTACTGTCTTCTAGGGTCCTTTTTGTTTTCGTGTTTATCTTGTGGGATTACCTTCTTCCTCTTTAGTTTTCTTCTTTTAATCTTGTTATCTGATACTTGGAGTACTGGATAGCAGCGCTTATGTTCTCTACTATAACCGGCCGTCTTCCTTGGTGCACTGTCTTGTCCTACCCTGCCTGCTATGTTTATATAAGCTTTTCTGAAGCAGAATCCNGTTTTTTTTTTTTTTTTTTTTTGGTTAGCCTGCAGCTTCTATAGTGTGAGTTTGCTCCCTGCTAAAGACTGGCTGTGGTTGGTGCTTTGTGACTTGATTCTACTATGAGGCAGACTTCCCCCCCCCCCCTCTTCAAGCACCTCTCCTGCACACAGCATCCTGCTGTACTGTGAAGGTCTCCTGTTATCTCTTGAAAATGTTTGGTGGAGCATTTTACTACTGCAAAGGTCAGTGGTAATCAAGATAGAAAGTGAAATGCTAGTTCTTAGTTAGCAGGAAAAATAGGATTTTCCATTTTAGACTAAAACCACAAAAGCTTGCCCTTCCTCTTGATTTTGAGAGAATGATCTCACTGTGAGAGCAGTATTCTATAAAAGGAGACATGGGCAGGGGGATTGCATTTTTTTCTACCCTCCTGAAATCACAGTGCTGGGAAGCAATATGCCTGGAAGCAGCACATGTATTTCTGCATTACTTATTAGAGCAGAGAAGGTTATTAGCAGCTAGGTCCACATAGCAGCCCACAGAATTCTACATTACAGCCCGTAAGTGCTTTCACCTTTTGTACAGTTAAAGTACAGCCTGTGGAGCCAATAACATTCAGCATATTATGTTCCAGTGTGACCTAAATGGCCCTTCACTTACATCAAGTAGAACTCTGCGTGCTAGTCTGTAATCTTGCTGAGCTACTCTGCACCTCCTGTCAAAGATGAAGGCACCTACTGTCTGCATTAACTTATGCAAATAATTTGCTGCCCTTTGGTTCCTGTCAAATTGTTAATTCAAACTTTGGTTGAACACTTGTTGGACATCTCTGGACTTTATTGTACTGGTTGAAATCCTCTTCCACATGACAATCTCCTTGCTCCTTCTTAAGAAATCTTTCAAATTTCCCTGTTATGAATTGGAGATGGCTTTCATTACTGGAGTGCATTGCAGTCAGCATCACTTTCATGTATCTGTAACACAAGTATTTGAAGATTAAAAAGCAGTTTCTTCTTTTCCCACGCTGTACGCATGGACTTCATGCTTGCTTGTAGTCAACTCTAGGTCAGCACCTTGTGTGTCAGGTCTCTGCTTACTCATGGGTTTATTGCTGTAGCCAAGCAGCAAGGATTTCCATGTAAATTCAAGTCTTCCTTCAGGGAGGAAACTCCTTTCTCTTGTCTTCGGGCTCATTTTCAAGACTTCACAAAAAGGAACCTCAATTTGCTGCATTGACCTCCATTTTCCTTAGCATGGATGAGACCAGCTAATGTTGGCATGAACTTCTTTAGTGGATTCTATAACAAATACTATGCTGGGAAAAAATCCTGCAGGTTAATAATGTCTCCAGAAGAAGCACTGGTACCTTCATCTCCTGTGTGTATCTTGGTTTTTAGAATTGCTGATATTTGACTGTTATTGAAGTGGCCAAAATATACTGCATAGCCAAAAGATAATTTCAAAAAGTTGATTCACAAAATTCCAAAGTTCTGTGGTATCTCACCTAATACCTGGAGTTGTATCCCATAAAGACTTCAGAAATTGCTATGTAGGATGCAATTCCAGGCTGTGACATACACATACTGTAAATAAGGTGTGTGTGGCTGCAGGCTGCCCCTGCTTACATAAATTCAATGCAACTATCAGCTCGTGACATACTGCTAATACATCATTCTGTTGAGTAGCATGCAGGTGTTATGGGACCGGAAATTTAAGTTGATATTATTAGCTGGGGGCTGACAAATCTTTTCCTTTTTCCCACAAGGAAGGAGGGGAGGTGGCATACCCATCTTAAACCATCTGGGGAAAGAATACTTTCTTGCTTACCAATGATGTGACAGATGATGTTTTATCTCATTAAGAAGCTTCTTATTTACATTGATTAACCCTATAAAAATGGATTTTGTCTTTCCAGTGTTTTCTGAGTGTCACTTCAGTTTACATTTTTCAGTATTGGCTGATTAAAAAAAAAAAAAAAGGGTAAAAAATGAAGTGGGTGTCAAGGAGAAGAGCAGGATAAAATGCCTTTGTCACTTAGAGAAATGTTAAGAGAAATATATGAAAACAGAATCCATTTACTGCATTAATGTGTTTGGAATTGTTGAGATGCCAAGTTTTCTGTACAATGTTTTTGTAATTAAACTTTCGAGTTTCTTTGTTTTTAAGAAGTGGATGTGCTTGTTTGCCACTTGCTTCATTAAAATTGTTCAATGTTGAATCCATTCTAATTCAATTTTAACTGCATTTTCAAGAAAGAACTATTGCTAGCATTGCTCTCTTCACTGAGAGATTTTTGCAACTCCATGTTAACCTTTGAAAGGAAATAATGTGTCCCTTTGCATCGTAAGCATATCTCCCTCTGAAAAAGCTAAAGGAAGTAGTTATTATTTATAGTGATGAAAACTTCAGAGATCTTTGGTAATAGCTAATTGTAATCAGGGCCCTTCCTGTCATCTTTGTTCCCCAACTTGAGTACCTCTAAACACATTGTGAGACTCTCTCCCTCAATCTTTTTTCACCATCCTTGGCCTCCTTTGTCTTCCCTAATTTCCCACCACCATGTTTATTTTCTTTTCCTGTAGGAACCTTCTGTATCGTACATATTGCCCCCCACTTGGTTTTCTTTTCCCCTGCTAGATTTTTATCATGCATCTTCCCTCCTGCTTGCTGAGTATGGAGCCAAACTGTAGCCTTGTGAAATTTGTACTTTGGGGTGTAGATCCTCTGTCGAGGAGTTTGGATGACTTCCGCCTGCAGTGGTGCTCTTTCTGAGGTCACAGTGCTGTAAGCAACCATGTCTTTATGTTACTTCTGGGGTCACATATCATTATTTTGATTGCCAAATTAATGCCTGGTCTTTCTGTATACCAACAGGCTTGGTTCAGCTACTATCTGCTGTCTGGGACAATCTGCACATTTAGTTTTACAATGCTTTGAAGATCTTGTAAAACACCAATTATGAAATGATGAAGATATAAAAAATAGAAGGAATATAGGGAAATCTCCTATAGGAGAATAGTTGCCAAGTGACAGTGGCTAGTCCAGAGCTGGAGAAAGTAATAGCAAAACAGGTGCACACCTGGAGGAAAAAAAATGAGAGCAAAACAGCAATGCATTCATTGTAAGAGAAAGATCTAGTTCCTTTCTAACCTGTGGTGCTGTACATGGTGTCAGGAACAGATGGTCGTCAATCATGCTCAATTTAAGACAATGTAGTGTAATACTTTCACTGTTGTTTTTCTGCTTGTTACCTACCCTCTGCTTACTCTGCTGCTGGTCAGTTGGACCGATGATTAATAATCATTTACGGGAAGTTGGGGGGAATTGAGGGATTCAGGTTCTTTAAGAGGGGGGAAAAAAATCACTTCCTCTTTCCTCAGGCAGGTTCCTGTTGTTAATGCATTGGTAATCTGAAATTAGGTCTTTTTAAAATCTTTTGCTTCAGTTCAGTTGTATCCTTCTGAGTCAGAATACGCTCAGGCCTATCCTCTACTTCTACCGTAGAGTTTTTCTGCTTGTGAACCGCAAATAGTTTCGCTGCTTCTTTCTTCCTCATTGCTCATAGTAATGAGGATTTTAAAACTTTTTTAACTTTAACATTTTTCAGTATATTCATGACTTGCCATCTTAATTGCAAAATCTCTGGATTTTGTATGTATTGTACCGTTTTGGTATGTGGTAAAGTATCCACATCCATTATATAATACGAGGACTAATGTTTATATAAACTGATTTATGGTTTATATTAATAAACTTGTAATTCTTATGCTGTGGGGTTTTGTTCTTTATCATTTAATGCTTTGTGTATCTGAAGATGTAAAAATCGGGGTTTCTGAAGGTTTGAAGTTTAAGTCTGTGTTATTACTGGCACGTGGAGACCTCTGCAATGCAAGTTTTTGAGTATTTATACCAAAGTAATGACAAGCAAATGCAGCTAGGGTATTTCTACGCACAATTTTGGAGGGCAGCAAGAGGAAAAGGTGGCTCTGCAAATCATACTAGACATGAAAACACTCAGCTACCTACTCTAAAGTTTTCTAACTTAGAGAAACACCTTAGAGAAGTTTGATGCTGATGGCAGATATCATGAACTATGGCTAGTGTGTGATCTCTATTTCAAAGTTATTTTGAGAGGGAGATTGGATGAATTCTCATTTTCCATCTTTGACTTACATTTCACCCCAGCATGAGGACAAAGGCAACACAGGTTTATTGTGTTTGTGTCTATCTGTAGCCACAACACAGTGTTCAGACAGCTCTAGCTTTGAAAAACCAATGTTTATTTTAAACTATCCAGATTTAATTGTATGCATATAGGAGAAGCCTACTGCTGAAATGCCACCAGTTCTGTTAGTTACTTCATGAAGTGCTGAAGTAATATTTGAAAAGATCTGCATAGAGATGGAGAGGTAGAGAAACAATGTAGGAGAAGGGATTAAACAATCCAATTGAGTGGAGAATTGGGTCGTGTGAAAATAGTTAAACTGGGGGTTTAGGTCCTGATCCTGAAGTGCTTAAGCATGAGGTCAACTTTCTAGTTGTGAATGGTTCCACTGAGTTGACTAGACTTGCACTCATAAAAATTGACTCCCCAAACTACTTGTCGTGTCAGTACTATAGATTAGTAATTGAAAGAAAAAAAAATAAGCACATTTTAAAACAGAAATCCTGAGGAAGCATATATTCTTCAAAAAATACCTGGAAATAGTGACTTAATGAGAATACATTTAAGAAAGTATTGAAAACGGTGTACCCAGTTAATCCATTAATGGGATTTGAAGCCCTTGCATGGTGTTAACCAGGTACGTTGTTCTATTTAGAATGCTCCTTTTCCTCTATCTTCTTCATGCTGTCTTTATATCCAGGTTTGTGTCATGAGAAATTAAGCCCTCATGCTCCTGTCAGAAACTCTTCTATGTACCAAAACTTCTGCCCTAGCTCGCATGTTTTAGGGGAAGAGAACATATTATCTTTTTGGCATAAGTAGTACAGCAGGGTTCTGAAGGGGCCTGCTGGAAGCTCTAGCAGTTCATATTAGTAACATGGGACAACTTTTTTCAATACTAAAAGGAAAGTTGTTTTACATTAGAGATTGTGGAAACACAAGGTTCTTTGAGAAAAACTGTAGGTATCAGTACATTTTGCTAATTTGTTAGTCAGGTTGCTTGTGGCATGTGGAAAAGAAAGTTTTGATTAAAGAGTTGAGAAGCTATCTGGTTTTAATAAACAGAAAACTTTGATTCTCCTGCTGATAACTGGAAAAGATTCCAGCTGGTCGTAAGTGCTACTGTTTATAGAATATAAGCTTTAGGGAAAGTAAAGGGAATTATAAAGAACGTAAGCAGGATAGTCTTCCAGACTTACTAACATGCATGTGTTTAATTTGAATATTGTAAGCATAAATATTTAAGCAATTTGGGAGAATTCATTCCTTACGTGCATATCTGCACTCGGGCCTGGCAACAGGGTTCTGATGCTGATTTACCCTGGCCCTGTAGCTGGCCCTGCGCTAGTACAGTGTGGTTGAAAAATTTGGTCTTGTTGATATTAAATCACGATGGTGTATACATTATTGATTTGATGCAAGTTATTCCAAGATCCTCTGCTTTCTCTTTTCCTGTTGATGAAATGGTTCATCTCATAAAGTTGTTAAATACTACTGTTTACAGACTTGTAGCTTTGCTCAGTCATGCTCTGGAAGGTGAAAGGCATTCTCGCTTTTCCCTAGAAGTATGTCTGTGCATTGAAGTCCATCTGATTGTTTTGTTCATAAATTTGAATTCTAAATACTTGCATATAAAGAGTTCTGCCTGTCCAAATCCTTTCCTACTACATATCCATCTGGCTTCCTTGAATTGAGTAGAGGAATGATCCTCACATCAACTGAATGCCTGGCTGTCTGGGAATCAGGAGGAGGTCGTTTTCAATCTGGAGTAACAGTACCGTGGGATTTCTCTTTCTATCTCGTATGGGCAGTTTTAGTTTTATTAAACCTGTTCCAGTGTTAGTCAAAAGAGAATTCCCTCATCTAATTTATTTGAAATAATATTGCTTAAGCCCAGGACACTTGCAGAGAAATCCCAAGCTGAAATTTTAGGCCTATAAACATACTTTTTCAACCCCTCACCCTTCAAAATGGATGTTAACAACTTTATTAGTTTTCTAATTCTTCTAAGAGGATTTTTCTTTTCCTCTATGGCACTTCAAATTCCTGCCCAAGTTGGTTTTGTTTCTTTAATATTGGGAGGAAGAGAAGTAAACTGTTTGGACTGGGCGAAGAGATGCAGGAAGTTTATCAGAAGTGCAACCCAGAAGGATGGCTGAGTCCAGGAAGAGTGAAAAGCTCTGGAAAATTAATCTAACAACTTTCCTGGAAAGGACTGTGGCTTTTTTGGTACCAATGTTGTATATGTGCTGAAACAGCAGTACACATGCTGTCTTCCTTGTGCGTAAGTATGGATTATCGAGGGTGTTGACATTGTCCTCAAAAGATTTCAGTTCTCTTAAAACACTTCTACAGAAGTAGAGCATCTGCTCCTTTAGAAGAAATGTAGCTGTATATCGGCATGTGGCTTTCAAGCATATGCTGTGAACTGCATATCAATGCAGGAGGGAAGGATGTAATTTTTCTTCTGCTTATTAGCATTGAGTGGCACTGGCATATGTAAATGCAGAGTCAAATTCTCTTTTACAACCCATTTTTTTCTGAAAAAGGTGAGTTAAGAATTACTTTCTACCCTCACCCCATTAAAAATCTGTTAAGGGACTTTGTAGAATAAAGACAGCAGGAGTAAGAGGATACAGGAATAGACTTTGCATTTATTCTTGTGGTTAATGCTCACCTACTGCCAGTGCAGAAATGATTGAGTTTTTAGCCTTAGTAAGTTTGGATTCAGACCTGAAAATTCCATACATTCTTGAAGTGCTTTGAGCAGAAAAATTAGCAAATGCGAAAATGGAATCCCAGCTGCACCCTAGTTTCAAGACTTCACTGTTATGTGGTAAACGTGCATTTCCAGATGTCTAGAGCATCTATCCACATCAGGAAAGAATCCATTTTCTATTGGGGGAAGCAGTGCCCTCTAATGATAAATCTTGGTATTTCAAAATAAGAGCTGTTAAAAAAAGGCTGTTCGTGGGAGCCAGAGCCAGAGAGCTTCTGCATGTGGAAACTAAAGTCAATTCCCTGTTTTTGTTCTAGGCAGATAGTAGTTTGTTGGGGTTTGTGTTTTGTTTTGCTTTTAATTATTTTATTTCTTTGTTTCATGCAGATACATTTTCCTTTTCCTACTGTGCTTGGAGGGCTGGTCAGGGTGGAAGTGGGTACAGCAAGCATTCTTCTGTTACAAGGAAATTCGGGTACGGCGAATAAAACATGAACTCAGTTTGCACGTCTTTGAAGTTCTGACAGCAAAGAATGGCTGTGATAAAGGTTTTTAGTTCGCTAAAGCTGATTCTGTGTTGGCTGATATGTAAAATCAGAACAGCTGACTTCTCTAGCTTCCTAACTAGTAGGAGCTGGTGAATACATAAATCCGTGTAATGGATGCTTTGCAACCGTTGGTATTTACATAGTACTGTGTCTTTGCAGAGCTGGCTTTCATTTTGGGAGCCTGCAACAGCTTCACATTTAAACAGCACTGCCAGCTCTCTAGAGCTAGAGTGTATATAGCATGGTGGTAGCTGCTTCACTATGATCTTACTCCAGCCAAGAGCATCCTTGTCCAACTGTGAGCTTCATTAACTCATCGAAATAGTAGAAAACTACCCAGCTTTTTTCTTGCTGAAATTTTTCTGTACTTTGTGAATTGTCTGAGCTCATGTAGAGGTCTGGCAAGCACTAAGGTTTGCGTAAAGTAAGCAAAGGATCAGAGAGGAGAGAAGGGAAAAGCAGGAACTCCTCTCTGGGAGGTATCTTGCTTGCATTTTGGCTCACTTTTTCATGAAAATGTACACTGAAGTGATGTGGGAGCACCAACTATAGAGAACCATCCCTTTTTCAGCATCTAAAGTTGTCAGTAACTAAATGACAATCTAAATCTAACTCCTGACTTCATGCTGTTGCCCTTACCTGTATCTCTTCCTATCCTGCCTTTCTTTCCCTCTCTTGCCCTCTTCCTTTGTGGTAAGCTGTTTCAGTTTAAAAACAGCTAAAATTGACTGAGTCTGCCAACAAAGATTTTTCCTATAGAGAACACTTTTTCCCAACAAATGCCACTGGAGGAGTAGTAAATTTGGAAGAGGCCCACAGCTGCTGCAGTTGAAGTGTTCAGAAAAGGCAAAACTATGGAAATAAGTGTTTTAAATTATCTTGTCTTCTGAGAAATGAGGGTAACAAATCAACCCAGCAACAGTGCCATTCTCTCTGATACCAGTTTCCAAAGCCAGATACTGACAAAACAAACTGCAGGTATAGAATCAAGACTGCTTAATCTGGGCGGGATAGAGGGGAGGGGCAAGATCACGTTATTGATAAAAGAAAATACACAAAATAACAAATTCCTGGCTTTCTCCCTTGGGGTATGCATTCAATAGTAGAAAGAATGTTTATGGCAGAATTTGTTGTGCTGTTTAAGCATGCTTCAAAGAACGTATCCTTTCTTACCTTGTAGAAATTCTTCCTAATGGAATTCACTCCCAAGCATCTCAGGTTTTTTCTTTTCTTTTTTTTTTTTTCCAGACCATAAGTCAGTAGAACTGATGTATATTACCCATGGGCCAGCTTGTACAGGGGTAGCTTAATCTGGGCACGTCCTTACCTTGAATTGAAAGTCTGTTGTATTTAATGGGGTGTTAACTCAGTTTATTCTCTGGGATTTGTGCGGTAATTTTATTGCCTGCAAAAGGAACAATTTGAAGCCAGATGAAGTGTAGGTATACTCTGTAACATACCTGCTGAGCTTGGCAATGATGCCTGGACATGCTTGCCTTATTCTGGTGTTTGTTTTATCATCACATCTCTTTCGTCTCTTTTTCTGGTAGTGCTACTTTTGAGTTTGACGGTTATTTCCCTTCTTTCAGGAAACAGATCTGTATGTACTGTGTCTGATCAGTTTCCAAATCTAGTATCCCGCCTTGGACTACTACAGTCCTTTGATTTCTGCGGGTTTTCATGGGCATAAGCACAGGCAGGATTTGGTCTCTACATCTTCCTCAATATGTCCCACCTCTGACTTAATCTTTGTCCCTTCTCACCTTCAATCCTAGCCTTTCCTGTGACTCTTCGTTGCTGGAGTGTGCTCTTTGGCTTGCATGGAGTCATTAATTTGGTGCTTGTTCCATCTCTCTGAAGCCTTCTGATGTTGTATAAACTTCATTTTCTCATGTAAGTGACTGCAGAAGGAATTCCAAGATCGTCTTAGGAAGTGACTGTTATACAGATGCAATTTTGCTTTGGTACCAAGCAGTAACACTGAGCGTCACGTGGTATTTCATGGACAATTGCTGTCTAGGTGTTCCATTTTTAGTTAAACTACGCTGTAGACTACCATCTACCAAGACTTATCACACTCTGGTTTTGGTTTGTCCTATCTGTTTTGTCCGGATTCAGTCCCATAGAACAAGAAAAGATGTGTCAAATGTGCTTGGCAGTACAGACAAGCATAAGAACAACAATGGATTCTGAAGTTAGTTTTTACTAATAAGGCTCTCTGGTAGTTGAGTTCAATGATGTTGTAGCAGAACCTACAGTGAATTACAGCCCAAGACAATGATAATGTTAAAGAAATGGGTTCCTCTAATGCTGAAGCACCAGCAGAACAAAGACAGAGGAGAAATCAAAGACAAAGAACAAAAATCAACTTAGAGTTGACTGACTGTGCAGTGTGACAGGCTTTTATAACAACTTTTCTCAGATGCAGCTGTTCTGTGAGGGAGAATGGTGTAGGTCAGCATCCATGCCTTAGGACACAAGACTGAATTGTGCAGTTCTCTTACATAGGTGGTCTTACAACTTTCTCATAAGAGCACAGATGACAGTTTTATCAACATTAAAATACATTTGAATATTGCTAAATTACTAGGCAGTATGTGTTTAATGTGAATGAGACACACAATGTCACTTCTCTTGAACTAACCTGAATGCATTATGTGGTGTTTCTGGAGGTTATAGACAACAGACAGCACTAACTTCATCACACCTGTGCCCTGAACTAATATGAAGTATCAGATTTTTTTGGTCTCAGTTCAGTTTGTTGTCTTGTGGTTTTGACATATTTAATCTAGTAGTAGATACCTCACAACTAGATCAACTGTTTTGTACAACTAAAGCTTCAGAGGAAAGTTTTGGCCCCCTTGAAGTTAATGAAAATTCAGTCACTGCATTTGGTGGAGCCAGGATTTCATCTGCAGTCTTCAGCAATTATATACGTGGTTATGGATTATCAATCTGTAGGGAAGCTGAAACTTGCTCTGCAGCTTTTCCTAGACTCATCCAGTATCTCCAGTCCTGCAATACAGCTTCACAGAGGAATCTGCATGGGGTGTCTCCGAAGAAAAATCAAAGAGGAACTCCTGCAATGCAATACAAGACTGAAAAAGCATACATTTCTTCAGCTAAAATAGGTTCACATATAATGGGGTCACTATTTCTCTGCTGAGTTTCTCCTATCATTGATACTTACCATACTTATCAGCTGGGTTCCAATTTGATGATAAAATATCAGCACTTTAAAATCCTAGCAATGAGAGTTTCAAATCACAAAAATGTCAATCCTGTCACTTAAAGAAACACTTTTGTTACTTTCCAGCACTGCTGCTACTTTTTCTTAATGATAGGAAATGTCAACTTGAGACTGAAGTTCTCTAGTAATAAATTCCCCAAATCCAGTATTTCGCTATCCAGGGTCAATGATGTGAAAAAGCACAGGAGACCTGTTGAGAGGAAAGTGCCTCAGGGTGAGGTGGGAGAACTGAGCCTGGATCCAGATAATCTCAGTTCCGTTTCCAGTCTCTGAGATAGACTTTCTGTGTGCGACAGATACTATTTCTGTCTCATGGTCTGGTCAACATACTAGTGAAAGATACTCAGATACTTCAGTGACGAGGACGATAAAAGAACTGATGTAGACGGAGTTCTTGGGCAGGTCATTTGTTTTTCTCTGCTTCAGTTCTCCATTGTGCAAATGAAAAGAGTATAAGCACCATCCACTTAGACTGAGAGCTGCCTGAAAAAGGGGCTGTGTCTTAGCCTGTGTCAGCCGTGTCCAGGAAATGTCACTGTGATCTGAATAGGAATCTATAGGCATTATTCTGCTAAATCATCTACCTCCAATGACAGTTTTAACATATTCCAAAGAGGATTAGGGATTGGAAATACTAATTTCTTGTTGGCTTTATTATTATTTAAGGTAGCCTTGTGATATCTTTTTTCTGTTTGAGATCTGCTGTCTAAAATAGTACAAATATTGCCGTTGAATCTTATTTTCATTGTTCTTTCTCAAGCTCTGCCCTTTAAGAACGCAAGCAGAAATTATATCTATTCAAGGAGGTGGCAAAGGTCTTGTGTAGTCTTCTGAAAACAGTCCTTTTTTTGTTTGTATGGCATAGTAGTCAGAAAATGCATCAGGAAGGTATAGTGGATAAAAGAGAATGAATGACGTGCCTGAGTGCAGGAGCCAGAAATAACCTTTTGATGGGGCTTATTCACCTAGCCAGAAACTATCAATATAATGAAAGTGTGGTTTTTAACCATCTTTAGGCATAAAGGTATAGTCTGCCTGTACATATATTTATGTCAAAATACTTGATTTTGGTGTAGATGCATTAATAAAATGAAATGATCCAATGTTAAAGTCGGTATCCATACAATCTTACATAATTTAACTGTATCAGTTTAGAAACTGGTTTTTAGCATACTAATGAGCCCTGTCTGGGTGCATTGTCGACAGAGACTGCATAGTAAATAATACGATTACAGAAAATTTGTTTCTCAGGATCCTAAATTCTCTACTCTCCACAATCTATATCTTCTTTCCAGTGGACTGCTTGGTTTCTTCTGAATTTCAGTCTTGCTCCTCACTCAGATCACAGTGAGGTGCATTTCCACTGCTTTTTTGACGATTTAGAAGAAATGACAGTTTGCTACAAGGGGTTTAACTGGGGAGGCATGAATACTGAGTGCTGTTTCAGCTAAGGAAGGAGTGGCATTCCCAGGAAACTTGGATTGTCATTAGGAGCTAGTCATCATGCTGGGAGGATGGAGCAGAAGAAAACGAGTCAGTCAAAATGACCTTTTCCCACCTTTTTTTTTTTTCTACATAAGGAGGAAGTCACATGTGAGAAATCTTGGTTTATTAATGTGGTGTGAAGCTGGGAGAAGAGGAGAGAACAGGATAAAACAGATCAGATTTAAGCTTCACTGGTAGATCTAGAGCTGGCTTAGTTGCTGCCCGTGAGGGAAAGGTTCCTGTCCACTCCAGATCTCCCAAGAGACGTTGCTTGCTGAGCTTCTGTGATGAGAAGGTTCAGAGTGAGTGTCAGTCTGGATGGTTCATTAGTTTAAACGTCTGGTTTTGGGAGGTATGTTCTCGAGCAAAGGCTTCTAAATATAAAGTAGTCTTGTGAAGTTTTCATCTTATGAATATTCACTTGTTGAATTTACATTTTGTTTTTCATCTCTGAGCTTCTAGAACAGGGCCTTACACAGAGGACAGCCTTCCCATCTGTCTGAATAAATTCTATGATGGAAAGATTTTGCAAAAAAACAGTACCTTGTTGTTTAATATGCCCATACTCTCTAGTTAGTATCTTTAAGAACACTTTGAAGACCCAGGTGTTGTCGCTTGCAAGCTCTAATAATCTAGGACTTGAGCAGATTTTTGATCTCCTTTGGACCCTTGAATGTATGGACTGAAGTGGTGGAGGTGCAGGTGGAACTGAGAATACAGTTTTCCCTAGAGAGGCTGAGGTTATTTGGGTAGCTGTTCTTGATGAACTTGAGAGAGAGCAAACACGTCTGACACATACTTGTGGGGCATGTGGAGTGGATGCTTTGGAACCACGAGTAGGACCATCTGTTAGGATGGAGGGGTATCACTAGAGCTGGCAGGGACACCTGCCTTCTCTATCTAGATGCGCTCACCATGGTTCATGACCTCTTCTGAGAGCCTTGGCTATTTCTGTCGGTCCTGTGCTTTCATATACAGTGCAATCGTCTGAAAAAGAATGAAATACATAAATAAGTATATGCATTCTTCAGAACCCCCCTCTCGATACTCTTGGATGCTCAATTGCATCTAAGCAGAGGGTTTTGTTATACTGTTCTCATTTACTTTCTTTTTTCAGCTATGTATCAAGTTATTTCCTAATCTGGCTTCATATGGTGGCTAATGGAATAGAATTGATGCAATTGCTCCAAAAAAAGGCTTTTAGCCAGTAGATTCTAATTAAAGAAAACCTTTTTTTTTTTTTTAGAGGAGGAAAAAAAATATCCTTCAAAGAGCCCACTTTCTTTGTATCAGATGAATATATATGCAATAATTTGCCAGCCTAATGGAAACAGAAGTTGAAATATGCTTGGAGCAGTTATATTCAACCATATGTAAGTGCTGGCACTACCTGGAGCTTATTTCTCCCACAAGGTGATATTTCTACCATGTAATCTTGCTGCTTCCTGCTGTAGGCAGTATTAGGGAGAATGTGTCAGAAAACTTGTCAAAATGGCTTTCTGTCAGAAGTTTCCATTTTAGTTATGCCCATGGGGAAAAAATGCATAGTTTTAGTTGAAAATTCATAGTTCTCAGGTTTGACCAGCTTGAGTTTTAGGGGCAAGTCCATATGCCCAATTGCACAAGCACTAGCATTTACATATCCCACCCGTAGGTTCTCCAGGGAGATGGTTTCTTTGATCTTGCGTGCTTCTTCCATGTGCTTAGTTGCACAAGCAGAGATGGAAGAGAGGAGCTTTTCCTAGTAGAGCTCTGCTTCCAGGAAGAAAAACCACCACACCTATAAACATTATTAAAACTAACCAATTGACTTTCACGTGTGTAGTAGGTTCTCAGTGATCAAAGCCAGGTGCAGCCATGAAAACAGTGGGAAGGGGTCTAGGCTGTAGTTAAGGAGCTGTGCTGATGTGATGTGACATAGACTGCTCACTGTACCAGCTAGGTCTAATCTGGTGTGTGTGGGGGGGGAATTACCATGTCTCTAAACCTCATCTCCCTTCCAAATCCGCCAGTAATGTCAGACTGAGAAATCAGTGCTCAGGAGAATGAAGAGTCATCACAAATGCAGCTTCCACTCCAAATGCCAGGAGCATTTTTTTTTTTTCCTATACTTCCTTCTGTATTAGTGAATCTACTTAACAAGCCTTACCAAGGTAACTCAGTGCCTGACCCACAGCCATCCCTAGGAGGAGAGGGCAATGGAATGAATGAATTGCAGCTAATACTAGCCTCAAGACTTGGTGAAAAGACATGGTGGATAAGTGTGCAGAAGGCTTATTACATGAGAATCTCTGATTTTCTTTCCTTTGTAACTGTCCCTGTGCTTCAGAACAGCTCTTCATAATTCCTTTCCCTTACTGTCCTAAAGACCAAACAGCCTCTTATTCCCCAGTTGGAGCATTTAGTCTCTCTGTTAATGAGGAACCATTCCCTATCACTCCCTACAGAGCCCAGTAAGTTATATCCCTGAAAATCCTTCCTGTCCAATATTCCCTGGTTTAAAAAAAAAAAAAAATAATAATAAAAAAAAAATCCTTTCTCTGTCTCTCCCTTTCCTTCTGGTTCCTCGCACCTGAGCTGGCTGTATCTGTGAAGCTCCAAAGGCTGTAAGTGATGCTGTTTGCCTCTGAGTCAGAGAGGCTTTTAAATCTGAGTGTAAAATGAGACTCCTACAGCAGTAAACAGAGTGATCATATACCTCCTTTGAAGTTACCATTTAAATAACCTCCAGGGCTTTACTAATGCGGGAAGCGAGCAAGAGGAAATAATTCCCTCCTTCTCCCCACTCCCGCTCCCCTCTCCAAAGCAGGGAAAATGAAAATGAATTCCCTGGTAGAGGAGGGACACTGGTTTTCAGAGTATTGCAGAAGAGATGAACGGCTCTCACTTGCAGCTTACTTAATGAGTCAGCACATATTCATTCATGGACACAATTTATTAACCCATAAACACTGCAGATGATGGTGTTATCACTGTGATAAAGTAATTTTAATTTGCTGTATAATTTATAAGGTAGCTGCTGCATCAGAGGGAAGCCTGTGTCTGCTCACATGTCCAGGTCCTGGCTTGGTGCTAGGGAGGGAAGACAGGATCAGGAAAACAAAAAGGAGGGGTCCTAGCAGGACTACGGGGGCTGACCTGGTTGCAGACCATTTTTTGCGGGTTCCCCACCCCTGTGGCTTGTTCCTGGTGCTGCTAATTCATGAAAAGGTAGATGTGTGTTTTCAGGCTTCCAGCTCTACTTCTGAATTGATGCTTGGATTTTTCCTGAAGGGAAACAGACACATAGCAGGAGCGCAAGCGAGCGTGCGTGACATCTGACAGCACTGGAGGGGTGTTCAGTGATGTGCTGGAAAGGAGGTCATCCTGGGCTAAGTGGGGTACTGTATTGCTGGATGGCAGCATTATATGCTCTTGAGATTATAGCAGGGTCTTCTCTGTGGGCTGATGGCATATCTCTATGAGTGTAGAGTAGCCTTCCGAGACCTTTGTAGTTAGTGTGTGCTGCAATGATAGCTTTCCAGTGAGACAGCAGGTTTACCCAGTACTGGAGGGACTGGGAACTGAGGAACCTGGAGAAGTAATGCTCTTACTTGCCTGGATATTACTTGTTTGCCAGCTAGTTTAACTCATTGGTACCTAAATGAGTTCATTCCTCTGTTAAGTCATTTATTAAGTAGTCAGATTTATTAAAATAATTAAATAGACTTTGTTAGTGTAGCGTATTAACTGGAGAATGCCCTAAAGGCATTTTAACTTAAGTCTGAAGCTTACCAAGCTGCCTAAGGTCAGTTTCTCCTGGGATCAAAGATGCAGTGCTCCCGGATTCCTGCGTTTTCAGACCGCTCTTAATCAAGTGTTCAGGGCTTATCTTTCGTGAGGAGAAATACGTGCTTGCCTGAACATGTTACTTGCCAGTCCTTGGTCTGACTGAAAATGTGGGCAGTTTCCAAGGCAATTATACCTGCACTAATCATAATTTGCTCCTTATTTTAGGAGTATCTGCCTCTATGTCTGTGTTTATGTTAAGTTGCTGAACAATTTGATTAGGTGCTTTGAATAAACTGTGTAATTATGCCATAGATATTCCTGATGCATACATTATTTTCATTATCTACGTTATCACCACCCATTGTTGTAGTGCAATAACACTTAGAGGCTGCTATTAGAACTAGAGCTCTGTTGTGCTAGATATTGTGCATATAGTAAGCTGCCGTCTCTGTCCTGGAGAGATTACAGCTTTACTGTACTGTTGTACAGCAGCCCATTATAGCACCCTTATAGATGTTAGTGCCCAAAATAGTTCCATGGGTTCCAGAGTGGAAATGGCTGAGCAGACCTTTTAAGCCATGAAGGCAGCAGTGTTCCTGAATTCACCTTGGTCCATATTCTTCCAGCATCATCAATGCTTGTTAGACAGAATTTTAGGAAATGATATTTTCAAGTGTACTTGAAACTGGCCACTTCTGCTTTCTCAGTGAGTCCTCCTGAGGGTGGAATATTAGAGCCAGGCCATCCTCTTTCATATCCACAGCATGGGTTTCTGTTTTGTCAAACGCATTTTATTGCAAACTGAATTCTTTCTCAGCTTTTTTTGTACTGCGCCAGATTCCCTTGACCTTGCGCCAATCAATGATGAATTGTACAAGTCCCCATCAAAAACACTGCAGAAGCCAGAGGAATGCCAGCCTTACTGTGTAGTACATTAAGTCAAAATATTTTAAGCTTAAGACTGATGGGTATGATTTTTCTATTTCAATCTGCTCCTTCAGATTAAAAAGCTGCTAAAAGCTTCGGCTTGTCTTGATGCATCTGCTGCTACATGACCAATGAATGGCATGTCCAGGACTGGGGGCTGTGGGTAGGAGGATGATATTTTGTGATAAATGTATCTGATGGTGTTTTATGTTCAGAAAGTTTTTTTTTTAAAAAAGCCTTCTACAGCAAATGATCAATCTGCTAGAGAGATTGCTGAAATAGCATCTAGCACTCCTTTGGCTTTGAGGAACAAGTTAAGTCTAAAAAGACCATAGACCGCTAACATATGCAAAGTAACTTTTTGCTTATGCCTCTTTCTTGCCTTCCCCTCTGCTGTACTGTTACTGTGTTAGATTGGCTATAACTGCAGAATATGATTCTGTAATATGTTATGTATCAGATCTCTTATTAATTCTGTAACACTTTTTACAGTTTTGTGGCTATATGACTAAATCTGCAAAGCATTCATATGAAAAGCTATAAAATAACAGATTATTGTTATTTTTCACTTGCCCTGCATTCAGTTTTCAGTGTCAAAGGTTCAATGAGCCAGATTCTGTAGTGATGGGAATCAATGGTGGTAGAGTTGATTGATTTGAATTTAATGGTATGAGAATATGAGGATTTCCTGAGTAAACTGGAAGGCTGGAAAGATGCTCAAAGACATAGCTGGTAGAGCCAGTCTGTAAAACCTTTGAAATGATGAAAAGGCATAAATACCAGGCTTCTTCCTGTCAGACTACTGTGATCTGTCACAGCACAGTGGCAGGAGGAGGAGAGAGGCAGAGGCTACAAAAGGCAACTCTTATTTCTGGAAATGGCTGGTGGGATTTAGAACTGGTTTTAGCTCGCATGAAATTTTGGGACTGAGGCCAAGCACTATTTCCGGAATTTGAGGTTGACCTGTGGCTAGGATTAAGGGCTTGAATTTGATTTAGTTTAAATCGGATGCTGAACTTAGTTGACATGTACTGGTTGGGATTCTAGGAAATCAAAGGAAGCTTCATTGACTGATGTGAAATTCAGTTTTCAAATACTGGTGGGAAATCAAATACGTTTGAGACATGTTCCAACAACAAAATGAGAACCCAAACTGGTGACACTTAGGTCTGACCTCAACACCCTCATTTCTCCTGCATTTTGGAACCTGGAGGGGGGGGCGGAGAAGAGAAAAAGATGTCTGGTAAATAGAAATTCAATTGGTTTAATATACAGACTATTTTGCTGCAGTCTAACTGGAGCCTCTTATTAAGAATCTGATGGCACTTCTAAACAGGGAGAGCTGCTCCCTTGGTGGGGGCAATCTCCAATCATACGCCAACATTGCTTTTGACATATTTATGACTCCAATAAAATCTCCCATCTGGTATATTTTAAAATAAAATTGAAAATTTATCACTTTCCTTTAGTTGGTCTGTCGTTCTCCCCGAGAGAAGATAGCCAGGCTGAGATTATTGCATCGGCAGCCTGTCAGCTGAGGTTAGGCTGAGGTGTGATTTAAATTTCAATACTTTCCACATTACAGCTGTCTGGGGTGGGGAAATTACAAGGAGAAAAACAGAGAGTCTGTTATTTTTATTCATTAGTCTCTCCTGATTTGTTTTGTTTTTCTTTTGGTTAGCTCTACTCACCACATAGGGCACCTGGGGAAAAAAGATATTCCCCTTTTTTCTGGATTTCCACAACCATTGCTTGTTCAGAGGCTCTTGGGAGGGAATGAAGCAGAACCTGAGTGCGTCTCCCCCTTGGCTGTACCTTGAGGCTCGGTGATGATAGCAGGAAGAGATCCTTCTCTGTATGAAGTACCATGCAAGTTTATAGCGCCTATCTTAAAGGGACAGTAATTTTTGGCAGAGCAAACCTAAGGGAGCAGTGTTGATTCTGATTTCCCTGAGAAAGGACCATGGGAGAGATGTGGGTGGTATTTTGTGTCACTTGGACAGTTGTATCTAAGCAAATCTAGATTGCATCATAACAGAGGGAAACAGGCATTTCTGGAAGCAGGAGCAAACATGCTGTGGATGTTCCTGGTTGTTTCTAAGCCTTTGTGATGAGTTTAGGTCAGGCCCTTTTAAACAGCCTGCCATAGGTGAAATGAAACACCTGCCACAGGATTTCTTTGCGGGTCCATGGCTGAAGTGGGTCTGGAACTTGAAACAGTTGAAGCTGAGTCTAGTGCTCTAGCTGCAGGCCAGGATCCGGCCCCCAGTGGATTACAGGGATTTCACACTTAGCCTGTAGTGGACAGAAACTGTGGAATAGGGGTGACGTGAATAAAGTGTTTCCAGGCAAAACTGTGTGCAAATCTTTCTGAAGTGGAAGACTGTCTCTTGGCCTTATGGGGCCCAGGCATGCAGCAGTGTATTCTGCCTCGTGCTTTTGATTAATACTGGAGTCATGCCTGGCTGGCTGGTCTGGCATTGCCCACTGATGCGTTTGATTAGGTGCATTTGTTTGTGTTTAGATACTCTGTCATCTGACTGTAAAATTATCAGAGGTCTTATCTGGACAATATAGGGGAGTAAAATGCCTTTATCCTCCACCTCCTGCAATTGCTTAATTGCTCCGATTGTGACTTGAGCTACAGTGGAACTTGTGACTGATGCCCTCCGCTGTAGTTGTATAGGTAGTAAGGCGGGAGGGCACCGTGGTGATTAAGATGGCCGTGTGAAGGTTGCAGTAGTTTATCCCCCCATAAGCTTGAATCCTGGGTCCCCTAGTCAGGGGGAAGGAATGGGAGAATTGCAAATGAATCTCCAAACGGTCTCTTGGCCGGTGCAGCAGCATGGCAGTCCTGACACAGTACTTATATAGTTACAGGCTAGCTCTGGGGTATCACATTCAGCAGTGCAGGTGCTTTCTCTGGGAGAATATTAAATCCTACGCATGGTTTATGAACTATAGGTATTGAACCTATGTGGGGCCAGCTGGGACCTCAGACCCACTGATCTGTGTGCTGTGGTGTGCTGTGAACTACAGGGTAAAATACAACCCCTGGTGCATTAGGCTTATTAAATGTGGCCTTCAATTAAGACATGTGAATTCTTTTCTGTGGAGCACATATAAAACTTTTATGCATGACTTGAGTATTTGTGTAGTGTGCTTCTCATTTCTAAAGTGTGCGTTTTGGGCTACTTATTATGTGCAGTGGGCTTTTGTTCTTCTGATATATATTTGTGCAGGCAAACATACGGTTAAGGATCTGCCTGTGTGCATTTGAGCACAACATTAGTGTATGGATAAGTCTTTTGGGAATACTGTGTTTGTTTATGGCATTGTGCTTTCACCAGCGTACATTTTGTACACATACAGTGCATATGTGTGTGTCATTTCATTTAATTGTTCTGTTTTCCTGTTTTCTGGACTGAACAATTAAGGGTGTTTTTTGAGTGCATCAGATATATTATTTCCTTTCACAGTAATTGTACATTTGCTAATGTCAAATGCATTCTAAATGGATATACAGGTGCAACTCTTGATTTGGTAGACCTAAATATTTGTTACTCAGAATGAATGGATGTTTTGTTTGCATGCATGTATGTATACTCCCTCAGTGTGCCCATGCTTTTGTTGTGTATAGAAACAAGAGGTGCTTTGCACTGAAAATAACCTGTGCCTGCCTTATGTGCTGTAAATGTGTGTTTGTGAAGGTGGGGGTAATAGCCTGTGTGTGCTCGGTGTGTAGTGAAACTGGTTTATGTCTAAAAATCAGTGTGCTCAGTTTTATATTTGTGCAGTGTAAGCACATATTTTCCTGCATTTGCTGGCAGAATTACAGAAGTGTTGAGTCTTCGTATTGTTAAAATAACAGAAGAGTTGTCCACATATTTTCTAATTTTTTAAAACGTCCTCCAGCTTCCATGGTTTAAATTTCTAAGTGTCTGTCCAAGTGATATATGTCAAAACATCAGGAAGGATATTTAAGCAGTTATGTCAGTGGAATGGAACAAAGTCATGAGTTAATGCTTTTCTGATGCTATATAAAAGGGAAAATGGTGAAGAAGAGCCACAAGTAAAATACAAAATGAGCAAGATCAACGAAGATAAAGTCAGGAGGTTTGTTCTTAAATTGGAGGCATCTACAGCAAAAGAATTCACGTGACTACATTTCTATTTTATGCCATCCTATGATCATACCATCCTGTCCCAGATCTCACACCCTCTCCGGGTCAGTCCCCAGGAACCAGGAAGGATGAGGTAGCCCTCCTAGCCTTGTTGCTTCCTCTTGGCTGTCCTGTCAGGTGCTTTGAAAGTGAGTCAAGGCCTTCATTGTCCCACTATTCCTTTTCAATGACACTTTAAAAGACCTGACACTGAGTAGGAATGATTGAAGTGCCTGCTGCTTTTCTCTGTAATTATCCAGTTTCCTTGTTGGGACTGAAATTGTTGCTCTTTGAGTGCAACGTTCCTATTACCACATAAGAGCTAGCCAAACACAAACCTGCCTGGCTGCAACTAGCACCATTCCACGTATTCAGACATAAAAATGATTTTCCTTGGCTGCTGGGCTGCACTGTGGAGTACGTGACCCAGACTAGAGTGGTGGAGCTGGAGGGAAGGTGGTGTGTGGCTGGAGAGGCAGCGTGCTTTGATGAGGCTGGGAAAAGGAGAGAGAAGGAGCATAGTGAAAGGAGACAGGCAGAGTGTGGGGATGGCAGGAGGCAAGCAATGCCAAAGGATAGGACAATGTCCTGAAGACAGGGATAGGAGGGACACAGCACGGTTTTGGGAGCAGAGAACTGTGAAGGACTTGGGAGGGCGAACATAGGCGAACACAGCCAGGAGGACAAATGAACAAATGTGAGAAAAATGAAGAATGGGTTAAAGTCAGAGGAATAAAATGATGGTTGAGGAAAAGTCTCACTCAGTTATGGAGTGCCTTCTGCAGCCTTTGCTTTTTAGAAGTTGTACAAGAAGTGTATGCAGCCATTGCCAAGGGAAACTAGATCTGGAGATATGAGGAAACACAAAAAATGGAACAGTTGAAGCTTTCTCAGCCTTTTAGCAAAAGGCAGGAGTGTGCCAGGGATGGTGTGAGACACCAGAGGGAGCTGACAGGGATTCCTGTAGGTATTCATTGCCCAGCTGCTATTTTGTCATCAGATCCTGAAGAGTCAACAAATAACTAGCCCTGATGCTCACGGACTGTCCCTCTGCAGTCTGTTGAGTTCCCCATCTCCACCCGGACTGTAAATCCATCTCCAGGATGGATGCTGGAGTGTTAGTGGATGTGCAAGGTGAGAGAAGGAGGGAAAGAGCAGGAAGATGACGCTGAAGGATCAATCCAGTAAATTACTTCCACGCTCAGCTTGCAAGCTCTCTGTAGTAAGGAAAGAGGCAAAAAGAGATCCTGTGTAGCCTCTGAGGTGTATGGATACATCTGATCTCAGCCTATGGGGTTTTCATGGAGCTCAGCTTGCACCCCAGCTGCCTGGCCCTTGCTTCCCGCTTCCCTTGGCAACACATGCTGCCTCTCCCCTGCCCCCTCTCCCTCCAATTCCTTGTGACAGGCTTACAAATCCCCGGACCCCTGACGCTGGAATGGCATTTTGGCCTAGCTGGAGTTGTTTATAAGCACAGAGCTTTGATGCTGTCTCCAAAGCCTCTGGAGAACTGAGAAGGGCTATTTTTCATGTGATGCTTTTGGAGAATGCTATGGGAAAAGGTCAAGGGACAGAGTGGGAATGAGCAGGTCACATACTCATTGGTTTAGGGCACCACGACAACATCAGTTCTTTAAGATCTCAGAGCCTGCTTTGTAAAAATAAGCACCTCTCACTGAGCTGCCTGGGAAAGAACAGGGGCACGCCTCCTGCAAGCGGATGTTTGCTGCGTTCCTCTGGGTTTGTTCTCTTGCCTTGGCAATCGCTGCGTCTCAGCATCCCTGTGAACTGGACAGATCCCTCAAACTGTGTGCAGCATTTTAAAAAGCCTCAGTGCTTACCACTTTGACCTTTGTAATACAAGGAGAAATTCTGTAAGAGCAGGGGCTAGCCTTCTGCACCTGACACAGATGGCTCTCCTCTAGCAGGGTCCAGGAGCAGTGCTGCAGAATTCCTTAATCCATCCCTATGTCATGATGCTAGGTCTGTGGGCAAAAAGAGCTCAAGGATGAACAGCTATTTGGCCTTTGTTTTTTGCACGTTATCTTTGCTCATTTAAATTGGGGTGGGGGGAAGTGGTTTAACAAGGATTGTCCTTTTTCCTTTCTTCCTCTCTGATGCACACATACTACAGATATCAGCCGGAGTGTGGGGAGTGTGTGAAGAAACAGGAAGCAGAGGGGTGAGGTGGCAAGTCATTTACATTGGAAATATAAGCTGAATGTGCATTTCCCTTCTCTGCTGCCATCAATCACTCAGATTTCCTGTACGTTATGGAATAGAGGAGTGGAGTTTGCTTGCTTTCCACTTCCCCCGGGGAATGGAAACACTCATTTGTTTCACTGCCTAGAAATGCTGATCACTCAAAATATTTATTGTTTCAGAGACATATGCAGTTCCGAAGCTGAACTTTCCAGCTTCCTCTTATCTGGTCTTCAGAAATGTCTTCAGATGTCCTGCAGACTTGGAGAATTACTCTGCTGGTGCTCTAGCTCTGTTAGAGATGTAAAGGTGCTGCTGCAGTAGTACAGAAAAGCCCGTGACCAGCTGAGCAGATGCTTTACTGCAGAGCACTGGCAAATACCCTCTGTCCCCCATCAAACCAGTTGCTTTAACTTATTCATGTGATCTGGCACCTGATCCAGTGAGGTGGTGAGCTTTTCAGAGGCCAAAATCCTGCTTGTCAATGGAAGCCTTTTAGTGACTATTTTATGGGGCTAACAAATCTGTTGAGAGAAAATAGACAGATCACCGTGTGTTCACTGTTTAGCTCTGTTGGAAAGGATGGGGACAGTAGGAACAGAGCATGGGACTGGGAAAGAAATAGAAAAAGAAGAAAAACAGAAATAGAAGGAAGGAGTAGGATAAACAGGAAAGTGAATGAAGTCCATCTCTTTCTATAGCAAATAGCAGAAATGAAATAAGTATGGAAGAATTCAGATAGCCTTGCCTACTGAAGAGGCACAACAGAAACTGCCCAGCTGTGTATTCATTCACCTTGTGATAATGCTAAGGTCTGGGATACTCCTGCAGTTTTTAGATGGCATCTGGTTTCTGATTAAGAAATATCTTCCTCTCACTTAACAATCTCAATAGCCAAATTCTTGTCCTACAGAGGAGGTGCTGACTTAATTCCTACATGGCGGCACTCAGGCAATGGACAGTTTGGGACTCATGGATAACCAAAGGGATGGGGCACTATAAAACTGTTGTGTGACTTCAGCAGCCCCTGTTTGGCTATGGCACGGTGTCTCTGAAGCATCTGTGATGTGACTGGGCCTGGGATGTTGTTAGTATTCAGTTCAGTTGCTGTAATAAAGAAGCTGATGAGGCACTGTGTCCTTGGAGCACTGTCATGGCCAGGAAACTTCTCCTGGCTGTGGGGGGCTGGAGCCCCATTCCCTGGGGGTGTGAGCTCAGCAGCTTTTATGATCTCAGCCACTGTGGGTCTGGGCAGTAACTCACAGGGGAGACCTGTCAGGAAAACCCAAGGGCTGGACGGAAATGCTGCTGCTGACTCAATAGGCAGAGCTCTTCCCTCTGTTGATGTTGGAGGCAAGCCACACAGACACATCCCTCCATAATTACCTACTAGTTACTTATAGTTCATGTTTTGTAACCGCTGGCATTCTCATTTCGTGTCCATGCATCCAGACATGCGAGGCTAGAATCCATACCATGAAACCTGGTATCGCGCTGATGCTTGCAGCCTCCAAGAGGCAAGGATGTGTTTGCCTCTAGAACGAGGCATGTTTGGCCCATGTGCACACGTCTCAGGCATATACAGATGTCGTGACCATGCCGACAGATCATGGACAGTGTTCGCTCCTCTGGCTCCATCTGTGTTCTGCTTGCCCAGGAAAGGTTGCGTGTGGGATTGCATGCACATGAAAACACAGAAAGATGCGTCATTAACCACTCGGTTTGAGACTGGTGAGAGGAGATGATGTGAGGTGTTAGTGGTTTGGTGTTCTGGAGAACTGTGGGATGGTTAGGTAGCATGGATGGGGGAAGGGATGAATTTGGATGACAAAACATCATGACAGAGGGAGAAAAATCTCTGCTGTGGCCCATACTAAGCAAGAGAGACCCTTAGCGGTCACCTGGAGAAAAACAGTGGTGCTGAGCTGTGTGAATGATTTGTTTTCTTTTCCATTTGCTCATTTCAGACATGAAGTCATGTAATAACTTTAACTCCAGAAATAAAGCAAGCTTCAGTTTCAAGTGGTTTACCTGCAGTGAATAGTTTCACCTTTTTTTCCCCCCGTTTCTTAATGATCCACTTTGAAATGGGGAGGTGTTTTGTAAAACTGACACATTTTCAATCCATATTGATTGCCATATGATATTGGTGTATTTTACTGCAATTGCTGCCTTATTCTGAGAAGTTATTACTTCAAATCTTCTTGTAAATCTATTTCACCTGCTCTTGTGCTTCCATCCAGCTATACTGGCTACCTCTTCTCCCTTGCTCCCCACCGGCCTAGTATCTAAGTGCAACTGAATTTGGTGAATACCTTTAGCTGACCTGATTCTGCAACACCCTCATCCACCTTGCTAGCAAATGCACAGATAATCTGCAGGAATTATTCTATAGGAATTATTTCTATGTAATTAGTCTATTTGCTTTGACTGGCAGTGGGATCAGCCCAGCCACACAGTGGATACGTTCTGGCTCTGCAGCAGCACCGCCTTCCTGTCCCAGCAGGGATGCTGACACACATGGGCTCCCCTGTGCTTTTGCCTCTGACAGCTCTTTGTGAGAACAGCATCTCTAGAATTTACTCAGGTAAGCAGGAAAATCATCCCAGCTCCTGTGCTCTTCATGGGGTTTGCTCACTGTCATCTCAGTGGTCAGGGACTGCTGCCTTCCGGAGATCTGTTGTAGCTTGATGAATGACAGGCTGTGAATCGGAAAAGATGGGCTGGACATCTTGAGGGGTGGCTCATTTTTGGTAAGTGACTTTGGGTAAATCACATGGAGATGTGCAAAACAAGGGTAATGGTCTGACTCACCTTTGCAAAGAGCTTAGAGAAGTCAGCTGAAAAGTGCTGTGAAAGTGCAATTCTCTGTCACTATAAAGTGACACTGCCTTTTTCTGCCACCCCTGAACTCCAACAAAGGCAGACTCTCAAGACCTCCCTCAGGAATGCCAGCAGTATTTCTACTGGTCTAGTAGGGAGCACAGCAATATATTGCAGAGATCTTCCTTTTCTTCTGTCTCTTCCAGTGACGTTCAGCAGTGGTACACAAGTTACCACAAAATCATCGCTGCCATTATTAGGTTGCTGTGTGTAATCGCCACCCAATGAGTTCACTTTCCTGGCTTCCACAAGTAGAGCTGATGAATCAAAACAAAAATGATCCTGCAAAATATCTAGAAAGCTGAGATTTCTTTTCAGCCCACATTCCCTTCCACATTGTTTTTATTATTATCTATCAGTGCTATAAGTAGTAAATTTTCTGAGGTCATGAGCTGTTGCTGCATTAAGAAAAGCTGCAAATGATGCTGCGTGCAAACAGGTGATGGGCAGATGGGCTTAGAATAACCATTCAATCCCAAACAACTTCTCTGTAGCTGCATAAAGGATTCCAGTAGAGACCAGACCTTAAAGCTAGTGTTTTAGTCGCTGTTAGACCTCTTCACAGAGCTTCCAGCTCTCCTGTCTATAGGAGACAATGTGTGTAAAGCAAGTGGTGTTTGTTTCTTTAAGGTCCCCCTCCACTGCTGATCTCTTGATATTCCTGCTGACACAGATTTTCCTCTCTTGCTCAGTTGCAGTGCACCTGCTGATATAAACTAGGCTGCACAGGGTTTGCTCAAGCTGAGCTTGTATATGATAACAGAAGCAGCACCCAAAAGCATATTCATAGGCTGAGAGGAGTCATTAGCATGCAAAGTGAAGCCTGACTTAAGCAGCTCCACGGGTGACCCACAGAAACTAGTCACTAAGTGCAGATGTGCCTTTAGTAAAAGGTCAAATCAACTGGCATAGGAAACTGCAGGGATTTTTTTTTTTTTTTTTTTTTTTTTTAAACCCATTTCCGTGTAACCAGAAGGACTTAAAGATAGGTAGGAAGGCCTTTGTGGTCAAGCATCAGGAAGCTGGTTAGAGGGAGCTGTGTAGGAAGCTGGCAAACGGATGGAGACGCCTGAGAATATTGGGGCAGCAATATCCACTGAGTCTGTGCATACTTCCAGCCTGTTGTGGTTGTGATGAAAAACAGTCACATAAAGTGTTTCTGTGATATCTTGTTATGCCATGCTGCATGCCTGGAGAAGGGGATTACTTGGTCAGAATGATAGCTACAGATAAATAGCTAACTTTTGAAACATAGATGTGATCCCTAGCAGGATCATCTTCCTCCAGCTTTCTGTGTGGCAGACCTCCCAAAATGCACTGCCTGGCACATTACTAATACCATTCTGTGTTCTTGGCTGTTCCCCATGGCTTAGGGGCTGTAGCACAGTCTGTAATCTTTCCCAGTGCGCTTATGCAAGCAGGGCTTAAGAGGCTTGGGCAAGGCCAATGCGATTCAAGAAAAAGCTGAAGTGCTCCTCAGGCCTTGTGAACTGACAAAATAACTGTGGTGAGGTTCAAAGTTATATTGCACAGAAGGCAGGTTTCCTTGGAGTCTGGGTGGGGGTTAATCAATGTACATTCATCATTAATTTATGCATGTTAAGGGGGTTTTGGAGTAGAGTTGTCATGCTGGTTTCGATAATGCTAACTCTATCCACCCTGCCAGCTGCTGCAATGTTGTGGTAGTTTGTGTTGCTGCATGCAGAATTATGGTGCTTTTGTGGGAATATTATGTTCCCTGAATAGAGCCCCACAGAGCAATTTGCTTCATCCTTACAAACCCATCCAAATAACTGGCAGTGCCTTACAAATACAAAACAATTGAGAAAATAAATGTATTATACTGTACATCTGTGACAAAACAATGCTTTCATGTGCAAAAAGAGAAATGTGTTTGTTTAACTTACGGTCTCCCATTTGGAAATAAATGCATTCATTTAAATCAAAATGGGACGTTCCTCACTATTACAGTATTTTGCATGCCAGATGTAAGAAATATGCTGCTTGAAGAGCAGACTAAAAACTTGGCGTGGTTGATGTTACCGAAAGCACGCATGTGCTGGCTTATTCTAGACACTGCCTCTATTCCTGCAGGGTGTCCTCTACACTGGAGTGGGAATCTCCTGGCTTTGCGTGCGAGGGAACTATGCACAAAAGGGTTAGGAGTGTGCTGCTCCCGTGTGTGGCAGTCTGGTGTCCTGTGCGCACACAGGACAGCCTACTTTTCACCTGGGTTGTGCTCAGAAGAGAGTGCAATCAGTTGTCGCGTATCAGAACTTTGCATTGCCATGACCATGAGGCAGGCAGATTCCATGCAAGAGTTGTAGTGGTCCAAAAGACTTTTGATCACTTCTAGTTTTTGTGTTAAAGAAATGTTAGTTTCATTTATATGCAGCAGTAGAAGTGTTAGACAGGGGAAACATAATCAATAAAATACAAGCTGAGTGTTCCAATATTTGTTTTAAAAAATGTGCCCCATCTTGTAATTTTCATCCTTTTAAATGGTTGAGCTCTTGTAATGAAAGTCTGCTGCATTTCAGTTTACACATAAGCTTAACATCATCAACCCAAGTTTGTTCTGGGAGTTAACATTTGCATTTTTGAAAGCAGCAGCCTAATCCAGAGCAAAACCAGATGAGAATGTACTTTAATACAGCACATTACCAGCTGTCTGCTGGTAGGTGTGAGCATTCTCAAAAAGGAGCCGATTTGAGTAGTTTTCCAAGACTCTACAAACTTAATTGAGCAAAATTGAATATCACTGCTACCAGTAGTAGGAGTTGTAAACTGGAATTCCACTATGACATGATTATTAGAAGGAAAAATGGCAAGAAAAAAATATATACATCTGAGTTTTTCTAAACTGATTTTTCAATAATAGTAATGTTCAGACCATCTTCTAGGCTCATTATTCTTCTTTAATTGAAATAACTGCTCATATTATAGATGAGAAGGAAAGAGTTAGGAGTTTTAGCCCTCTGCCAATGTTGGCTGACACACGCTGTCATGTAGAGGTATTTTTCATGTGTAGTATCAGGTCCATGCAAGCATGTGATTGTATTTGTCCTTTAGTAGCTGGAGGGCCACAAGTGATGAGAATCTCACAATTCAGCAAGTCTAGCATTAATAAATACTCTTTAGTTCAGGTTGAAAGCATCATGGCCTGCATCTTCCCCATCTGAAGTGTTATATCCATCTTCCTGTTATATCCATCCAGCCAGAGGACTTGTTATGTTATACCCAGCAGGAAACATGTCACATTTCTGAAAGCCAGCACCTATGTATTGACTGATTGACCGACAGGGCTATGCAGCAAGGATAGTTTGGCCTAGCTCTGGTTTTCCTCTGGATTGATTAATCAAATACTTCAAATAATAGCTGTAGTTGTGATTAATGTCAACTGCATAGCTAATTACCCAGGAGATTAAAATGACTCTTTCTTTTTAAAAAAAACCAAAGTGTAAATGACTTAATTATTTACTTTGCTCACCTCTCTAACCTTGTTATGCTTGTAAATGAATAGAAATATTGATCTTGGAACCGATTTGGGTGTTGCCCATCTTGCATCAGTTTAATTAGAAGTTTCTGCGTAGCCCTATTTGCTCCTTCTGACCAAGCACACACTTTTTATGCTTTGCTTTGGTATAAACCATGAAAGTGGGGCTGAGAGGGACCTCTGAGGTATAATTGACCTCCAGAATCTGTAGGACTTCCTGCATTAGCACTGTTACTACTCAACCTAAACCACCGCTGGCTCCTTGCAGCAGTGCCTTCTTGACCACATCTCTTGGTAGCAGACTCTACCACCCAGTGGCTGTAACTGTTAAAACAATCTTCTCTTTCCTCAGTGAGCTGTTTCCTTCCATTAGCTTCAAGTCACATCTTATTTTTCCATGTTCTCAGTCTGTGACATTTTTCCCCACACATGTACAAACTACATTTTAATTACATCCCTGGTTGCTCTAACAGGTTTCTCCACCATGACAGTGCAATGTCAGCAGGCTACAGATTTGCTAACAGAGACGCCTGCTCTATTTAGCACCATGGGACAGAGACCTGAATGCTTCCCAAACTGGTTCAGCTAGGGCTTGTGTGCCCCATTGCTTTTCCCCTCCCAAACAGCAGTCTCATAACTTCCTAGCAAAATGTGGGGTTCCTTGTCAAACTGGCAAAAAAATCCTAATTTTAGGAAAATTATCAAGGATGTACCACTTACTGAAGGGAGAGCGACCTAGAAAGCTCCTCTGCTCTTACAGTTGTGTGGATATAAGTAAAAGAACACTTACTGAAGGGACAGCGACCTAGAAATCTCCTCTGCTCTTACAATTGTGTGGATATAAGTAAAAGAAGCTTTAAGGCCAGCTGCTATTTGAGGGCATGTCAACTCCCTGTGCTTACATTTCCATGCAGTTTGGTTTCCAGCGTTTCCAGAAAAAGGTTGGGTGTTTCAGCTTCTGGAAATGCTATTTCAGACATTTCCAAGCTTAGGTCTTTGTCCAGCTCTAATAGACTCCCTCCTCTGTGTGGCCATCTGGATGCTTTGGTGGAGCTGTGTCTGCCTTGCTGGGAGACATTAACATCTCTTCCAGAACTCTGCTAGAAACTGCTGGCATTTTGTGTTTACTTCACTACAGCCTGATGCAGAGGAGACAGCAATGGTGCTCCCTCTATGTCAGGGAGACTTTATGTAGCACTCTGGTCTGTGTCTTATTTTTTCCCTTTGTTTTCAGTCCAATGAAGATGCGCGTCAGATATGCTCCTCAGTTCTGGAGTCATACTGTTCATATCAAGCTGTAGAGACTCATGTTTGCTATGCGAGCTGTCATGTGGCTCATGGAGAGCTAAAATGGTGGCTACCACGTTTCCTTCTCTTGCTTTTCCCTTTGTTTCCTGAAACTGAGGGTTTGAAAGAAAAACATGGCAATGTGGCCAGCAAACAGTATCTGTGCGTCATGGGGCTTGTCTCAACTCTTTCTCTGTTACAAGAGCTGATGGTCTTTGAACAGGTTGGACAGTGACTGTCAGAAATAACCTTTCAGAAATGCAATACCAGCCCTCAAATCCTAAACCATCTGTCATGGTCAAGTTGATGTAACCTTCTCCCTGCCATCAGTCAGAGCTGGGAGAATAGAATAGCGGCCAGTGCTTGGTCCAGTAGGATTTGGTCTGTTCACGTGGCTTTCTCACATACTTGGGTCTGTTCCACTGGCTGCTTTGTGTCAGGCTCCATTCTCAGTCCCTGCCCAGACAGAAATGGTCCGAGTTGGTGCTGAGAGATCCAAATTTGCTTTCCTTCCAGCAGGAGGCTCAGTTATATATGCAACCTCAGGGCTATACGGACTTGGTACGGGCATGGCTGATGCTACAAAGATCCGATGCAAGAGGTAATTTGCTGCTGGACTCAGTGGCTTGTAGTACTCGGTGCCATGACTTCATAAGTCATGTGCTGAGTGCCAGACTGGAGCTAGCAAAGTTTGCAATGCCTGTGAACCTGACTGGTGCCAGGTTGAGTGTGCAAGACCTGCTTGCTGGAAGGGCAAGTGGTTGTACTCTGACAACCCAGTTCTGATGTGGTCAATGCCAGGTGCCATCAAGGGAACTTGGCTGCAGCTCATTTGCTTGAAAGTTGATACGTTTTCTTGTAGCTTTTGAATGTGGCTGTATTTTCTGGCGGCTGGAGAAAATGGCTTTGAAAAATAATAGCAGCTTTTAAGTCAAATTGGCGTCAACATTCACTCCAGGCTACTAGAAACTAATGTTTAAGTTCCTACTTGGCAAATGAAATTCCTGACTCGCTGGCCTCTCCCTGTAGCCCAGTTCTCACAACTGCTACTTGTTTTTTCAGTCTCTTTCCTGCCTTCTAATATGTTTGGTCAAAGAGATGTTTGGTTGCCGAGGTGTAGGACCTGGTGTGGTTTTGAAGCTACCCATGCTTGGGCCTCTCTCCTTTTTTATAGGATCTCTTGTGTAGGAGCAGAGGAGCAAAAAAAACCAGCAAAAGTTGGTGAAGCTTTAACACCTGCCTTGAGCACAGTTCAGCTGATGAAAACCACCAGTCACTGCTCTCAGCAAGGCACCTGATTCCAACCGTCATGCTTGGACCGACACAGGTGGGTAGTGAGCGTCCATGGGGGAGCCATTACAGGCTATTCCGGGTGAACAGAAAAAGGAAAGAAGCAAAGCTGCTCGTGAATAGAGAGAATCAGGAGAGCAAGTAGTAGATAGGCTGATGAAATAATGCTGTCTTTAACTGTGAATAAGTAACAGCATCACAGGTGGCATTCAGGGCAGCAATTCTGAGGGGTTAAAATGAAGGTTAAAGATTACATTTAGGATAAGGAAAATCAGGACCCCTGAGGCGTACTCAGAGAATGCTAAAGATGAAGGCATAGGCAAAACCAGGTATGTCTGGAGTAATGTCTAGTGATTAGATATATGATGTGTATATGCATGATAATACTGTATCATCTTTTGTGTTAACAACAGGTATGTATATGATATCTATTACATGTACACATCATGTATATTATACACATTATTAGCAGATTAGATGTTACAATATATGCAGACTAATTCCTTGGATTTATGGAAGTGTTAGAAGTTGCTGTGCCAAGAAAAAGATTTCATCTGGCAGCTCTTTACATCAGCTCCTGTATGACAGCAGCTTACACACGAGGCTTTTCTGTTGCTCTGAGTGACTAGCTGTGAATGCAGCCTTTGCTGAGACCATAGGTTTGACTGGAGCTCCTCCTGCCTTCCCTTGAATGTTCAGGGGTAGTGCAGACTGTGTTAGCACGCAATGCAGATGCTGGTGAATGAATAAAGTGGAAAAGGAAGAAAGAGCGAGCCTGTCTTTCTCATCCTTTTCAGAAAGCAGAGGAAGGCATTAGCAGCCTCCAGAGGGAGTTTCTCTTCTCAGCTGGTCTCTAGGCATGGGGAACTGATGCCTCAGGGAATCTCTTGATGTATGAGCCTATTCTACTCAGCTCTGTCACGATCCTTCAGAGGGCATTTGTTTCCTGTTTGGTTTTAAAACATTGGGTTTACTGTATGCTAATTTTTCATGAGGACATGAAATCTTGCAGAGGAACCAATGCACCAGAACAAACTCTCTTCCAGCTTTGCTAGGAATCCATATAGCACTTTGCATACCAGCCCTGGGCTCTGCAATGTGGGGCTCTCCCCTTCAGGTTTGAGACTGATCAGCTGTAACTACAGAGACACGTGTGTGGTGCAGGGACCAAATAACACAGTTGTTCCTTCCTCCTTCTAGAGCTGTATCAGGTCTGCTATGTAAGGCTTGACTGAGTAGTTTGTAAATCTCAGCAATAAAAATGTGTCCACAATCACCCAAATAATGGAAGGAAAAGATGAGAGCATAAAATGATTATGCTGGTGAAAGAAAGGAAGACTAGTGGAGTCTGAAAGAGATGTGGGCAGGTGAGCAATGGGCCTTGTGAAGCAGAACGAAATGCATTATTATTTTTAATGGAAATTCAAAAAAGGCTTTGTAGATGCTTTGGTCAGAGAATGAGTAGAGAAATTGCTAATTCTGTTTCATAAAGATGGTGGGAGTGAAACTGGCTTTGTTCCACTGCTCAGGCAAATGGATGTGGCAGCTGGAAAGGACTATCTGGCAAGGGATGGGATGAACCTCACATGAGGATTGCACTTCACACCTGCCAGTTTTTCTTCCCATTTGTGCCACAGAAGTCCATTGTACTGGTGTGAAGCTCTGGGTTCCCTGCAGAGGGAAGGAGATATCTCAGAAATTTTGGGGAGATGCTAATGTCAGGCTTCTTGCTGCTCCTCCGGCTTGAGTCTCACACCTGGCCACACTGCATGTTTTTTCTGGTTTCCTTAGTCCCTAAGCAACCTTTCTGGCCTAAGTCATCCTCCATCTAGCATCCTGCCAGAATGCTTCAGGCTTTCTGCCCTCAGAAAACTTCCTGCATGTGGGATTTGCAATAAAAATAATAGGAACTCTGGAAAGCATGAGCTGAACCTTTAATAACATTTGCTCTGAGCGCATTTAAGGGAGGAATTTCTGCATAGCAGTTTTGCTATCAGACCCAAATCTGTATGGAGGTGTTCTCCTATGTAAATAGGTTAACTGTTGCTTCCAAATTACAGGTAGCTAAAGCTACACTTAACTTCAAGCTCATGAGTTATAGGGAAGGATCTCTTTCTTTGGGTCTGATGCCACCACCAGGGAGCAGAAGTCCTGAGACTTTCACAGACTCAGGTTCTCTCTCTCCTCCTTTATTCTGGGTTGGGTGCCTAAAGCTCAGTTTGAAAAATGACAATAATCTGGCTAGGATATATGATGGTGGTGCATCACACAGGACATTCCCATCGTGCTCAGTGCTCCTTACAAAAATGGTTCCTATCTCCTATTCCAGAGGCTGCTAGACAATGTGGCATAGATTAAAAAAAAAAAAAAAAAATTAGTCTATGTCCATGGAGAGAGCATTCCCAAGAAAAGCAATTGCTGAGAAAGAGCATTTACTCTGCTTCAGGCAGAATCAAAAATAATTAAACATCCTAGTGAAGCACTGGGAGCGGGCACACTTTGGGGAAGAGGCTGATCTCTCTCTCAGGTAAGAAGGATCTCAAATCTGAGAATAAATGGTTATGAGAGAGGTGGTTGGTGAGATTTCACTATGGAGGTGAGGGCACTGGAGGTAGTTTTACCCTCTTACTGGCTTGAGGCAGGGGAAAACTGGAACTGATGATGCTGGTGGAGTGGATTCTTCCTGCCAAACCAAAGCACCTTCAAGCTTTTTCTGTAGACATAGAGATGAAAAGTAATTCAGCTCTTAGCAGCCTCGCTGGCAGCCCAGCTCCATATGGGTGGGATGATTCTGGGCCTTTGGCCAGATGTTTTGTAGAAGGTTGAAGCACCAAGTATGAAGTCCTTTGACTCTGAGTCACTGAGCTCCTTCTCCAGTCATGATGGCTGGCCTACCTGGGACACTCAGAGCCCTGTGGGGACCTGCAGTGTGTGCGGTGATGTGCTGCAGCAATGCCCTGTGACTAGTGTAGGTTGGTTGTGCTGGGTGTGATGGGAGCTGTGCTAACCCCCTCTTGGATTTGCAGGGAAGAAAGCTTGAACATGGGATCCTCAAGGCAGTGAGTTATTCAGATGGCCAGCAAAGAGTGACTTAAGGAGTCAGAGAAATACCAGGCATCATCTGGAAAGAGGGTGATATTGGCAGGAAAGAGCTGTGCCAGCCTTTGGACACCTCCCCAGTTTGAACAACAGTCTGGCTCGTTAAAGGAAGGTCAGTGACATGGGAAGGGGGAAGGGGTACAAGACTAAACTTTTAGGAGGAGGGGGAAGGAGATGTAATGTCTGTGGGCAGGGTTGGAGCAGAAACCCAGAGATTGTCCATGGCTGTGGAGTTTGAGCCTAGAAATACCAAGAGCTTTGACAGAAGGAACAGACGGCTGAAGGTAGAGGCTTAGAAGGAACACAGCTGGACTGAGCCTGTGGTTCTGTGCATCGAATCTGGGGTCAAATGCAGCTCTTTGGTATGACCCAGTTCAGTTTCAGGACCTAATATGTGACTGTGAGAATGAGAGGGAGTGCAAATACAGACTTGAAAGACAAATCTAACGTCACTTCAGGTTTTCTGCTGTAGTTTTTCTCTGTATCAGACACTCATTTACAAGGAAGGGCGCACACCTCTCGCCTGTCTTTCTAAAGGCCTCAGCCCTAGTGGGTGGGGAGTTGGGGAGTGAGATTTTTAAGTGTGAATTCCATATAATAGCAAAGGACAGATTCTCCAGCAGCAGGCACAGCACCTGCCCAAGGCAGCTTCTACGGTTGATGGTTGGCTAAGTGGATAATGCAGAGGGATTTAGGTGGTGATAATGGTCTGTAATGGTATTTAATAGAAAATGGTAGTGGGGGTGTTATTTCTGGGGGATTTAACCATCCTGGATGCACGACCTTGCACAGCACAAGTTTTCCTAGCATGAAGTTATACTACGTGTTGTGGACATGCTGAGGACTCCCGAACCACTGTGTAACTTCCCTGTGCACAGCTGTCTTCCAGCCAGATGGTACAGCTGCAGGGTAGGACCACTCTCACCTGGTGAGAAATAGGTGCCAAATAATGTATCTCAGGGTGCACCTGATTACTTGTACCAAGTCCTCTTTTGCTGAGAGGTACCTGTGCCAGGATGGGCCGGACAGTGTATTGGGCTACATATTCTCATTCTGGCTCAGACAAATTTTCCCCATCCGTGCCTGTGTAATCTAAATACTGGGCATTCAGCCTGACCTTTCTCTGGCATTTCAAGGGACATTCTGAGCAGTGCCAGGGTCTTCATGAGAGAAGCACTGTGCCCTGGTACAAAAATAGGAGCGTTTGCTTTTCATAGACAGCTCAAGCTGGATCTTGAGATGACAGGACCAGGCTCACCTTCCCTACAGCCCACCAACATTAAGCATTTCCTTTGTAATAGCCAGTGCCCAAGGCCTGATTTCTATGCAGGGAGGGGGGAAGGAAGAACAAAAAGAGAAAGAGGTTTTAGGATTTGCTCTCTCAATGGCAGTTCATTCTGATCCTTTGTGCGTGTGCTTGCGGAGAGCAGGAATGGAGGGGTTGCCACTCCTTCATTCAGTGCTCCAGAAGACTAATGGACCTTGACAACTGCAGCACAACATGGAAACTATTAAAAAGGGAGGACTGATTAAAGCCCCAACCATCCCAGCATTCCCCTGGGCTCTTAACCCCGTGTTGAAGCTGAGCAGCCTAGCAATGCCTCCTCCCAGTCTGCACAATTAACATCTCTTGTCACTAATTGATTCCTGTGGTGCTCACAGGACAATTAGAATTTAAATTGCCTTTTACAAAGGTCATGAAAACATGATAAAAGACGAATCTATTAGGAAGGATCACTCAGGAGTCTCTCTCCTTTCCCGCAGCACTGGCTGTTGGTTATCATACAGACATGAGTGAGGGGAGCTAAGAGAGCGATTCATGCCTTGGGTTCATTTCTTCTTGATTGTAGTTCACTCAGAGGCTCAGCTCTTTGTGACTTGTGAATATTCTTGCACTGAAGGTGGCATTTAATTTTTTTACTGCCTCTTTTAGAAGGGTTTTTTGTCTGTATATGCTATCCCTTGTCTGTCTCTTCTGATAAATGTTGAAATAGCTGGTTTTGCATTTGAATCTTGAATTCACTGCAGGGGGGGAACCTGTTTGCAATGGAAGGCAAAAGATTTGCCTTCACAGGGCAAAGTTGTCCTAGTACCAGCCTGTCTTTATTCCCAGAGGGTGGAGTAATGGATTAAAACCTGACATGACTCCCTGGAAAGCAAAGGCTGTGAGGCAAAGGGGAGCTAGAGCTCTGTCTGCACAGGGATGCATATGAGGATCTGAGTACGTGGTTCAGCAGTACTGCCACTCCAGCTTTCTCTAAAATAGTGCTCAATAAAGAGGTCCTAGAAGAGAATGCATGAATACAAGCATGTGAAAGCATTGCTTCTAAAACCATGCTTGCAACTTTCCCTATCTGCAGCTGATACTTCTAGGAATGGCATTATGACTTTAGAAAGCCATGGAACTCATGCCATCACATCTAAGCTGGGTGTAAACTCTGGATACAGGTGGCTGTAGCATCATGGCTTGGCAAGCTGTCTTGAGTTTTGCCTCCAAAGTAGAATACGGCAGTTTGGGGTGAGCTTAGATGGGGAGCTGGTATTTTGCTGGCAAACGGGTATATTCAAAGTTGTTACAGTTATGGCAACACTCCCCTCTGTCACTCTCAAACCTCAACAGTGGGAAGAGATTTAAAGCCTTGTGTGTCAGGTTTAAGGCAGTGTCTTGTAATTGCAGCAAATCAGACTGGCATGGATCTTGGCAAGTTACCTAGTTCATCTGCTTTCTCCAAGGCAGGAGCAGCTCTACCTGTATCCCTAATCTGTTACCCAGGAAACCTCTCACAGAGGTGCCTTTGCTGCAGTGGGGATTGGGATGGGGGGCAGATTACCCCTCGTAGGATTTAGCACATCTTGTTTTGATGCACCCGCTCCTGCCTCAGAGACAGCATTCTGGACTAGCTGTATTTCAGGTCTGGATGCAGTGAAAAGCAGTCTTAAATGCTGTAGTGCAGTCATTTCTCTTCTGTCACATATGGCCCAAGTGTGGAGTTTGACAGGGAAAACAAAGTTTGAGAGCCACTACTGTGGTCCAGAACCAGCCTCATGTAGCTACAGCAATATTTAATGCTGGAAGAGAAAATCTAGCCAGAACATCCAACTGCCGATCCCATCCTATCCCAGTGGCATCCCCGTTATAAAGAAAGCTGGCTGGCTATTTGAGAAACTCATGTCCTTTCCAAGTCCTGCCTTTGACTTCTTGCTATTCTGGTTATTGAAATTGATTTTGCACTCCAGGCATGGGATTTTCCATTGCCAAGTTTAATGTCGGAGATAATAGAAATTATGTTTCCACTTGCACATAAATCTCAGGGATGTTTGTGCTCAGATGACTGGACAGTAAGTACAGGTGAAATTGCTCCTGTGATTGTTTCAGTAAAAGTGTATTATTGTTGTAAGGTTTTATAAAGTGCGTTTAACTGGTTTACACATATTTCTAGCAGCCTCTGGGTAGGTTGTTTTGGGTTTTTTTTTATTTTTTTTTTTTATTAGAATAAATATAAACCTCTAAGCAAGGCATCTAATTTCTCTTCCTGACAGTGCAGTAAATGGGCTGACTTTGGAAGTAGGCCAAAGAGTGAGCAGCAAGACCACCTGGCAGCTGTGCAGTACCCCTCCGCTGCGCTTGCCCTGCAGGTTTGTGCTTGGAGAAGCCAAGCTGTGCAAAAGATCACAAGGATCTCTCTGCTTTTGCACACCTCCTGATGTGGGGCAAGCATCAGGCTTTGTACTGACTGCAGCACAGTCTGGTCTGCACTAAATCTTGCCATCATTAGTCAGTGCACATAGGACCTGGCTTTGAAAAGCTTGGGAAAGAATAAGCAAAGGTGAATCTCTTGAGCTTTAAGGGCAAAACAGTCTGAGAAGGTTCCTTCAGCTCCCAAGAGCTAATGGAGATAGCGGTGTTAGTGTGAGGCCCACAGGGATCAGTTACTGGATTGTGGCCTGAAGGCACTCTAGCCTTTGGGGTCCCTGTGTCCTAACCTGGCAGCTTTTGCTGCTCCCAGGAGGAAGAAGGACTTGTTCTTTTTCAGAGTGTATGAGATAATCTCACACTTTATAAGGATAAAGGATTGGGAGGAAGGACTCTGGAGTGATGGAGGGGCTAGAGCCTACATCCGCTTTGGTTACGGGCTCCTCTGGTTAGATGTGAATCTGTTCAGCTCTGCAGTCCTCACCTGGGCGACATTCCCATGATCTGAAGTCCTTGATCAGCTTCCCAAACAGCTCTGTGTAGCCCAGCCAGCTGGCTGCCAACCAGCCCTGCTGCCATCTGCTACCCTGCGCCTCTGTCGTGTCTGGGCCCTGGATGCCAAAGATGCTGCTGTAGTTCCTTCCTGAGGGAAGCCCAGACCCTGATAATTCAGGTGTTCTTCAGACAATATTCTTCCTGCAATAAAGTGCCAGCCTTAAACAGCCAGGGCATGCTGTGTGGTGATTAGAGCACCACAATGAGTAGAATGTATGCAAGACGTTTCTTATGTGGCTTCCTACCTGCCCTGACCCCATATTCTTTTATGCTTCGCACGTCTTGTGTCCTTGGCTCAAGGAATATCATTAGTGTGTGTCAGGTAGTACCCAGCATGGTGAATTCTCAGCTTGAGTTGGTGTTTTAGGTATTGCGGAACAGTTAAAAATGATGCATTTACGTTATTTTTGCGCTCGCATGCATTTGGCAATGTTGCTTTGCTGTATTACATTGCTTTCCTCCCAGAGATCTTAACTTTGGCTGGGAGCAAAGGGGCTCAATTTATCTATTCCTTACCTCACAGGGGTTTGGTGAAGCTCAGCTAGCAAAAACTTGTAAATTGCTTGGAGATCATTAGAGGAAAAGTGCTGTAGAAGAGTAAAGTATTATTTATTAATGTGCCTCTGTCTTACAGTGCCATAAATATCAAGGTTTTAATTGCGCAGACTTGTAATCTGAGTAACTTCCTGGATTGCTGCTTTTTTTTTTTTTATAACTTTTTTTTCCCCTCCTTTGATTGCCTTGGTAAATAATTTCATGGAGCAGTCACTGCACAAAGCGATGCTGGAGTGGTGTTTAAAAGCCAGGTCTGTTGGGCTAGAAGGTGATGGGGTGCCACAGTATGACTGAGCGTTCCTTTGGCTGCTCTCATCTCTACTGTCTTAGTCTTATCCTCTGCATCTAAACTTGCTTTTCCAATGCCCTTGTTTAAAATCTCACCTCTGCTTGTGAGAGGAGTGTGCGAGACAGTATTACAAGGATGAACAGAGATCTTACATTGCAAAGGGCTCCAGATCACTTCATCAGCAGTATGCAACCATTAATGAACTCTAGCCGTGCCTGAAAATTTGCATTATACCCACTTTTGGACAGGACATGAACAACGTGGCTGAAGGGCAGAGAAGGGAGAAAATCCTTCCCTTCATCCCACTAGCTTCAGCTGGCACGGGCAGGTGTGAGCTGGCAGCGTCTGGGGGGCTGTGCAGCCTGCCTTGCTCTCCAGGCCACGGCGGCAGCTGCCTCTGCTGCAGCCAGTTTGAAGCAGCGAGGCTGGGTGTGAGCTGAGTGTAGTTACTCCAGGAGGAGTTTGACCAGTCAAGATGCAGTTAAATATCCCTCGTGAAAGTGCTGAAGTCAGGGGTTTTTCTCTGCATCTGAGAGCTGTCTCCAGATGGGTGATATTAGGGGCGTATCAACTGCTATCTTGCCCATCCCACCAGGAATGGGCTGGGATCTTTCAGGTACTTATCTCTGAGCTTGTGAGAAGATGGCAAACCTGATATTGCAACAGACTGATCCACAGAGGCTGATGTTGGGTGCCTGGTGGGATGATACCAAGTGATCCACAAAGAATGACGTCAAACACTGTGGTGTGTGGGTTTAAAACTGAACACTTTGTGCAGTATTTCTAACGTGCAATGAGGAAATTCCTTCTCTCTTTCTCTCTCTCAATCTCTCTCGCTCTCTCTCTGCCCGTTTTGTTTTTAATTGCCTCAAAAACATAGCAAGGCTCAGCCTGCTTCTGTTTTCCCAAGTGGATGCGCAGCCAGCTGCTTGCTCGTGCATTTCTAAGCTCTGGGATAGGTTGTTCTAATACATTGTTCATAGGCCTCTGAGATTACCCCATTTCATGCAAAATTCAGCAGAAGCAGAAGCAATTGTGTGTGTGTGTTTTTACTCCTTCTCAGCTCTGGCAGATCAACACCAGCTTTAACATGTTTGCATTGGCTGTCAGGGAAATATAGAACTGATCTGAAGACTTTCCTTTCTTCTGGGGTATGAGATATGAATAGCACAGTGCTCTCCCCTCCACGTCTCCCACACTGCTCATACTCTCTGCTCCTTCCCAAGCTCGTTATAGGATTCTGATGGCTGCAACATAACCATCTCATGTCAAATTCAAGGGGATAAAATCCCATATACATTGGCATTGCAAGGAAACCTTGAGGTTGGGTCGTGGGCATGTCTCCAGACAGTCCTAAGATATCATACCTCAGATGTGGTGATCAGACAATTTCTCTGTGGTCATCACAAAGGCATGGAAAAGGAGAGACTATCTACTGTTGTGACCTTCACACTGAGACCATCACTGAAATCCCTAGTCTCCAAGGGATGGGCTTTCAGTTGGCTGCACAACTTAAAGCTACATCTGACTTATCCCTCAGTCGTAACCATCTGCCTTTTTTGCTGTCTCAGACAGTCTCACTTCCCATTCAATTAGCAACATTCCCCAAGGGACTCAATTACGCCACCTGAGACAGAAGAAGGGGAACAAATGGTCCATGCTTCAAGGGAGAAAAAGGAGTGTCAAGTCCTCATTCAAGCACAGTGGCAGACTGGCCTTTCCTCATGAGATAGCACTAACGCTTTTTCAGAGAGGAAGTCACTAATATCTGCTGGTGCTGAGACAAGCATGATTTCCAGAGGCTCCATGGGTAAATGTGAATGCATCTGCAAACGCTGAGGGCCATGAAATGTGCACCAGGGGAAGATCTCCACTAATGATTGCCCATTACATGGGCAATATCAATCAGGACAAGTCCTAGTCCCTTTAGCTATGCCAACAATCCTCAGTGCCAGTGATTCATATGTTCTCTATTTTGTTTCAAATATGAAAAGATGCATTTTAAGCGTAAAAGGTCTTTAAAGAGCTGTGTTTATGCTTACAGAAACATCCATGTTTCAAAGGTGTAGATGAAACGACATCAAAGTGAAAAAGGAAGAAAACAGCACATTTCTTGACTCTATGAAGATTTGAGAAGTATTTTGAAACCTAGAGAAACTCTTTGTAAGAGGAAATGTGTTTTCCTCATGCATTTTGGCTGAGATTTCCAAAGATTTTTGCGGCACAACCACAAGCTGGAGCTTGGGGAGATAGCGGTGGTGGACTGTATGTGTAGGAACAACAGCAATTACAGTGCTGCTGCCTTCACTGGGCAAGCTTTGGTGTTGCAGGGAGGGAGATGTGGCATGGGGGTTACGGAGGAAGTTGGTATTCACAAGGATGCCTCAGGAGCATCTGTAAAGGTAGGGACAATGGCTGGACCTGGCCTGGGCTTTATTGAGGATGTGTCTAGAGTTAAGAGTTGACTGAATTAGTACATTGAACTGATGAACACTCAAATTCTGTCTTGGGTCAAGATCCTCAGCCAAGGGAGTGATCTCTGTGCCTTACACATGCACGTGACGGCTTCTGGCCTTGCCTTTGAGCCTGGTGCTGAAGAGGTGGAGATGGAAGAGTGCAGTGGAGATGAAGAATGGTTGTGCTATATGCTAGGGCCTTGCTCGTGCAAGGCTTGCTAAAGTCACAGAGTTATTGCCTAGTCAGAGAGCTGGTGTAGACTGGTCAGCAGTGATACCACCCTGTCCTGTCCAGCCCAGCTCTGAGCAGGCCTGGGGTCTCAAAAACATCTGTATGATCCAGCTGCAGTAACTTAGGACTCTTTCTTACTTGGTTTCTACTCCCTGCCCTTCAGCTGATGTTTGGCAACTGATCCTTTTAGTGAGTTATTATGAGACTTTTTAAGGTAATTGGGTGAACTGCATGGTGAAGCCTACCAGGACTGCTCATATGGCCACCTATGATCACAACTGGTGCATAGAAGCCAAGAGGCAGTAATTTTACGTAGGTTCGTGGTAAAAATACTGACATCCATCAGCACATTGTTACACTTGGCTACTGCCGTTACCGGCAGAAGACCTGTGGGCAGGCTGAGGAGCCTGGTGGTAAAAGCATGCTGTCTGGACTAAGGAGTCTACCAGCATTCAAAGTGTGGTTGAACTTAATTCCAGCCCCTTCAGTATGGCTCAGCCTGGGACTCCCAGCTAGGTCAGTGCTGCAGGCGCACTCGTATTTATGACTGGAATTAATTACTTTTATATCAAAGAGCAGATGGAATAAGGCAAGAGGGAGAAAGAGGAGGGGCTGCGGTGCGGATCTGGTGCTCTCAGCTTGAAGAGCTCTGCAAGCCCGTGTGGTTGCTGCTGCTGTGTTCAGCTGAGTGCGTGCTACAGTGAAAGGCAGCAGTGAAATGGTTAAGATGCATTGGCCAGACTGCTTTAGAAATCCAGTATGGGAATAACAGGGGCTCTTAAGACTGGGACTAAATTGTGATGACAGGCTTATGTGGACAAAGCCAGTGGGGAGACTTTAATTTCACCAGTGCTCAGGAATGGAAAAGAAATGAAAGCTGGCACATGATTCTGTTTCCACTTATGAAGCACCCATCTGCCTTTTTAAAATTCAATTTATGAGAATGGTGAGTAAGGCTGGGCCAGTTCGTAGCTATTAGATCCATGCTATTAACATCCCAGCCGCTTCATTGTATCAATAGCATGCACTGAGTGAGGAACATCTCTCATGCAGGATTGGCAGAAATTGATATTAATAAATGGATCTAATATTCTTAAATTTGTATTCCTTCCCAAGACTCGCAGCAACCCCAAAGGGCAGAAGAAATAATAAGTAAAGGCCTAATTCATTATTTATAACCAGGCAAACCAGGGAAGTAACTCAGGGAGATTACCCGGATAATCCAGCATTAGCATCTTGTTTCAGAGATCTTTATTAGGACTCAGGAAAGGCTTCTGGGAGAGTGAAGACAGTACAGTAAATTCATATGCTAGCCTTTGACCCTGCCTAGTGCCCTGGCCTTATAATTTACTTTGGGATGTGCGTGAGTTCAACAGAAAGATAAACACTGTTGGGTGAAGAGAGAAGAAAGCAGTCTGAAGAGGGGCAGTACCATTTTAAGCTGCTTGGAGTGGATTTCATAGTCGTCAGCAAAGCTGCCTTTGCAGTCATGTACCACGAACAGTGTCCAGCTGCTGTCTCTTCTCTCGCCTGGTTTATGGGGCCAAATTAATTTTGGGAGGCATCTTTTAGACTTTGTTTTACAGAATGGAAAGAATATTACATCCTAGAGATCAGGCTCATGAGGTTAATATCTGTATGATGCTTTGAGGTTAAAACTCATTAGTTCTTGTAGTACAGCGTCTGTTATTCTTTCTTTATGCAGGGACAGCCCGTAGGCCTTTTGAAAAATTATTACTTTACTGTCCTGTCCCTTGTTGCTTTTGTATATGGTATGTGGATGATTTTGCAGAAGGAGGAGACCAGTTGCTGAGCTGCAGGTTGAGAAATATTGTCCTCATTGGGGTTTTGTTTGGGGTTTTGTTTTGGTTTTTTTTTCCCCCCCTGACGAGGTTTAGAATGGTCACAGGTTGAAGGAATGAAACCAGCTAAAAGGTCACAAATAAATCTTTGCAGGAAGATGTAAAAGAGAATACTATGGGACAGAGTGGGAGACCCTCCTCCTGAGATTCCCAGCTCAGTTTTGCAGATGTGAAATGTTTGAATAAGTTATGGGAAAAGAATTTAATGCTTGTTTAGTCCTGATAATGCCTTCAGGTCTTAATGCTTTGCTAAGCAGTCCTTTATTGTGTGAAGAGGTTTGCTTTTGTGTACTAATAGCAAGGAGATGGGAGATACACTTCTTGGAAAATTCATGGGGACTCCCCTTTGGATGGCTTTTTGATTGGGACTGTTACTCATCTTAATTCTTTGTGTTCGTCATTGGTTCAGATACGTGGGCAGACAGTTCAAACAGGAGCAGAGCAGGCTGTCAACAGTTAATAGAGTAGTAGTGCAACTACTTTGCATTTATATTGTACCTTCCCTCAGAGGGTCTCAAAGTGTTTCCAAATATTAACTAATCCCCACTAGACACCTGCCAGGTAGGTACAGTCAATAATAAGCCCATTTTAGATGGGGAAGGCAGAGGTGGAGCAGTTTAATGGTTCCGTAACAGATCAGTGGTAGTGCTGGGAATAAAGCCCAGGACTCCCAGATGCAAGTCCCTGGCTCTGATACACTCTTCTTTGCTTCTTTTTCATCTGAATGGATTTACCCATCCCTAATATAAAGCAGATCAGATCACCTACCATGTCTGCATACACAAATTTCCTTTAAATACTAGCTGTCAGTGGGCCTTTTCGTGAAATTACACGCTGAGGAAAGAGAGAATATTACCATCTGGGATATCATATCAGCACTTCTAGAGATATTTGGTACAGGATGTATCCAATTATAAATGAGCTAGAAGCATACAGTCTAACAAAAGCAGGTGGAACCTTATCAGCAGCAATGAACAGTTTAGGAAAGGAGACTTAGCAGGATTATTAACCCTCCTGAAATAGATTCTGTCTTCCAAAAGGGAAAATAATAATGTCCATAACTGAAATAATTAACAGAAAAACAATTTGCAACACTTAATTAAGTGAATAAGAATATGCTAATGCAGAGTTAAGACTGCACAAAGGCTTCTACTATATTGCATGCTAAGTATGCAATTTTCATACACTCATAACTTTGTTAAATCAAAGCCAAACTTATTCCAATTTAAGAAAGCACAGACTCCTCATTGAGACTCCATGTGCCAGGTTTCAAGCACCAGTCATGCTTTCTGGCTAGAAGGCTTTTGGGTTTTAGGTTGGATTTTTTTCCCCCAAAATGTGCTTTTCATCGTTCTGTAACTCACAAGCAGCTGAAGTGATTTTTTCTGAGATGATTCAAAACACTCTTCAGCTCTGGGAAAACATTGGATTGTGAAGTAGTTTTTCAAAAGTATGTTGAAATGGACTGGGAACGAGAAGTGTCTCCTAGCCGTACCTGCTGAGGGTGCTGGCAGCTCCGCCTGCACTAAACTTATCATTATGTGAATTGCATTACTACTACAAACTGTGCCTGGAAGCAATGGGCACTATACTGCTGCCAGAGCCATACTGCGATTCCAGATATACCTGCTACCATATGGTACCTAAATTACTAGGTCTTGATATTGTTATGGTACCAGTTCTGTGCCACTATATCTGGCCCAGCTGTTCCACTTGCTGATGCAGCCTCGTCATTTTAGCTAAAGGGCTGGCAGGAAAGAAAATCCCAGTCCTTCCCCTGGAAGGGTTTATGCATGTGCCGAGAAGTGAGGGTGTTTTGGGGCACCTTGAAGTGCTGCATGGTCTACGTGCTACCTCTATGCTTAGAATGTGTCAAGGAGCGCAAGCTGCAAGCAAGCTAATTCTGCCCTGTTCTGCTGGTGTGTGGCTGTGTGTCATGGAGCCAGCTCTGTTTTAGGAGAACAGTAAACTAGGTGGCTTTGGGGATGTCCTGTAATGTGCCTGTGTGATTCCTGAAATGGTGACAAAATTGGGGTAGGACTGAATCTGAAAGGTGCTACTGATCTCATGTGCAAGAAGAGCAGGAAGAGGTGCTGCTTATCTCTCAAGATGAAGTCCTTTCTGCTCCAAAAGCTGATGAAAGGAAAAGAAATTAAAAGGAGAACATTTTAAAGCTGCTTTTGGTATCTTCTTTTCTGGATTTCCTCCCCTGCTAACACTGGCACATTTCTGAAGGTGCTGGTAGCTGATTGCCTGTGTGCGTTTTCTGGTATCGACCTACAAACATTACTTAGTGACACATAAAATGTTCTAATAATCTGCATTGGGCAGTGTGCATTTTTTGGGACCTGCTTGCCTTGGGATGAGAACTCTTTGGGGTTTAGATTTGCTTCCTCTGTGGTGCCATTCACCACAGAAACATTTCCAAACAGGTAGGACCCCTGTTGCAGAAGTGAGCGTATTCTGAGTTAATGATAGTTTAAGTCAAATATATTTCCTTAGGTTTGCAGTGAATGCAGTATACTGGAGCTGACAAGCATACATGATAGCAATATTTTCCTGGAAAATGCTATTAAATACAGCTCAGGAGACCATGTTCTGGACACATCAATATCTGCTTTGGGAGATGGTTCAGGCCTTTTAAACTGATTCCTGATATTGCAGATTTCTCTGCTGAGAGTCCCAGTGGTATTCCTTACATCTACTATTCTTTTATGCCTGGAGTCAGCTGCTGAGCAACTAGTTCTTGAGTTGGGTGTGGGAATAGGGGGATTTGGTTAGGAAGGGTGGATTGGACTGAAGAGCACATGAGTGGAGTGCTGGGGACTTTCTAGGGTGAACATGAACCACTGCTCTTCCTCCTCTGCTGTTCACAACAGCCAGGCTGACTTCAGCAGGTGGGGACTATGGGAGAAAAATGACAAGAGTGTGGGAAGAGGAGTGTGTGGTTCTTGTGCTTTCTTTGCTGAGCTCTGTGCTTACTTTTTCCTCCTTATGAGAAGGTTGAGAGAGAAATTCCTGCTGAAGTCCCAGGCACAGGGCTGTTACGGGAAGAGTACAGCAACAAGAGGGCGGAGAACACATGAGAATGGGTTTTACCGGCTCATTTGAATCAACGTGACCCAAAACAGAAGGCTTTGGCTCTAACACAGAATGACTTATTCCCATGCTGCCAAAATGCGCACTTTTGCGTATGCTATCTACTGTTTCATGGCTCTTTTAAGGCTGAAATGATAGATAATTCTCTCCCATGGTATATGATTGCTGGGGTTGCAGGCTGCGTGGTAGGTCTAACACACCATAAGCGCAGGTGCTTAGGTAAATATTGCCTCTTCCCTGTCTGAATCAATACCCGTGCTGATCACTTTGTAAATTGATGTGCTTTGACGAGAGAAGAGGGGGCAGTTTGCTATTTCACAGTCATTCTGGAATATCTTTTTCTTCAGATTGTTTTGCTTTTATGGGACTCTGGCCTGTATTCTACAAATAACCCTGAAATTTTAAATAGTTAAATATAGTGGGCCAAATTCTTCCCTTGGAGATACCAATGTAGTTCCCATGGCATTGCTGAGAACCCAGAATGCATTTCTGAGGACAAGCTTAAGCCCAACAGAGCCATTTCACTCCAGGCGTAACACTGTTCAAAGTCAATGGAAGCATGATTTGAGCACATAGTGTTTATATTTTTACAAGTGTTTTTCTATATTCCTTTATTTCCAGGCTAGAATCCAGCAATGCGAATGCCAGGCAGAAAATTGCTGTTTTCTTCTTAACCCTTGTTTTCAGCGAGCTGTGCGTGTGTTTGGGGAGTATAGCATGGTGATGGTGGGATGTCATGATAGCAAGGTGGGGTTGTGCTCAGAACACTCAAGCTGAAGAGAGCAAAAGGTAGGAAAATTGGCTGGGATTTTTGGAGATGTTAAGGTTGCCTTGATTTGCTCCCACTGAAGCTGCCTTATAATGTTGGCTTCCACAGTGGCAGAATGAAGCTGGAGTGGAGTGCCTTGGAAAAATCTCATTGCTCACCAAAAAAGGTCAGTTTCTGACCAGTTAAAGTCATTTTCCTCCTAGGTTAGCTGTCTGAGGTCAGCTCTAAGTGCCGGTAGCCCCATTCACTTGGCTTAAAGCACCAGCTGCATTGCTTTCACAAGGCTTAACACACGATTAGCAAGATTGACTTGGCATAGGTTAAAAATTCTCTGAGGGGAGACATAGGCTAGTGCTTGCGTCTCTGTCGCAGTTGGCCTGGGAGATACCTAGGCTGGGTGAAGCTGTCTGTGGTAACATCCTCCACGCTGCCAGTTCCACCTGCATCTCTGAGTTTTCCCTGTTTGGTCTCTCTTGCTGTGTGTACTCAAGGCTTTTTGCAGTTCTGTGTGCTGAGATGCTGTGGGAGCTTTTTGTGGCCAACTGTAGGACAACGTGTCTCTTAAGGGAAACTATGAAAAGGTTTTGGAAGGCTACCAAGATAGGAGTGATTTAGAATGCTGAGAAGCAGCAATGTATGGCATATAATCTTTACCACACCCACAATAAAAATGTGTCCAGACTTGGGCTGAGCGCTATCTGTGTAGGTGATGGGGCACTTTATGCTAGATCCTGGGTGAGAGGGAGTCCAGCGTGCACTGTGTGCAGGCTTTAATCACACAGCTGTCTTGGCTCCACTTATCTTAGATAGGTTTGAGCCTATCTTGGGAAATGATATAGCACCTGTGTGGTTCTGTTGTGAGAGCAGTTTAAAATGAGCAAGTCCAAGGTAGTCAGTGCAGTTGGGCATGTGCAAAGTGTCTGGGCATGTGCAGCAAATCCTGCTCTTGGACATTAAAAAAAATACTCTTGGCAAATTCAACTGTCTCCCCAGCAACTGGCAAGGTGACAGAAAAATTGGCCAGGCAGATTTCCAACTGGCTTGGTGGCAACCCTGATTTAAGACGAATATTCCCTGTCAGATTTATATTAGAAGCTAGAAATACCTACTTCCTTGTCTTGCCTCATCCACTTCTCATTGTTTTGCTGCCTGCTTCTTGCCATGCTATTTTCTGTCCATTTAAGGCAACCATTGGCTGGGGTGGGTGTAACCTGCAGTTACACAAGACATGTGAAAGCACCTTGCTCAGCATTCTGTGCTCAGACCGGTTCACATAGGAAAGGCTCATCCTCTGGGGATGTCCACTATCCCATGGGACTTTCAGGGTGGGTTTGCTCTGGGTGGCTGAAACCTTGTTCATCTCTTGATGTGCAGTTTTGGGGGGGACCTTGCTCACTCCAGGACCCTCAGATGGGCAGGACTGGTGGCTGGCAGGGCAGCGAGCACCTGGGGACAGCTGCCCTCAGGAGTCAGCGCAGAGTGCTGCTGCACTGTAGAGAGATGGTCTGGGTGCAAAGAGCTGGGGTGCCTGCGTCCTATTAGTACTCTTTGGACAAGTGACTTAAGTGTGGGCATTTAAAGCCTGCAATAACTGTGTGTGGAGAGAGAGAAATTAAGCCAATTCTGCTGGAGAGAAGTGGCTGTGAAGCTCTCTTGGGTCCTTTAGATCCTATTCCCATCCAATCTGTGCTCTGGTAGATCTCTTTAGGTAGAGAGGACTTTGGTGCAGGCTGTGGCCCCACACCCTTCTGCCTCCAGGCTGCATCCACCAGGTGCCAAGGCAGGGATGGGGAGCCCCAGCTGCCGGTCAGTGCAGGAGGGGAGCTCTGTGCCCCAGCTCTGTGCATTCGTTGGCTGCCCCCCACCTGGTGCTGGTGCAGAGAGAGCTCCTGGTGTCTCAGAAATACTCCTGGTGCTGGCGTGTGCCCTGTGCAGTCTGCAGGGCTGCTGGGGAGAACCTGCATGTGTCCTGCCACGTCTAGTCCCTGCTGTCCTTACTTAATCCGCCATGGGGTCACTCTTTGCGTTTCCTTCATATTGCTACTGTACCCTAAGGAGGAGCTGCCTGCTTTGCTTTGGGCAGCTGGAGAAATGTAAGGCAACTGTGAACTCAGGGCTCATATTGCAGCTTCTTCTCTGGAGAGCTCAGGAGGGCTGTTGGTTTGTGCCAGGCCTTTTTCATGGACATTTGCTTGGGAAATCATTCTGGGTTGGGCATACTTGGATACTCAAGGAAAAAAAAACAAGCTGAAGTTTTCTAGCTCAACTTTTGAAGGTGCAGCTTTGCAATAGCCAAACCTTGCTCTATGTGGCCGCATGGGTGTGTAAGTCTTGCTGCGTATCCAGGGTGCACGGGACAGAGGGCTAATGGCCTGTACTAATAATAGAGCTGATGCAGCAGGAAGATGCGCTGAGGCTGTCTTCCTCCACAATCTTCAAGTCTTTGATTTGTACACCTTGAGAGGTTTCCTAAGTGAGGTGCAGATTGCTGCAAAATGAGTTTCAGACATCTGACGGTGGGCCTGCTAATCTGATTCAAAATTAGTCCCTGGGCCCCCAGGGACATGAGGAGCATGGGCTGAACCCTACTTCTGTAAGCTGTTATGGAGGGAGGCAGTGTCTTTCGAAGGCATAAAGCTGCTGTGCTCGCCCCATGCAGTTTCCTTATTGTTCAGCCTAAAGGCCTTCAGGAAAATGCCAGAGACACTCTACTGACCTCCTTGCAGTACATCCCAGAGCTCTACAATCTGATATTAATTACAGCGAGGCTCTATATTAAAGCAGAGATTTGATAAGTTACCATAGGGCTTTCAGTGCTTGATTTGCATTAATTTAAAGTGGAACTAGATATTCCCTCAAGCAGCTTTGGAAATCTCATAAAAACAGAAAGATAGGAATTTTGCTGAATATGCCCTGTTTAGCCAGGAAGCTCTCTAGTGGTCACCTGTGTGAACTGTCCATATTGGGTATTGTTTACTCTGTCCCTCCTTTTCTCCCTTGTGCTCTCCACATTTGGGCTCAGCTCTGTTACCTTTAGATCTACTGATTTATAGAGACCAAAAAAAAAGTTGTGACACCTCCATATGTAGAGCCTGATTCTCTCTCACTTTGTTCATGCTATTATCTTACAGCTGTCCTGTTGCACTTGGATCTCTAAGGTAACTTCTTGGCTTTTGTAGCTTGGGAGGACCTGACAGTCAGTCTCATGGGGCTGGATAACCATATGACTGAGCAGTGATGTGGCTTGGTAGGGCTTCCACTAGGATAGAAACCAATCCTGGGATGCTTCTGCAAGGTAAACCCTTTTCCCAGAGAGAACCCAAAATGCACTATAAGCGTGTGCATCATCAGGTGAAGCGATGGTCCTTTTGGGACATGGGGAAGTTGGCTTTGTTTTGAATCCTCCAGAAAAAAAAGGACCAATTTTTTTCTAGTTTAGTGAAGTAAGCTGTCTGAAACAAGAAAATTTCCTTCAAGGTACCCTGGAAGTTGCTAGGATTAAACTTCAACTATCTGCAGCAAGAGCTGGTCACTGTAACAGAGCCTCTGCTCAGCATCCATGTGGGATCTGGGTCACCTCTCTAAATGTCCTGCAGCAAAATCTCTTCCTGGGGTTCTCAGCAGAGATGCTGCCTCTGTGGTCCCAAGATAGATCCTCCCACTATGCTGCCTGCTGAAAGTTGTCACTTCTTAATCCTGCCACTGAAGCAGGGAATGGGGTCAGTGGGTCACAGAGGTACTGTGTGTGGTGTGGGCTCCAGGCAGCTGCCTGTCCTGTCTGCACCAAAGAGTAAAGTTGTTTTCAAGTCACTGCAGTGCTGACTAGTGATCTCGATGGGGCTTGGAGCAAGAGACTGGTATGAGGGACTCTGTTTCCTGTGAGCAGGAAGGATTTCCTGCCTCTCTCTAGTGATTATAATTTGTCCTATGCCTTCTCTTAGTTTCCCTTTTCTTCCTTTCTGTCATCTTCCCTTCCTCCTTTGGCATCTGCCATTTCGTGCAGCTTCCTCATCTTCTTCAGCTTGATACTTTTCAGTAGCAGCTCTGGAAGCAAGGAACAACCTTGAGCAGCCCTGTTCCCTTCAGAAAAGTCTTCCTCATGAAAAGAGGCAGCAGACATGGCCCCTAGAACACAGCATTTCCCTGTCAGGGCAGTGAGTGAAGTTATAGGCTTTAATTGTCCTGACCACCCTCACCTGGGACCTCCACCCACCCTCCTCTGCCCATCAGCCCTGGAGCACTGTTTAAGTCCTGGGCTTCAGCCCTTTCCTGAGCTCTGGTGTATCTGCTACCAGCCCTTTCCCGAACTGAGGATTGTTTGGATTTTCTGGATCAACCTCAGACCTGGTTTGTTACCTTGCTCTTGCCTGATGATCTGTTAATAGGAGCCATTTTTGTCTGCCTGGCTTAATTGATGTGGGACTATACCCTGTTGGTGAGGCTGTTGCCCAGCCTGGCTCATGGCCGCTCTCTGCTTCCAGGCTTTTACGGAAGAGCTGGACCTTGCTGTTTCCTGACACTTCTTTAAGAGCTTAAACTTGGAGTAATTCTGTCTTTCAAGTTAGATTTAGACAAAAGGTACTATAAAGCTTAGTCTCGCTGATGGACCTAGGGCCTGGTTGTGCTGTGCTGATGCTGTGTTATTGGCTCGGTGACTATGTGCCATGTGCTCTGCACATGAGCAGGCAAGAGTGTCCTGGAAGGCAGTGGCTGTTGCCTGTACTCCCAGGCTGCGCAGTGCTGGTGGCAATCCCAAAAATTCTCAACAAATAAGTGAAACTCCATTTCACTTACATCTACAAAAGTCGATGCAGTCAAATAAAGCTGTTCTGACAGCAGCATTTAATAGTCTTGCTGTCTGCAAAACCCTGGGTTCCTGTACTCGCTGACAATGAATGTGTGTTTTTAGAAAACTGAATTTACTGTCTTAGAGCTAGATTTACAACCTAACCGTCTACTGAGTGCCTATATATGCAGACTACTATAAAAGACAGTGAAGGGGAGAAGGGAGGGGGGAGGTGTTGCACATTCAAACAGACCAACAAGAAAAAAGGCAGCAGCTTTTGTGCATTTTGGCATACTGAAGTCAGCATATGGTTAACTCCTCCATCCTGAGGGTAAGGAGGAAGGCAGGGAAGGGAGTCCAAGCCAAGCCAGCAGCAGCCAGACATCTCTCCTCCCACAGCTCTTGTGTTTTCTGTGGTGTGGGAGGGAGATGTGATTGAGGATGTGCTACAAGTTGCAGTCCGTGGAGCTATGCCTCATGCAAAGTCCAACAGGCTTTTCATCTTCCTAGTGCTTTGCTCTGTCCTTACAACATCCTCAACCCCTACCACGTTTATGCCAGCGAGGAAGGTGCCAATGGTCAGTAGTGGGGGTGTTTTCAAGATGGGATGTGAGCCTCTGAGGTGTCTTTAGCCCTTGGAGTCACTAGTGAGGGTCACCGTGCATCAGGGCCAGTGGCAGGGTTAATAACAAGAGATGTGCTTCTGGTTTCTCCCCTTTGATTTTAGGAAAGTTGTGGCAGAGAGGAATTCTGGTGCTCTTTGCCTTGTTTCACTTCCGTCTTCTGTTTTGGCTGGGTACAGCCATGCTCATTTTTGCCTTAATAGATTAGGTGCTGTCACCGCACACAGTTGCATCTCACCCTAGGGGTGGCTGCATTTTGGTGATTCATGCTAGCCCAGAGGAGTGCCTGCTTCTTATTCCATCGATTTGATGGAAAGAGGCAGTTGAACTTGTTGTTTATATGATTACTAGAATGCCTGCATGGCAGAAAGCAGTATTTGTAATTAATATCTTTACCAATGGCCTAACAGCCATCTTTCACTACAGCTTGGGGATTCTCTCTTCTGCAGCTTTGCTGGCTGGGCCTTTCCTTGATGTTGTGGCTAACAGCCGCTCAGTGGTCAGGGCAGTCAACTGTCCTTATAGCTTTTAATCTTGAGCAGAAGTGGTTTAAGGGTGCTGTATGGCAAGGAAGACATTGCAGTCTTCCTCTTGTTGCTTAATATCTAAATGAAACTTCCAATCAACAGCTCAGGTAGGATGTTAGGACGTGTTCTGGCTAGCCCAGCTAAGGCAAAGCATTTTTTCTGATGTTTTTCCTAGGAGTATCTCCTGTCCCCTTGGTGAGCAAAGTTGGTGTGATGAAGACACGCATGCTTCTCCAGCCCATAATGCTCTCTCAGGACCAGGGTTTCCTGGCCCATTTCAGGAGCAAAGTTAGTAGTAGATAACTCATCCTCATTGTAATATCAAAGAAGAGGGACTGATTTGCAGATCATTTTCCCAAGGACTTCATCAGCCTTTTTTTTTCTTCCTGCTGGACCGTTTGCCCTGGATTTGAGGTGCACCACTCGACTCCTCTGATTCCGCCTGCAAGTCCACACTATCTCCTCCTCCTGCTTCTGCTCTACTTTCTTCTCTTGCTCATGGCTGTTTGTATCCAGGGTACTCCTGCTATGCCAGGCTGCTGGCTTGTCCCTGCACAAGTTTCTTACACCTCTCCTAAATGCTTGTGTGCCAGAGCATCCACAAATCATGCAGATGTGTGGGTGAGAACTAGGGTGATTGCTCCCATAGCATCACAGGCCCTCAGAGCTAACAAAGGGAAAGCAGGCCCCTTTTCCAGCGACATCACAGTCTAGCAAAGGGGCAAAGCTCCCTGGGCCCTGGAGAGCAGCCTGTAAGCTTGGCAGGGAAAAGGGAGGGTGGCCAGTGTTGGGCAGGGTGCTGAAGGTAGGGCTGGGCAACTGACTTGCAGTGTCAGAAGGGCAATGAAGGAAAGGGTGCAAGATGAGAAAATGCCTTCTTTTTGACCGTGGGAGTCTTGTCACATGGAGTCCTCGACCTTTTTCCAGCTCAGTCATGCTTCTCTTATGTATGACTGACTGCTGCCCATGGCTTGGGGTGTAGAATATGTGCTGTTCTCTCAAGGAACCCTGTCCATAGGGTCAGAAGCAGAGACTCTCCTCAGTTGACTTCAGGCCTAGTGAGCAATGTCTTATCCCTTTCCCCTACAGAACTTGCCTCTGCCTTCTCAGATGACTCTTCCTTTGAGAGGGCATCTCTTTTCCCAACTGCTCCCTTGCCTGCTACAGAAATCATGTTCACCCCTTATACCAGGCTTTGACTCAGGGTGAGGGAAACACTTTCTCTGGGCCCCCAAAAAGCATTTAGGTCATGCGTTATTCACTGGCCTGCTGGGATTTCAGGGGTGCTCAGCGAAGTGGAGGCAGATGTGAGAGTGAAGCAACTAGATAAGAGGCGGGAAATTCTATAGTCGGGGAGTGGTGGAGGGGATGGAGGCTTTGTATGGAGTTCTGGGGCAAATCCTCCATGGGAATAGCCTTGAGTAAAACAAAATAAGCAAGCACAGCCCAACTTTCTCTAGGGCTGGGTGGCAGTTTTGCAACAGGTCTGCAAGAAGCTTCATCTGGCAGGTCTCAGACATGCTGCCGTTCTCACCTGATCCCCTCCTGTTTGTTTTCCCTTCTCCCCCTCCTCTCTATTTAGACTGAGTGCTTTGGGACAGCAGCCTCATCTTCCTGGGTGTTTTGAAAACACTTAATACATACTTGGTGCTGAGTAAATTACTGCTATTGTTGTTATTATTGCATTAATTAGCTCAGGGCCCCTTTGCATGCACAAAACCAGATCATTATAGCAATTTGTTTATAGTGCTGTGGCATAACAATCTGGGGCTCTTAAGCAAAGCTCTTGGCCTGCTGTGCCAGAGACTGTGGGCAAGCAGGAGGGGTATGGACTGAGGCTGGCTGGGAAAGGGCTGGCTGCCGTGTGTCCTTCTGCCCCCTTGGCTGGTGCGTAGTGGCTGATGCGTGGGAGCTCCCACTCTGCTTCGGCATGCAATAAGACAGTCTGCCTCAAACACTGCAGAACTGGGCAATCCTCCTTGAAGGACCTGAAGGATGGATGTGGCAGGTTTTCCACCTTTATTGCACATGGCAGTGGTGAACTAGACCAACGCAAAGACAGCATTGACTTGAAGTCCTTTGGTACTTTTTCCTTTCTGCAGCGTTACTTGATTTCCCCCTCTTCCTCCATGGCTGTCTCAGCAGACAAGATGTGCTAAGTGAATGCATTGTTTGGCCTAAAGGGTTGGTGTGACTTGCCCAAGACAACACATTAGTCAGGAGTAAATCCAGGGACTTTTGCTGCCCAGTCGTGTGTTTTAACGGCTCCGTCTCGCTCCCCAGGACACTTGGATCCTGTTGGAAGCACAGCAGATGGAGCCAGGCAGCAGGTCCTGCTCCAGCTGGCTGGCAGGGAAAGGGCGAAGCAGCAGCACCAGTGACCTTGCTGATTTATTCATTAGACAGTGCTTAGAAGAAGGGGAGGATTGATTTGTCTGTCAAATGCAACACCAAACCATGCGGCCTGCAAGGGGAGGACTAATTGTGCCGCTGACACAGAGGCCAGTACTGACTCAAGCAGTCAAGCACCTTTTTATTATATTTTCCTGCTAGTCAGCCCTTCTTCTTTTCATCTATCGTATTATCTTGGGCAATTTATTGATGCAAAGTCAAATTTAAGTGGTTATTTTGCCTGTGAAATGAGGAAAAAATGTTGCCTGCATGTAGCACCTCTACAGTTGCAAAATGTCTTCAAGAGGCTGAGTCCCTTGTTCAAAAGCACTTTATGGGCTCTTAAGAAAAGCATCCCAGAGCATTCAGGGTGTAGGTTCATTAACTCTTGAATCCAAGGGATTCCTGAAAGCACCAAACTGCCTGCCTGCCTTTGAAATCAGGGCCAGAGCTGCCTTTTTGTGGTGGTGGGTTTTTTTGGTGGTGTGGTTTGGTTTTTTGTTTTTTTTTTTTTTTGTTTGTTTGTTTTTTTTTTAAGAAAACTTTCTGTAAGTACCGTGTGATAGCTCTCAGGCTGCCATTCTTGAAGACATGCAAGGGCCAAATTTGAATTGGCTGTTTTGCATGCAAGTAATAGTACTGCTGAGCTAGCTCTCCACAGGCAGCACAAGTGGGCTCTACCTATTTTGTGAGTGGCTCAGGCATTGTCAAGTCTAACTTAGCACGGTGCTGAGTTAACATGTGCCTGGCTGGGTTGCAACATGGGGCAAATATGAGCTCATGGCCCATGATGCATCCTGAACTGCCAAGCAAGTTGCTTTTCATCCTTATCTTTGCAAGAAAGATACGGCGTTATCCTTCCTACAGACAGATGACCAGTCATGCAATCAATAAGGTCAGCCTTCTTTTTTCAAACTGTTTCCTATATTGTTTGGCAGCTTCACCTGCACTCCAGCAGATGGCTTTGGCCTGCTCCCCACAGAGCTGAAGAGATTCCAGTTCGTGTGGGATACCTTCAGAGATTTCAGATGTTGTTCAGTCCTGGATGGCTCCTGCTAATGGTTCCTAACCCAGGCCTGGCTGGCAGTCTTTAAGGGTCAGTACAGTCATTTGGAAGACTTCCCATTCCTGCAATGGGTGCTGTGTTAAGCCTGCACTGAGGGCACAGGGAAGAATTCATTGTCTTTACTAATTTGGTTCTTCGATTCTCCCCCACTGCTCTGCTAAATGGACCTCAACCCTGATCTTGAAGCAAGCGCTTTGCAGAAATTTACACCCCTACAGGAATTGAATAGCTCCTCCTTTAGCTTCCAGCCTCTCCTTTCCTTGCAATTTCTGTTCCTCCCCCACAATTTTTGGAGGCCATTTATCCACTAGTTGCAAAGTGTGCCTCCCCCTCCCCTGCTTTAGCTCCTTGCTGTCACCAGGCTGCTGAACAAGATTCCGTCCTGTGTTGCAAAAATAATCACTTTTTAATTATGTAAAGGAAAGGAGATTGTAAAAGCCCTTCAAAGCGTCACGTCTCTGAGTCCTGCTGCAAAGCAAAAGCAACGTGAGCCTGGCAGTTTGTTTGTGTGTTCACGGTGAGCTGTTCCTTTAAGCCACGTGTTACACCCTCCACCAGTGTTTAGTCATGAACGAAAATGCCAGCTGAGAGATTCCTGGGCTGTTTTGAAAGCAAAGAGGGATTAATTTGAGCAAGAACTGAATGCCTTCCTCCCAGCTCCTTTCATCCCCACGGAGATAAATTAGGGATACTCTCAGCACGAGGGCAACATAGTTGGAAAGCCAACTGTTCTGCAGAGCAATTTCAGAAAATCTTGTGGATTTGGCAGACAGGACATCAGTGAAAGTAGCCAACTACCTCCAAAGGGTAAACCCCCCCTGGATCAGAGAAATGCTTCTTGCAGTTTGATTTGGTGCTTTCTGTCTTGCTATGGTGCTTGGAGGACTTTACAGGGAGTAATGAATCAAGGGACTCAACTTACTCATTCTTAAGACTTCCTTTTTGCTATGATGCCCCTGTGAAACAATAATAGCAAGGGCCTGTGGGAGATCCATTAATGTCTCTTATTCATACTGCCTGGTTTACAGATGATTGCTAAATAGGATGCTTGCTAATAGATGCCATCTTGTGCCTTTTTCTCTTTTAGCTGTGCCCTGCTTGTTCTCCCTTCATAGTTCCTGCCCAAAGCATCTATAAGAGAGTAATACTCTTCATTTGTATAGCACCTAGCAGTCACAGAGAGGCTTCAGGGGCAGCAGTGTAGTCTGCCGTGGGACTCTGATCCTCTCCTGTGTCCCAGGATGAATGTTCCCCTGGGCTGTTACTGAATTATCGTATGGGGGTTTTTGCCCTCCTGAAAAAAATCTGCCTCTACCTGAGGGCCTGAGATATGACCCCTTGGGATGTGCTGTAATATAGTATAATAAGGAGCAATTGCCATGAATTTCTTATAGATGAGAAAACCTTGTTACCTGAAACATTTAGATAATACAGGGGCAGATATAGCAGCAGCTCTGGGATCTCCAGTTTTTGGGTGTCATGGTTTAACCCCATCCGGCAACTAAGCACCACACAGCTGCTTGCTCGTTCTCCTCCACTGAGATGGGGGAGAGAACCCGAAGACTAAAAGTGAGAAAACCCGTAGGTTGAGATAAAGACAGTTTAACAGGTAAAGCAAAAGCCATGCGCACAAGCAAAGGAAAATAAGGAATTCATTCACTACTTCCCATTGGCAGGCTGGTGTTCAGCCATCTCCAGGAAAGCAGTGCTCCAGCACGTGTAGTGGTTACTTGGGAAGATAAATGTTGTAACTGCAAATGTCTCCCCCTTCCTTCTTCCTCCCCCAGCTTTTTGTTGCTGAGCATGATGTCATATGGTATGGGATATCCCTTTGGTCAGTTGGGGCTGGCTGTCCCAGCTGTGTCCCCTCCCAACTCCTTGTGCTCCCCTACTCGCTGGTGGGTGGCACGAGGAGCAGAAATGGCCTTGTCTCTGTGTAATCCCTGCTCAGTGGTAACTAAACCATCCCTGTGTTATCTACACTGTTTCCAGCACAAATCCAAAATGCAGTCCCATGCTGGCTACTGTGGAGAAAAATAACTCTATCCCGGCCAAAACCAGCGCACTGGGTCATGTATGTTACACTACATCACGCTTTCTGTTGTAAGGTTGAGGAGGAGAAACTCCAGGCTTGGATACTTGCCTGGATTTCTGTGGGTGACTGCTCAAAGGGGAAATCCTCTGTGACCACATGTTCTAATTCTCTGCACCTGAGCTGTGATGAGGCTGAAAAAGCTACAGGAATACAGTTTTCCTGCCATCATCTTGGTGAGGCTGGAGTGAGAAAGCCCAGGAATGGGTAAGCCTGAAGAACAGACAGTCCTTGCAAAAAACAACAAGCAGACTTGAGCTTTTGGCATGAAGGATTGAGGGAAAGGCGAAAGGGAGGTGGGATGGTGAGGGCCAGGCAGGAGGAATTTGAAGATTTCTATCCCAGCTCTGTACCTACCTTGAAAGGCAAACTTGGATCAGTGTTTTCAACCTGCCTTGACTCGGTTTCCTATTTGTACGGTATGGTGAGTGATTCTGAGCTATCATAAGGATGCAGTTATGCCTGGGAGAACTGGTATCTGCAGTGTTGTGATCCTTAGTGTGAAAGAATAGCGAAGTCCTTTTTATTGATACTGTGTTATACCAGTCAGCAAACAGCTGTGTTCAACTTTGGAAGTCTTCCTACCCCAAGAGATGCCCATGATTAAATCCTTGTCCACCATCCTGAGGACAAGAGGACCTGGGAAGTTAGGCAGTGTCTTTCCCCGGTGGAGCTGCGTGCTGTAAGCCTGTTAGCAATTCATTTACATATTACACACCGCTGCAGGCCTTACTGCAAGCCAGAGAATCAGTCAGAGCAGTGATGCATTCAGCTGTCGCGCTGGGATTCAAATCCTTTACAAGTCAGTTCATCTCTTGATCTTGAAAACACAGAAGTAATGAACCTCTTGGAAGAAGGTTGCTGTTTGTCCTGTTGTACTACCATGTTGTTTGGACACCAGTTAGGGGAGGCTAGAGTCAAAGCAAAAAACTGTTGAATGAATAAATCGGCTTAGAGAGCTTTGTAGTGATTTATTCTGCTCTTTGGTCCTTTGGGTTTGTGTGCAGCTCATAAACGAGCTTATTATTCTATCATGATTCATAGCTTTGTGGCGGAAGCTGAGGGTATATGTGCCGCCAGGGAAGACAGAAGGGCTGGAGATGGAGTATTTGAAGTGGAGATCAGGCAGAGGTCACACTGGAATGTAGAAGAAGAGGGAGAAGCAGAGGCTGTCCCTGCCACCAGCCAGTGAATGACAGGGCTGATGAATCGCTGCGTGCGCAATGCAGCCGGTGCGGGAGATGACCCTCCATGATCAAGGCTTAATTTTGTCACTGCTCTTTGGCATTTGTTTTAGAGATTTTAGAGATCTCCTAGTGACAGGAAAATGCTCTATAGATCTCCTACTGATAGGAAGCTTTGCGATAAGCTTACATACAGGCCCTCTTGAGGGAAGCATCAACCCTCCCATCCATATCCTGGGACTTCTCTATTCTACTTTCCTCTTCACAACAGCAATTTTGGCCTTTCTTCACATCAGTGGCAGGGTTTCTTACTAGGATGTTCTGCCCTAGCATGCACCAAGGCACCTTAGATGTCTCTTGTGATCCCCTTAGCATGTATGACATGGTGTCCTACTTACAGTGCTGCACAGCTGGTTTATGCATGTTGGGGGCTCCTCTGTCACTGGAGATTAATGCTGCAGACAGAAATCAGCAGGCAGCTTGAGATGGGGCTTCAAGATGTCCCAGCCCATCATCCGTGTGTCTGACCTAATCTGTCAATCAGTCTCCTTGGCAAGGGAGCAACAGCATAAGCCAGGCTGCTTAACCAGATGCTGTGGTATGTTTGGTGTTTCAGAGCTGTCAAGGAAAAAAGGAGAAGCCCTGGCCTTTAGCACCTCCCTTTGTTTTTCCAGTGCGAGGTTGAACTGCGTCTGAAGGGATGGTGCACAGCTCTGTGCACAGGGAATGAGCAGGTGGGCTTTATTCTCTGTACCCAGGTCAGAGGAGCCCAATACATGCTGCCTATATCTAGTCCCTGTGCTTAGTGATGCCCTTTATTTTCACAGAGACCTCAGCAAAGGCATCTCAGCAGAGCCTGACAGCTGCTGGTGCAGCTGTGGATGTGCTTTCTCCGCCGTGACCTTGGGAGACCTTCTTTGCACATCCTTCTCTCTAGAACTGCGGTGGGACTCTGGTCTTGTTTGCTTTCCCTTTGGCCAAATGCAGGGTTTACTCTGCTGAGGTTATTTGCCCACAGTGGCACAAGACATAAGAGCATGAGAGAACAGCTCTTCTCATAGTTTTCACAGTGATGCTGTCCTGTAATTCTTCAAAAACATTTTTCATGAAAGTCTCAGACTCTGGTAGTACATTAGTTCGTCGTACTGGGCAATGAGGTGCAGATTCTGTTCTCTACATGTGTACATTGTTGAAGTTTGGATTCATCCCGTCCAAGCTGAGGAATGCAAATAAACTGTGAGTGCAGTTGTGTACGTTGGTGATGATATTGCAGTCAGGTGGCACAGTCATTGCACTCAGGGAGAGACAAATCAGCTCATCTAGGGCCATTCGCCTTCTGGCCATGCCCTCCTCTCTCCCTAGTTATAAAATGAGCTTGGGACGACTATTCTCCTGTACTCCCTTGGGTGTTTAAGGTAAATATAGGTCTCTGACCCTAGCTAGGAGCCCTTTCTGAATTGTATCAAGAGGCAAATCATTCATCGTGACACTGTGTCTCTTTGTTGTAGCTCCTGGTGCAGTGCAGTGATGGGTGGACACAGTGGACAGACCTGTGAGGTTTTGTGCAAGTAGTTTAGAGATACAGGTGAATTTGAGAGTGCTTTGTTTGCCTTAGCCTACATACAACGTAGCAACTGCACTACATGAGATCAAATGTCCATCCAGCCAAGTTTTCTTTCTCTTGCGGTGGTAAATAGTGGATGCCTGAGGAAGAATGTAGGAACAGGGCAAGCATGTAGTGACACTTCCTTAATATACTCTATCCACCTCCAGAGATTTATGACCTCCCTAGCCAAATGTAGTTTCATTACATTCAGTAGCTCTAGATGGGGTTTTCTGCCTGAATTTGTGCAGTCACTTTTTCACCTTACGAGAATTAATATCATCCAGCCCCCTGAAGCAAGAAGTTCCACTGCTCGAACCCTGTTGGTGTCCAAAACACAAGATTTTGTGCTGGCTTCACTAGTAAAGCAAACTCAAAGAGCTGGAGGTCCCATGGCAGATATCATTGATGCTTCTGAAAACTGAATGGGTTTCAGTGGAAGTGTGAGTCAGCACAGTGTTGCCTGTAGCTTAGAAATATTTTCAAGACTCCTGGCACAAATATTTCTTCTAAAAACTAGGCTCTGGTTTGTATCTGCTTGTGCTCCAGGACTCTGGGAGTTCCCTGAAGATCAATCTGCAGACAGGCTTTCTTCAAATCAGCTGGGAGACAGTAAGGCTAGGAAAGAGGAAGTTTCTTTTTCTCCTTCACAGCGGGTTACAGTTACATGCAATAGTGCAATCGCAGGCGCCTCCTACTTATGCAAGGTAAAGGCTGTGTTCCACAGCCTCCACTACCTGTGTAGTGCTATAGCAATATTGGTGTAGAAAAGCCAGATGTTAATTGTGTGTTTGACAAGCTCCTTTTGCCAGGTACTCAGAAGAGTATGACATTCTTTTTGCTGGGAAGGGACTCTGAATGGGAGAACTTTGCAATGGGACAACAGCACGGGAGAGCACAGAGCAGCACCAGCAGAGTGGTGGCTGGAAATGTAAATAAAGGTTCTGTTGATACCAGAGGAGCAACTCAGCAGTCTCATCAATCCCTCTGACCCACAAGGCTAACACCCAAGCTGAAAAGAGTGCATTTACATTTCAGAGGGAGGTGGAAGGTGTATAGGATGAGGCAGCTTATTCATTCGGTGATCCTAGGAGTAGGTTAAAGAGGCAAGAACTGGCTCCTTTTCTCCTGCACTTCAGTCACATGTGCAAAACATGAGACTGCGCTTTCAGAAATAGTTGGGAGCAAGAGGTCTCCATCAGGGAGACAACTCCAATTCAGGGTGCACACAGATTGATGTCACTTTGTCAGAGCTGCACCTGCTTATGGCAGCTCTGAGGGTGGCTGAGGGCCAGACAGCACTTGGGTAATCAGATGGGAAATAGGGAAGTGACTTTGATTAAAGCTGAGAGACAACATGTGGGGGAACAGTGGGAGGAACCACTCTGAGCCAGTGGAAGGGTAATCTACTGGAAAAAATGATGGGGAAGGATTTCTGTTGTTTGAATGGATGAAGTAATAAGAAAAGAAAAGCTCAGAGAACGCTATGGGTCTTTGGGAGAATGTGATGGTTTGGGACAGCAGCAGGAGAACAGCCAAATTCTCCTGTCATCACATTTCAGACCCACTGTGGGCAAGTGGCACAGCAGCTTTTGGAAAGAATGAAAGAATACTAAAACCTGAAGACTTTTCCTAGCAGCGTGCCCCTCTGCTTAGGGTGACATGGAAAATAAATGAGGGGTCTGATTCTGGGATGTGCCAACCACCTTCTCTTGTATGCCAAAGGTCCTCCTGAGCCAAGAGTTCAGGATTTGGCCCTATGCTCTATAGTGTACACCGGGAAAAGCTTATGCTGGGTTATTGCTGTGGTCAAGTCTCTGCTCCCTCTGGGATCCTGCAGGGAGTTGGCAGCTAGGGGACTCGAAGGGGACGGTGACATCGCATGGGTGGTGGAGGCAGAGCTAATTGTGGTGTCTATGCAGCAGGTCAGGCTCTGCGATCATAAAATCTCCGAACCTGTGAATTAGTTCCACAAGCCTGCCTTACTCTGTTTCAGGACATGGGCCGGGGGTGTCTTTACGTTGGTGTGTCTATCAGAAAATACTGCAGGAGTGTGCTTGCTGGGGCAGCTGCTCTCCAGCAGCTACAGGGCTGCATGGGCGGTTTGTGTGATGTGAAACTGGTGGGACCAGCAGAGCACGGTGGGCTTTGCTGCACCCCGTCACCGTTTTTCTTTTGGCTTTGCTGCATAGCCTCCTGAAAGGATTTTTTTTTTTTCTCCAGGAGCTTCTTGGCTACAAATTTGACCTGCCAAAACAAGTTCGCTTGTTCTTTTAGTGAAGTATGTTCCCTCTGGTTGCTGAGATGTATATAATATGGCAAATGAAGGAGGAAACACTGAATGAACAGAGAGAACAGTTACCTAACCTTCCTCTTGTCCTGAGGGTGTGACTTGTTGAAGCCATTAGATTTCGACAGGAGGAAATACAGGAGGGGTGTGTGTGGAGCGGAGGGGAACGCAAACTGCATTAGAGCTTTGAGCAAGCCATTTGAGACCCTGTATGATTGAGTCACTCTGAAGGGAGGTAGAGTCTGTCACACATACCCACTGTAATGAGTACGAACAAACCCAGAACAGCTGGCTGTAGCATATGGAGCATCCAGAAGGGAACAAAGCTGAAATAATTCCCTTTCCTCTGCTCTTTGCTTATCCTGGCCCTGATTCAGGAGCGCACTGGGGACCGTGCTCATCTTTAGGCCTGCACTTTAGGTCCCAATGATTTCCCTGATAACGAGTTTCAATTTTACTGTTGCCTTAACGAGTTTTCTGTGCAGGTAAGCACCTGCCTGAGTGCAGTTGGGGTACAGCATCCCTTAAGCACAGACTCCCTGACCAGCCCTGTCTCCTGTGTGGAGCTCAGGTGGGAGACCGGCATGCACCCGTGCTCCTGGATGGGTGCTGGGGCTGTAGACGGGTCTTCATGAAGAAGGCAAGGAAGGAACACAAGATGGAGTCATCTTGTCACTCACAGTTACCTAATGGGCCACTTTCTGGGCTATGGTGGTTTTACTTTTCCTTAGAGTTGATTGGGTTTTTGATTTTGAAATCAAATAGTTTCCTTCATCTGCATGCTATGCGTGTGGGAATAGCTGTTCCAGGAAACTCAGAGGTGGCAGGATTGCTTGAGCCTTCAGAGAGAATTTGGTAGAGGTTTTCTATTCTTTTCCACTTTTTTCTCATTTCCATCAGGAGATGCAGGGACAGAAGGGCACAAGCAGATAATCGTGCCCCATTGCCAGTATTTCTGTAGCAGAGGAGTGACAGAATGAATGAATTGTGGCATAGGCAACATAGATGCCTGTATGAAAAATGTGAATGTGGTATGAGGGATCTCATCCATCATTTCTGGCTTTGATGCCCAAGAGAGGATAATGATCAGCTGCTCTTGCATAGGGATGCAATGGTGGAATCAGGGAAGAGTCTGTCAGAAACCAGTAAGAGGAGCAGAGGAATTCACGGGAAAGCCGCTTACTCCTTATTAAAAATCCCTTTGTGTGTGTGCATGTGAGCGTGTGTGTCTATGGGTTTTGCTCTTGCCTCAGCATTTTTGGCTGGGCTGTGAAGCAAATTTCCTAAGCAGTCTGCACCTCCTGCTATGCAAAAGGTGGCCTGAACATTTGTTAGGTTAGTAAAATGCATCTTTGTGGTACCCTTTAAGCAACCACCTCATTTTAGATAAAAATCTATTTGTGATTTTTAGGCCTCTTCCAATTTATTGGTTCCTCTGATATCCTAAACCTATTAGTTCTCAACCCATCCACAAAATCTTCCAGAGAAACAGGATCGACAAGACCTGAATGTCTAATTGAAAAATAAAATAAAAAAAAAACAACAAAACCAAGCAGGAATGAAAACAATCAAATCAAATTAACAAATCAACAAAACAAAACCCAGCTCAAAGGTTTCAGGCTCTATTTTGTATGCCATAAGAAGGAGGTATAAAAGTACAGTTGTGTTTTTTGATTTTTCTTCCTCTGCACCGCCCTTTTAAACAGAGCATACCTCATCACTCCAGCTCCCAGTGGAGGGACTGGGATTGTACCCTGTAAGCAGTTTGTGAGCCGACGGGGCAGCGCTCGCTGGAGAAACAGCCTGAAGTGAGCCGGAGCAGCTGGATCGCATGGTCATTGATAGTGCTGCTCTTTGGGGTCCTGTGGCCCCTAGCTCTCTTTGCACTGCTGTTGAGCAAAGGCCAAAAGATATGAGAAGAAACAGAGAACCTGGAACGGGAAGGAATTTTTCAGCAAACACCAGCATTGACATTACAACATATTTCCCAGCTCACAGGCAGAAGCAAAGCCTTGCTATTACCTACTATTCTCAAAGGTGCATTTCATCTCTATTCAAATAGTCATTCTACACCATTTTTTTTTAATACAGTCTCCAGAAGACTTTAACGTTAACATTAAAAAGATAATGGAAACAGGCAAACAGACAAATCATGAGGCCCAGTGCTTTGCTTCCTCATTGATAAAACATGAGAGCAGCTCCCCCCTGCAAGATTTTGACTTTCCAGACTGCTAGTCATTTACGTTTTTATTTATGAAAAGGAGAAAAAATGAGTTTCCATCACAGCACCTAAGCATAATAGAAAGGGAAAGCTTTCATGCGTTCTGCATGGGGCTGTGCTGTCAGGCTGTGCAAGTGGGTAATAACGCGATTTCTTCCGTTACAGCCCAAAACCTGCTGTCCAGTTTGATCACAGAGCTCAAAAATGTGTTTGCATTTGATAATATCCCTGTTCTGCTCAACCACAACTTTCTGCTTTGTACTTTTTTTCCCTTTGCAATGTTTTTGGGAGTAGTGCAGCCCTGTCCCTGTCGGTGCTGCTTGCATTGTTACTGTTAATAATTATCTGTGTTACAGGAGTTATTAGAGGCCCCAACTGTTACAGGCTCAGTGCATGTAAGAGACAATCTCTGCCTGAGGAGCTTAAGGTCTAAATAGGCAAGGCAGATAGTGGAAGTGTTATCGGTCTTATTTTTACAGAGAGCTTAAATGACCTGCCGAAGGTCACACAGGGAGTCTGTGCTGGAATCATGACTGGAATACAGATTTCCCAGGTTTTATTTAAGCATCTAACCCAGGTTCCTTGTTAAGGAAGGCAGTTGTGAGAATGCTGCCTGTGTATGTGTGAGTCTGGGTGCAATTCTGGGTCATGTGCTGGATTTGCATATGCCCTCCTGGTCGAAGCAGGTCTGCGAGGAGCTTCGGGTGCTATAATAAATGCACAGCTAGCAAATAGCAGCTACAAGATGCATACTCACCTGGAATGCACATCTCTAACTAGTTCAAGGACAGAGCCTTCAACGAGGTGGCAGCTGTTGTTAGTGTTCTTATTTAAGCCTTCACTATTTTTGACTATGTTACAAAAATACATGGAATACTTGTGAAAATTGGATGAATCCTGAATATAAAGGATGCTGATCAGTCTCATTTTGGGCTGATGAAGAGGACAGTCTTGGGGCTGCTGTGAGGCGGGTAAGCGAAGAGCCTCAAACTTTGCAAGAAAGCCAACATTTTAAAGTGTTGTTACATTTTGAAGTGTTATGACAAAACACATGCTTTTAAAAAAAGACTGTGAGGTGCACAGGTTCACGCGTGATGGGAACCATGTGAGTTCTGAAAGTAGCGTCCACCTAGAAAAGCAGGCATTCTACAGAGCTTTTCTGCCAGAATGGTCTCTGAAGAACTGGAGAAAATGGTGATCCTTCCTCTAATTCGTCTTTGCCAGGTCAGGAAACTTCCCCGCACTCTGCTGTATCTGAGGGTGTGCAAATGGCTTCTCTTAGGATGAAAACCTGTGCTGTGCAGAGGTCCTCTGCCTCTGTGTTTGACTGAAGGAACGCTGTGCAATAGTTTTGACTGTCATTTCTTGGAAACTAGATACAGGTAGGACTCTAATATCACAGAACTAGCACAACCACCTTTCTTACCTAATTGTTTTAAACAACATTTTAAAGATCTACTATTTTCCTTAACATTTCTAGTCTACTTTTCCATTGCCTGCAAGTACAAAATTCAATTTTCTTAAGTGTCAATTTTTATCTAAAATATAATACTTATTAGGAGTTTCAATGCATTTCAATGTATCTTTGTTTTTTAAATTATTTCACAAAACTTTTTACATGTATAATTGAAATTGACTTTAATTTGAAACTCGGCCTTAACAGAGTCAATATTTCTGCAATCTGTCTTAGCTTGTTTCTCAAGGAAAATATTATTTCTATTGCTGCAAAGGGAAGGAAGGGACATGATGTATGCTACAAGAGTTAGGCGGCTCAAGACCTAGAGTTTAAAGAACTTTGGCCAGTTGTGATTATAGGATTTCTGAAGCCCGCGCTCACATTATTGACTCTCTCAGTATGTGCTCTAGTCAGGGTAGAGCTCCACAAAGCTTTTTGAGAAATTTCAGCTTTTGAGTAATATTCATGGTTTCCTGAGAAGTCAACAGTTTTTTTCCAGTGGCTGAATTGGATTAAGGCATTTTAGTTAATTGAAATGTGAAGGCAGACATTTGAGAGCTAATGCATATTGCTGAATGCAGTTCCTTTCCATTTTTTTTCTGAATACAATGTGTTCTTAGATTAAAGTTGCTTTTATGGCCAAATAATTTCTCTTCAACTCCCTTTTGTAACTTACCTTTCAATTAATGTGTTTTGCCATTGTTTTAATTTTAAAACTCTATCGTTAAAAAGCTTTTAGCACACTGTGAAAAGACCATAAGTGGTGTGGAGTACTGAAAGTGCCTCCCTGTGTTCGTTAGCCTGAAAGAGCTTAAAAATTGCTGCTGAACAATCTGATCCTCTTCTGCACCAAAGTCACTTCCAGTAGCTTAAGAATATTAAAAAAAAAAAAAAATCTTTTCAAATGTAGCGTATAGAAATGCCCTGTGGGAACACTGGAACACTTTTGTAGATGAGTCAAAAAGATTTAAAAACTTGCAACGCAGCCTCCTTGATCAAAGGATGATATATCCATAGTATACTTGTGATATGATATATTCTTATATTCCATTAGCCTTGGGAAATACAACTCCATATACAAATGAACATGAACATTACCAGTTACAAGTGGAGACACTTTGCCAATATTGAAATAATTTCATTACAGTAAATCTTTAACTTTTAAAAATATTCCAAATGAAATTTCAGTGCTGCTTTCAAAGTAATCAAGAAGACAATGGGTTGCTTCCTTTTCAGCTTTGTAGTTATAAATGATTATTGGAAATATTTTTATATTTCCAAAGGTTGTAACATCAGAGACAGCAAATAAAATTGTCCTTCTCCAGGATGTCTTTATTTCCTGTACTGAAAAAGAAGTTAATATATTTTTGTCAATAAACAAAGATTTTGCCTTATGAAAATGCAGCATTTTAGCTACAGGTTAATCTTGTAGAAACAGCATTATTTAATTTGCTGCTGCATTCAAGAGATTTGTGCAAACAACTAAATAGTGTTGTTGTGTGCCTTTGTGGTTTCACAGAAGCCACTTTGTTACTTTCTGTATTTCCGACCAAAAACCCTTTTCAAAAATGTTGTTGTTCAAAGCTATTCTGTAGTAACCTTTACAATGTTTTGTTTGCATGCTGTCATGCATCTGACAGTCCACCATGAGCAATGGAGAAACTTCTTCTGCAAAACCCGTTGTGCATCTTCTAGCAATTATAGCTACCTTCAATGATTCATGCAAAATCATTTCTCCACTCATCTTGGTAAATACTAAATCTTCAGGAGATGTATCGTGAGTTATTGCTATACTGCTGCATTGTCAGTGAGGTTGTTACCTGACCAAGACAAAATAAGTAAATAAGTCTTAGACTAATTTTTTATTACAGATCTTTTTTTTTGGTTGGTTGGTTGGTTGGGGTTTTTTTGGTGTGGGTTTTTGTTTTTGTTCTGTATCATTGTGTTTTGTGGGCCAGCAACCCTGCAGATAGTGGGACTCAGGATCTAAATCATAAATATAGGGGGGGAAAAGATCAACAGGCTCAGAAAATATGGTAATCTGCATGAACTTCTCTTTTAAAAATAGCTGTAGTCTGCCCACTTTGCCTTTTGGGCCCTAGTGACGGTTGAGACCACCTCTGTATGAAATTTGGAAAGACATTTAGGGTCCATTGGTCTTGAAGATGCTATACAAATATGCACTATTGGTGTTTGAGATCACTTACCCAACACACGATCTCAAATAACGAGATAGTCTGGGGAAATGAAGCAGCCTTTGCAAGACAGCCTGAGTCACTCTGGACTGTCTCTCGGGGAGCGAGCACTTGAAGTACCTTTCTCAGTCAGTTCCAGTCCTTCGACTCATACTCATTGATTTTCTCCTTTCTCAAGCTCTAACCTCGCTGTGGGATCGGAGGGAGAGCCTGTGCTTGCTTTTGAGGAAATCTTCATCTCTCTCGTCCCCAAAAACTCTTGCCTGTTTCTTGTCCTGAGCTACAAGGGAGCTCATTATTTCTGCTGTGCTGCTGGCAGCTCTCCTGCTGCAGCTGGGAACAGGCAGGCATCCCAGCACGGGCGAGCCCCGAAGGAGATGGAGTTTCCCTCCACACGTAGGCAGCTGAGACAGGGCAAATATTGTCACAGTGCTCTGGGGCAGTCTCCACTTGAAAAGTTTGAGAGCCCTACCAGAAAGATCTGCTGCTGTATTTCAAGCCCCTATTTTGCACACAGTAGCACTAAATCTTTGCAATAAACTGAAATAACACTCACTGTGGCAGTTGTTTGCTTTTCATATTACCTTAGTAAACTTCTGCAGAATCATTCTTCCGTGCCTTTCTTTCCCTTACCTGGGTTACAAAGCCAGGAACGGAGCTCTGGGGTAATATCAAGCAAAGCCACCTTCATGGTTCCCATTTCTGGTCTGCAGGCTAGTACAGGCTTTGTGCAAAGATTAAGAAGGTTTTTATTTGTCTCAGTGGAAATACGTGGATAATTTTTGTTAAAAGTTTAGGTTTGTTCAGGTTGGACTCCCGGCTGAAACAAGGTTTAATCAACAGTTATGCTGCTTAGTGACTTTTTTTGGCCGTATTTTCTATGATATTATCTTCTCCTTTCTCTAGTGATAAATGAATGAAAAAAGGATGTTTTCTAAAAGAAGGGATGCTGGTTGTTGGGATTAGCTGGAGAGAGTGAAAATGTGCCCCGTGGTGTCTGTGCGTTTCTACTGTACTGGAAAAATGGATCAAATGTGCGCCAGATTTCAAAGTGTTTTGTAATCCAGGCAAAACGTCTATATGTGTCTTTATTAAAAAAAAATAACAAAGTAAAGGGAAATGTAGGCTGAGAGCTTAGACTTTGGAAATCTCTCAAGGGAAATAGTTTAAAACCTGTTTTGGGGGGTCTAGAGCGAACAAGGTATACTGGTAAAATTCAGAATTTGTTATCGTTAAGTCACTTATAGCTTAAACAATATTCTGAGAAAGAATCAGTCACTCAAACATGGCTGAGTAAGAAATATTGTCCCGCTGTATACCAATACTTCAACTCTCCATGTCATAAGTTGGACTCCTGAGGGGTTTTGTTCATTTGTTTTGTGGAGGTGCTGGAAACCTGCAGCTTCCACTGAATTTGGCAGGTCTCGAACGAGGTCCCTGGCGAGCCGACAAAAGAGGACAAGGATAGTTGAAACCTTTTTCCATCTCAGCCTTGCCTAAGGCGCTGGTTCTGGTGCGTGTAGGTGTCAGCTGGATTTCTGTCTTATTGGCAGTGTTCAAAATGGAGACCCAGGCCCGGAGCAGCTGCTGCAAGTCAGGAAAAGAAGGATTCATCACCAAAACTGCTTTTTGCCTGGCTCTGGTCCCTCACCCTCACAAGTATTAGAAGTTAACCAAACTTATCCCACAATAGAAAGATGATAAACAACCAAGACCTCCCCTGAATTATGGGCTGGTTGCGATGAAAAGCAGATGTGCAAACCCCTCCCAGAGCAAGGGGCTCCCAGTGGGCACCCACTGGAATGTTAAGAGGGGAAGAGAGGACGATTTTCTTGCTGATGAAATGCTGCTTTGCTCAAGGGACCATATTATTGCTCTTATTTATTATTTATGCAGTGCCGAAGGTGTGCACAGTGCTTTATAGTGCAATAAAAAAAATGACTGGTGTCCAGTCCCTCGGGGTGTTGCGCCACTGCTGAAGTATGGCAAAGGGGCAAGATTGAAGGAGTTGATTCTCCCTCCGCAAAGATGCAGAGGTTTGTTATTGTTACAGGGTGTCCTCTTCGGACTGCTTGACTGGGGATGTTAGAGTAGCTTTGTCACCGTTTTGCACAATTGTCTATGATCGTGTTTGCAAGGGCATGTACCCTGTTTGATATGCATTCGGAGTCTGGCAGCAGTGGGAATGAGTGAACAATAAAAGTGCCGCTGTCACAGCCCCAGTTTTTTTTTTTTTTTTTTTTTTTTTTCATTTTTACAGATTCCCAGCCATCTGCTGCCTCACCAGCTGCTCACAGTGCAGCACAAAACTTATCTCTGTTCAGCAACTCAGACCCTCAAGGAGGACAGGGGTGGTGGGCTTTAAGGTGCATAACTGACCTCCTGCGCACGGTCTGCAGGACACAGACCCAGACCTGGTGCCAAACTCCAGAGAGATGGGAAGGAAATACAGGGAAAGGGTGGAAGAAGTGAAGTTCAAACACATGGCCAGTCTCTTGTTCACCCCTTACAAAATACTGGCCGTGGAGGTGTGCTGGTCTGGAGAGCAGTGGGAGCGGGGCTGTGGGCCTGAGAAGACCACAGGAGATGGCCCAGCCCCGGATTTGGCACTTCCTTTAGCCATCATTAGGCTGACAGGAATGAGGAAAAGGCATTCCCCCAAGGGCATGGAGAGGTTTGAGCTCTCTCCCCCTTGTGCTGCAGCCAGCCCTTTGCCGAGAGGTCGGGTTTGTTGTGGAAAGGGAACCAAGGCTGATGGAGTCATAACGGGAGGTAACTGGAGGCAGTGGGGAGAAAGCAGCAAGTTCTGCCTTAGGGAAACTCGGCAGCTACCAGGGTGTACAGGGGAATAGAGAGAGACACAGCTATTGGAGATTTGTGGGGCCCAAGGGCCCAAGAAATCCTACTGCCAAGAAAGTGGCACGTATTATTACTCGCTGTCTTTGAGACACCTAGATGAGAATTTCGTAATTTCATTAAATCTTATTTTTATAATCCCCTTGGGATCAAGACAGCTGACCTGAATGCTCTCTAAACCTACCCCTCGATCCCTCCTCTGCCTGCTCTCCAGATATGGGGATGGTGCTGGAGCAGGCGAGAGGAGAAAAGGCAGGTTGGCCGCAGGAGCAGGGAGGGAGTGACCAGGTTCCCTCCACCATTCCCAGAGAGCTCCTCTGCTTTGCGTGTGCCACTTCAGACCACTCAGAGCACCCATCCTCCCTCCTCATGCTTTTATGCATTTTCCAATTAAATTTCCTCCACAAGAGGAGAGAGGCACTCTGAATCCATTAGCATTAGTAATTATGCAAATGCTTCAGGGAGTTGACTGCCCATCATTACATATAATTAATGTTTCTGGTTATGAATGGAGGGT
>VZSZ01000921.1:319120-341957 GCA_013398815.1 Ibidorhyncha struthersii | reverse complement strand
GAGGTGTGGGGGGGTTGATGTTACTGTATTTAATTTGCATAATCAGGAGGCCTGATTGGGTATGCATGAGGGTAGGGGCGGGGGGACCTTCTCCAGTGTGCACTCTATTAAGCTGGCAGCAAATCTCGGGAGGGAGAAGCAGAATGTAAAGCGAGGGTGAGTGCTGCACAGTGACTGCAGACAGCAGACTCGGGTTTAGGCAGCACCACCAGCACAAAGGAGGTGCCCTTGGACTGGCATGGCTATGCGCAGGTGTCCTATACCTGCACATGCTTATCCTGTCCTTTTGCTTTACCTGCCTGCTAGAAAGGACATAGGGATTCTGCAGAGAGATCCCATTCCTGGCTTTTATCTTGGACAGCACACTGAGTCCGCGATTTGCAACCTCCAAGGCATACGTACACTATGTATGGCAGAGCTGGACCCCAGATACCACAGAGAGCACTGGGGGAACAGGCTTGAAACTGGCAGCAAGACTCAGCACAACCTCCTCTTGTGCCCCATTTCTCAAAGCTGTACACAGTGATGTGGATCCGAGCATCTAAGTAGGCATGCTGATTCTCAGAGGGCTGTGCGTGATGTGTAGCAGGAGCTGTGGCTGCTCAGTACCTCTGGAAAGCAAGGGGCTTAGAGGGGAAGTGTATCTGGATGTACTTGGCTGTCCATGTAAAAGCGGTCAGGACAGACAGTGAAGTGGTAAAGTTTTAGCTCAGGATGATACCTCTGAGGAGGAAGAGTCAGACTTTACTTCCTACGTCAAACATTACAACAGCTGGAGGTGGAAAGTTTCCTGTGCATATTCTAGCAACGAGTGCCCTGGGAAGCCTCCCTGTTTCCTGATACATATGAAAAAAATGCTTCCTATCCACTGTAAAACATTGTCCTCATGTTCTTCCATTCCCTGGTCACTATCTTTTCACTTTTTGTCTCTTCTATTCCTCTTATCTCAGTTTAATTTCCCAAGAATTCCATTTCTCTTTGGTCTACGTCTTAAGCCTACCTTGTGTCCTTTTGCCTGGATGTAGGCAGTCCATTGCTGGCCTCCAAACTTCCTTGGTTTTTAAGTGATAACCGCTGTGTTCCCTCCCTCCTCCACAGAAGGCATCTAACCACAGGTTTTGGCTGATCAAGAACTTACAGAAACAGATATCCAGTGAAGGGGATATCTGGGGTGGGGGGCGCGGCAAAGGACTCTGGAGACAATATATGCTCAGTAGGATAATGCCCTGGGAGGGCACTGAAAGGACGAACCTAAGGGTACTACGGAGATGAGAAAAGCATCCATGCAGCAGAGATCGGATTGGCCAGAGAGTGTCTTAGTCAAAAAAGAAAGAGGGACAGCAATTGCTTAGATGGAGTCTGGAGGTCCCATGCTGCCTGGAGTATTGTGTCCTCCTACTCTGTGGCTACCGTTATCTTCTACCTTGATTAGAATCCACTGTTTGTAATAAAGATACTGGAAATTGGACAGATCTCTTCTGGCATCTCCCTCGCCATGGGCCAGGTATGAGCTTTCCCTAGTGGTGCAGGAATTTGCAGTGGCTCAGCAGAGGTTCCCAGGGTAGGCAGGGAGAAAACTGGCTTTGTTTCCCACCGTGTTATTCCCACAGCTTGTAGAAACGTGAGACAAATTTCCAACACAAATTCCAGTAACCCTTAAAAGAGGTGAGGAGCAAGACACACATAAAAGAAAGACACAATCCAGAAAAAATAATGTGTTTCTGTGTATGTGTTTGTGTGTGTGTGTTTTTAAAGCAGGAGAAAATTCTGTGTGTGTTTGTGTGTATGTTTTTAAGGGAGTAGAAAAGTGGGGAAAACTTGAAACATTAAACTTTCAAAAAAACGTCAGACTCTTGATAGTGGGGCATTATGAGAGGACACCGATTTTGCTCTAAAGATTGGCTTTAGGTACAAGAAACTTGTGGCAGTACTGGATTCTGTTCTTGTCAAGGTTTTATTTTCTCTGACTTGAAGCTGCTTTGGAGATTTGTAGTTGTGAGGTTCATGTTGTTCAATATTTTGTAAAGCATTTGTACACTTGGCCTGCTGCTAGGGAAAACCACTGGGGAAGACTCTCAGTAAGTAGAAGCACCTGTAAAATCTCCAATGTACACAAAACCAAGAGATCTCATTTGCTTAGATCAAGAACTTCTCTTAAGGATGAGAACAGTCCCAATACTGATCAGGAAGGGGATCTCTGAAGGGTTGGGTGAAATCCCAGAAGGCACTTGCTAGAAGTAGAGTGGAGGTCTTGGGGAATTACGTGATGAATATCTGCTGTAAAATCATAGCAGCAAGTGATATGGTAGGGAGGGAGCTTTCTGGCTGTGAAATGGGAGGATGCCAATAGCTGTGCTCTGGTTTTGCTTTCTGTGACATTCATCCCACAACAAAACATGCCACTGAGGCACCAGAGCAGTGGTGAGAGGCAGCCCTGCTGGCAAGGGGAAGGAGGAGTTTCCTGGGAAGTAATCAGCTATGGGAAACAAGGTGGGTGCAGCCTATTGAGATGGCCCATTGGCCCGAGCCTGGGTTTACGTTCCCTGAGGTCAAATCTGCAAACTGTGCTATACCCGACAAAGCTATGCTGTATCCTCAGAGAAAAGGAGACAAGGTGAAGACCTTGCTGGCCCCCAGAGCCACTTCTGAGGTCAGGAGGGCTAAAACAAAGGAAGAGAGAAACAATTGTCAAAGCAGGAGAGACTGTGATGAGAACAGGGGCAACGTGGAGTCAAACTGAGGGAAGGAAAAGGAAGAAGATGGCAAGTTGTATGATAATGCCACAATATCACACTGCATCTCATGACCCAGGAGGATGCTGAAGGTGAACATACTGTAGCCATGGTCCAGGAACCATGAACTGCAGGAACAGAGTTTCCAGTACACACCTGACCTTCTGTAGGGCATCACCCTCCTGTAACAGACTGCTCTGTATTCACTGAAGTTAACAGATGATAAAGTGCTTGAAGATGTCACTGTAGGAAAAGGCAAAGAACAAGGACCCCCTGAACTGTGCTCAGTAGCAACTCCACAAGGTTCACATTGCTGCTTTGTGGTCATGGCATTTTCTGCCTTCCCCCCTGCCGCCTTTTTCTTTCTTTTTTTGTTTGGGGTTTTTTTTTTTTGGCATGTGCAGGTGGGTCAGGTTGTGTATGCGTAGTGAGGACAAACACAGGTAGCACACATACATGCAGGCACGCAGCGTATGCATGCACAGATACTTGAGATTGCTAAAGGCACAAGTTAAATCCCACATCAAAGCAGAGAGCTATCGGAGCAGCACTGTTCAAAGGAGCCAGCTTCCTTCCTGGGAAAGACAGATTGTCACTTTGATTAAGAGATTTTAACAAGAGAGAAAAAAGAGGGAATGAAAGAATAGAGAAGAGAAAAGAGAGAGTTTTCATTTATACTTTTTTTTTTTCCCCTTTGGCCATCCAAATAAGGTTTTAGTTTGATGAAAAAAAAGACCCAATTTAAAATAAGTTTAATGTAACAATGAATTATTTAAGGGAGAAGAAAATACAAGCTGCTGCTTAAAAAAAATAGAAAAAGCTATTATTGAAATGTCAGAACAAATACCCAGCTTGATCTGCATTAATATGATAAATACTAATATATTCATTTCCCCTGGTGCTTCTGGGCTTGCAGAGGTACATCTGCAGTGCGTTGCTTATGGTAATCAGGTCACAGCTTCAAAGGGAGATATGCAAGGTATTCTGGGTGATGTTGTGCAAGCTGCTGTTAGAGACCTTGTGGATCATTGTGTAGAGTTGAGGAGAGCTGATCAAGGGTCTTCTGGAAGATCTCTGCTGAAGGAAATTGAAAATCTTGTCATATTCTTTGGTGGATCACCAGTTGTGGAACAACACTGATGTCTGGTTTTCAACTTCAAAGTTGCCATTTTTCTGTAGACAACTTAGTAAGAGAGAAAAAAAGACTGAGATGGAGAAAGCAAATGAGCTTCCCACCTTCTGTCTCCACAGCCTAATTCCCAGTGTCTCAGTAGTTGGGAATAGATGCTGTGGGCAAGTTGTAAAGCACAGCTGCAAGTGAACTACCATCTCAATTTTTGCTTCCAGAGTCTCACAGTAAAGTTCTCAGCAGCAATTTAGCGGAGCTGAGAACTTGAAGCTTCAAGAAGGTTCACACAAACATTTTTGCATTTTCAGAATCTAACTATCTGGGAACTTCAAGTAGGATGTTTTTGGTATGGACAAGTACTACCTTCTACTAGGTATCGTCTCTCCGCCTACCTCATCACTCTCGTCTATTGGATAAGAAGTTCTGTTGTAATGTGCATCAGGTTTGCTGGTGTCAGCACCACCTATGCCCTTGAAAGAGTAACCTGGAGATCAGACCCCTTATGGATCGTATTTCTTTTCTATAGCCAAGGACTAGATGTAGACAACTGTGGTGCAACCAGCTATCAACAGAATCCAATAGTTCAGAATTAAGAGATGTTATTTAGGAGTGATGTGGTGCAGAAGGTGTTGAACTGTTGTTTCCTAGCATTACAGCTGGCAGTTGAATGATAGTCTGGGAGTGTAGTCAAATTGGGATGCAAATGAATTGAGCTGGTGTTCTGGTTAGAAGAATGAGCAGAAAATGTTGGAGAGAAAAAAGGGAGGGCCAATTTTAGATGAGAAGATTGGAGGAGAGAGAAGCTCAGAGGCAGAGAGTGGTGGAGAGAGGTTGGAAGCGTGTTTGGAAGGAGATGGAAGAATATAGTTACCTAATGTGAACCTATCAATGAGGCAAGGTGTTTTGAGATAAATCAGGAGACATTCAGTTACTCTTTGACCTTCTCGGTCAGGATTTCTCATTGAGTATCATTTCAATTGAGGTAGCTCAAACATACTTAATACATTGCTAACCTACCCTGAATTCCTTTCCTGGTAAAACTTCTGTTGGGTGCCACAATGAAGCTATTATCTCATACAACACTGTGACACTGCGACATCTTCCTAACAGTGGACATCTAGATCATAGGCTGAAGTGTGGCTCTGTGAGTTGGTTGTGTGCACACAGCACACAAACCCCAGCAACAGCTCCTGGCTTTTGACTTCAGAAGGTGAATTCTTCCAGTGGCCATTTTCGATCCATTCACTGGGAAAATGTGATTACTTCTTATTTATTGAAGTTAAGTATTCCTGCTTGTAGCCACTATGGCATTAAAGTAAAACGTTCAGCATTTAACACGATGAATGCAGAGACATGAGGCTAAATGCACTGCGTAAAATCTTTATGGGGCTGTAAACAGACGCCCAGAATATTTTCAACTGTTTTGTTGTGAGTCAGGCTGGGGTGTCCCCTCTGCCAGACAGCTTGCCCCAGGTCTCCTTGGGAATCAGCCAAGACTATGTCAACACTGCCTTGGCCTTCATAGGGGAAGGGGCCTGGGAAACAGAAAATGAACTGGCCTGCTTGCTGGTGGGTATTGCTCTTGCCAAGACTGGCTTTGGCCACACTTGGTGGCTGTTGCTGCATCAGGGCAGATGTAGGGGGTAAATACAGGCTGATTGCTTCAGAGCTGCTTTCTTCAATATCAGGTTCAGATAAACACAGCTCAAGAGAAAATCAGTTCAGAGTGAGTTTTGTCAGCTTCAAAAGAGATTCATTCCTGGTGGTGTCAGTCACAGGAGAATGATGGCTGAGGTTACTGAGGAAAGCAAGGCCTGTGGGCATTAAAACAGATACTGTTACTGGAACTCAGGGTTTAAAGATGAGATTTAATCTGGAATGTGGATTTGTACAAACTCCCTTCCCCCTTCCAGTTTCTCACTCCGAGGGCCTGGTTCCCATGGGCACACTCAGCCTGCTGCATTCCATATGCGTTCAGCTCTCTGATCAACACAAAAATCTATTCCCTACCTTCTGTATGCACTGGACACCAAGTGCTGGGGTAAACGAGAGCTGGGCTCTTACTTGACCTTGTTCTCTGTCTGTGATGTTGTGGCTAGGCTGTGTCCTCACCCATGGATGGATGGATTCAGGAAATTTCTCAGCAAAATGAGCACCTCCCGTCCCCGAGGAGGGTGGCTGGGGTCCCAGGGAGCCCATGCCAGGGTTTACGCAGCTCAGTAGCTCTGCTGTGCAGAAACCAACCAATGCCTTGTGGTATTGCAGCACAAGGAAAACCAGTTGTGTCACCCAAGGCGACTGCTTGCTAACACTTTTACTTGCAGTAATCCATGCCAACATTAGACATCTCTGCAAGTTCTAGGTGTGGTTCGTGGCAAATGAGGAGACAAAGCTGAGACCCACGCTCTGGGTATCTTTATTACTTTAAGAAAAGGCTGTAGAAGGCACTTAAGTAGTCTCCTGAGAAGCAAGGAAAGAGCGTCATTCCCACAAAGTAAAGTCAAAGGCCACAATACAGAATGCAACTGGTCGTGTTTGTGCTGCAGGGAGGTTAGCACAGCACTGAGTGACCTTCCAGAGTCCTTTTCTGCCATGCGTGAGGCTCAATGACAAACCTGAGAGAGTTTATCCTGGGGGCTGATTTTATTTTTGATCGTTCCAAAATTGTGTCCTGAAATTTGGAGTGGCATATCCCTAGAAAGTTAACATTTTGCAAGCTTTGCTCTTGGTAGAAACTGTAATGTGCCTATTGGGAATGCCCCTGCCTATCTGCAATAAAGTGATTAGGACAGCTTTACATCTTTGCCCTCCCTTGATTGCTTTGGATGCTTCATTGCTACAAAGGTTCCTGTCCCACATCCGTGCCTCCTCCCTCCTCCCCCACCACCTCCTCTTCCATTCAGTAAGTGCCTCTTGCCTCTAACATATGGTCAGAGCATATTCTCAGCAGTGCCAACACTTCTGCTTCTTCACTTCAGCAGCCGCAGTAACTGTTGAACGGGAAATCTGTCGTTTAACTCGGCCGCTTGCAGTCACTGAAGAGAAGTAATTACAATGGCCTTAATTGGCTGACTGCAGAGCCACTGCCCAAGTAGTAATAAATAGTGCATGCTTAGGAGCTGGATGAGGTGTAACCACCCAGGGCTTCTCTTCCTCTTCTTCCAGCAGGCTTGAATCCAGTTCGCTTAGGAGGCTAGCAAGGATGTTGGGCTGCTGCCTTGTGGATCCAACCCTCGTACAAAAGAGATGCTGATCAGCTGAAGGCCCAGAGGTCTCTCCTGAAACTCTTTCAAGGGATCCTGGCAGGGCAGGCTCTTGGCAGCTCTAGTGCTGCCTGCTTCTGCCTGGGTTCCCTGCCTTCCCCTTCTCCTGCTGCTGCCAGGCTAGGGCACGTTTTTTTTTCATTAGCAGTGATGCAGGCAGAGCAGGGCCAATTACTCACTGCTTTATGCTTGCTGGAAAACCCACCCAGGACTGGTAATAGCCATTAAGTGAGGGTGCAGCTTTAACTACGTGCCATTACATTAAGTTTCAAGTTGATATATGGCCAGAGCAAATTGAATTCCTGCTGCTATCCCGTCTGACATTTGTTACATTACAATGCCTGCTCTTTTGTTTTTGAGTCAATAGCTGCTGCTTTCGAGAAATATGGATTATTAGAATTTATAGCCCGTCCTACGCGTCTTTTCAAACACTCATATCCTTTTATCATTTCGTTTTGTTGTTATTCTGCCCAGCACAGTTTGTATTTCTTCAGGTTTTAGCACCTGGGACTCTTGATACTTGTGCTAAATCAATACCCTTTGTCCTCATTGCTTTAATATACACAACCATTTGTGTGATGCATGAATTGCAGTGGGTTTTCTGCCTGCGATAGTCATTTAATCCTCCTGCTCATGCATTCCTTCCCCTGTCTGCGTGCGGGTCGTTCTTTGCAGTAAATATCACACATCTACATTTAAATTCCTTTATACGACGCTTTCCAGGCACCTGGCTGCACAGGGGAAGGTGAATTTGCTGGCGTCTTAGCAGAGGGGTATCACGGGTTTGACAACATTCCAGTGCCTCCTGGAAAGTGCTGGTGTGCTGAGTTTAAAAAAATCCCCCTTTTGCTCTTATGCTGGGTTAACGTCTTCAAAATCTATGCTTGAATGCAGCCACACCTTTTCATAAAGCAGATGTGAAGAATCCCAAGAGCAATAAAAGTGTAAAAAAGGCCTTTGGACTTTTGTTCAAGTGTCCTCAGGTCAGTAGCAACTGAAGTTGTCACTCATCAGTTGGCAGTTCTGGAGACTTGTAGGAGAGGAATTGCGCCGGTAACTGTCCCACAGACAGTTGTGAGTGATGGGAGTGGTGAGACCCAGGCTGGTGACTTGGGTCTAACCCTCCAGCTCGGAGTGGATTTACAGCGAGAGCAGAGCACAGCCTGTGCTGTCACTGCATTGGCTCTGCCTTTCTGTGCTTACGGAGATGTTCCCAAGGCCGTTTGTCTCATACCTTTTAAGTGCGGTGGATACTGGAGGAGGCCACCAATGCACATGGTAGAGATTTGCATTTGTTTATGCGTGTACTCATCTGCTGACCCTTTTGGGTGGTTCCCCCTTTCCTCTGCTGGCTGTGGGAGTCCAGGATGTGCAAGGATAGCAAAGCTGCATGTTCCCTCTGAATTTTATACTCTTTTGCCAAATCGGGGAGTGCAGGAAAGCGACAAGAAAGATGAAGGCATAAAAGATGAGCTCAGAGAAAGGGAAGGCTTATCTAGACCAGTTTGCATTTCCCATGCAAGAAGGAAAACTTTGCCCTCTGGCCGTTACCCAGGCATTCTTCTTTTCCTCTGCTTCACACAGTGGCAGTTGCACACCCACCCATTCGTCCCTCGGCTCCCTCCCGATCCTTGCCAGCTCCCTGGCCATCCCATGAGCTGCCTCGCCTTCAAGCCGTTGACTTGAGCTGCTCGGCTTCATGCTGCCGTGTTTCGAACCCCTCTGCTGCTCCTCCACACTGGTGCCAGCCTGCCCCAACCACGTGGCTGCCTCACCATCACCCCACTGGCTCCACTCTCCTCCCCGCCGCCTGGGCTGTCCAGCTCCCATGCAGAGCACAGCCCTGCGCCTGCCTTCGTGCTTGAGAGGTGACAATTTAACTAAGCACAATTTCTGAGAATGATGAGTGTGATTTTGAATGTCTCATTGAAAGGCAGGGCAAATCCTTCATCCCCAAAGGGACATGCGTTAAACACTGCTTCAGAATTAATCTGCGGAGCGTGAATCTCCCTCAACGTGATGGGGAGAGGCACCACAGCGTCCTGGTTTGTCTCCGTGTTCATGGCAGTCTCCTGGTTTATCTCTGCCACTGCTGTTTTTTGGGACTCTCCCTCCTCATCCTGCCTGTGAAAAATGAGATGTCAGCTCCTTTCAGGGCGTGGGTATTCCTGATAATATATTTTCCCTGTAAATAAATGGGAGTGATTTACTATCAGTTACACTAACTGACTGGGAGCAGCAGAAAAAGGGGTGACCAGATCCTCTGCTGGACTGACGCCCCCCTGCCACACTCTGCTCCTGGGGGGATGCAGTTTGGACATAGCTGTGGTCTTCTGCGCTGAGTGTGAGAGCTGCCTTCCTCCAGATTTGTAGCAACATCACTAGAAGTGGAGTTTAACGCCCCCTGACTTCAGGGAGGAGGTGAACCAGCCCAGCAGCTGACCCTGACTGAAGGGTTTTCCCTGGGTTTCAAGTCGTCCCCCTAAATCCCTTTATATTCCCAGCGCAGCCTTTTCCATCGAAAGTGGTTTCAGACCTTGAGATGAAGCACCCATGTCACAGACCCAGGAGGCACAGCCCAGCAGGGATGTCAGAAGGTCCTTCAAAAATCTGTCGGTGCAGGTGGCACGTGCCTGCGTGTTCCTTGAAACATAAATGCTCCTGAATATAAAGATTATTTACGTCCCCAAACAAAGCTGCCAAACACTTTTAAAATGCGCTAACGGTGCCTCTCTCTTTCCGCTGTGCTTGCTGATAAAGGGCCATAAACAAGCTTGACACATTTATAATAACCTTTCTCCCCTCCCTCTTCCCTGTTCTTTCCTCTTCCTCTCTTGCCTCTCTCGCAGGCTGCATTGGGTAATTTTTTATTCTACTGCCATTAGCTGGGATATATTGTTTGATAGGGGGAAATAAAATGTCGAATCTCTTTTTATTTTTATTTTTATTTTCTTGTTCTAGCGGCAGCTGCTTCAAATGCCAGTAGCGGATGTTTGGTTTTAAAATTTTGTTTCCCCCAGCTTTTTTTTTCCTCTGTTCATTTTCTCCCCTTTCCCTGTGTCTCCCTTCTAAAAGGTCATCTTAAATGATGCAAGGATACATGCTTTTGCAGGTTGTTTTTATCATTATCAGCCTATTCCAAAGGCCATTTAGTCTTCTAGGCAAAGGTTGTACCTTTCAGCCTCCACTTCCCATTTACAAAGGAAAAAATGGATGCTACATTTCTAGGTATATAAATTAGGTATAGAAATAGATATAAACCAAATGCTAACCCATCTAAAGTAAAAGATCCTTGTAATTTCTTTGTCTCTAGTCTGAAGAGGTCTCAGGTTCACCTTTTTTCATGCCACCTGTTCCTCTTAGAGTTATTGATGGAAGTACCACATCTAACGATTCCTTCTCCATCCTGTATTGATGGTGCTGTAGAAAGGCCCACTTGCTGGAGATGAAAGGCAGTGGTGAGCAGTCTGGGTACAAACAGTTCCTTTGGGGCTGCTCTTGAGGCTTTTTCGTTCAGTAACTCGTGGCTGTGAGAGAGACACTGTGAGCAATTGGCATGGGGGCACAAGGGACTGCGCCGTGGGGCCCGCAGAGTTGAAAGTGTGCATTTCTGGAGCCATCCAGCTGGTCCTGGCTTTGCAGTTTTGTACCCATAATGATAAAGCACGTATTTGTTTCGTCTTCCCCTGAAGCAGTGGCCAGGGGGAGAGAAATGGATGTGGTAGACCTGGCCTGGAATTGCTTATCCCCTGGAAGCAAATGAAGCGCTTGGTGAGGTGGGCTCAGCCACTGACATTGGGTTAGCCTTGCTTGGGGGCGTTATGGTCCACGAAATATGGGAAAGAGGCAGTAACTAAGCAACTGCATAAGAAAACATTACCTGAGACATGGCTAAGATACGGTGAAAATCTTCCTCACCTCTTCCTGCTTTGTCTTACTTATATAGTATGTATTTAGGGGCAAGAACTTTCTACGAGTGTGTGTATGGCTCCTGGTACCGCCAAGGCAGTAATCATGGTGTGCAGATGGAGCCACTTTCAGTGCTTGAGTCTTTCAGATCAGAGTTGAGGAAAGGGTTTTTTTAATGACTGATACATTAAAATTGTTGCTTTTCCTCTTTACTTGGTATATTCTGCTGTATGTGCTCTATAAATTTCCAGAGATATGGCTGTGGTTATGGAAATCACACAATGGAATAATTAAATAGCCTAATTGTAAAGTATATTATCTTCACCATTGCACTCATCAGCTGTTCTACTGCACCTCTTAGAGGAGGGCAGTGATTATGAAAAGCTGACACAAACTTGCACTCAGCAGGTGAATCCAGCCAGATCCGAATTTGATGAACTGATCCCACAACCCGTTAAGCCCTCATGGTGGTCTTTGACACAGTCAGAGATTGAAGAAACGGGAGGAGGAGATGATAATATAGAAAAGATAGATCCTGAGGCACCTGCAGAACAGAGAAAGCTGGGACCGTTTTAACTTTGGTAGCACCCTGGCCCTCTAAATCTGTTCTGTGGGCCTCAGCTTTTTGTCGTATTCCACCCTCCGTGGTCCTGGCTGGAGTTCTGTTGAAATAGGCCTGTGCAAGATAACCTGGGGCTTGTGTCAGGACTGGGGGCTGACGCTGTCTAAAAAATGAGGAAGGAATGAAGTGTCCTCTCTAATATGACACAAAGCCCTCATCACCCAAACCATTTTCCAGCGTATTAATATTCATTTTGCACTAATGCGGGATGAATACATTTCAGTGTTTGGCCAGAGCACATTCGTCATTTTTATGTCATACTCACAGAATGCATCAGTGTGATATATTGTGTATTTTACCATAATAGTAGACAATACAGCTCAGTATTTCATTTGGACAAGTAGCAAGTATGAGGCAAGGAGACAGCCATTGCTGGACAAGGGGTGAGCTCAGGAAAACAGAAATAAATTAAAACATATTAATCTGGAGTGAAAAGTCATTTCTCCAGTAAATTAAAAGCAGCAGCCTTCACCTCTTGTTGAGTTGCCCTATTAGGCTGCTTTAGAAAGGCTTGGCCAGGGCCGCCTTCTGGATGTGACTACAAGTGTCGTGAGTTTGGCTGTCTCAGCCGTACAGATGGCAACATCCTTGGCAAGAGGCAGCACCCGAGGATGATGGTGCCTGGGGGAGGCGCAGGGCTGGCAGATCTGGGATGGTGCCAGCTGGGCTCTGTACCTACTGCCAGATGTGTGATGGGAGGTACCATCGTGCCTGTTTTCAGAGCACATCTGTGGTAGGGTGAGATGCCTCTGTGCGCTGGGAGGGAGGGAAGGAGGGAGCAGCTTCTAGGAGGATCTGTAGGATGCCCACAGAGGGGAGGCTGAGAGGCAGGGAAGGAGGGAGAAGGGGTCCCAAAAGCGGCCAGTGAAGTCACAGTTACTGGGTGGACTTTTCCCTATTGCTTTATTTGTTCCCGTGTTTTGCCCTGGGCACTGATGTTTAGTAATTTAGACCAAAGGGATCTAAAGAGTTGCCGTAAAGGGTAGTTCAAAAATCAATGGATGTTAGAAAGGGTCAAATGATGCCATAAAGAGATTAACAGCAGCATGGAGAGATAATATTCCCCTGACTGCAGAGCTGGCCCTGAGAGCTTTATGACAGGGAAAGAAAAGAGCAGAGGCAGCCCAGCACCTCTCTCCCTGCTTGACTTCTCCCCCTCCTGAAAGCTCAAGGCTGTTTGGGGAGAAAGGGGGCAGGACTGCTGGGAGCAGCGAGCAGGGAATGGCTGTGGAGACGGAATGAGAGGAGACAGGCAGATGGGCCATGCCGCTGCCTGATGAATTCTTCTTCTAATCCAGACAAACTGCAGCTCCGTCGACAGTCCCTGCTAAATCACCCAGGAGGAAATGACTTACTCAGCAATCAGCCACAGGTTTATAGCACGAAGGTCAGATTTTACGAGGGTCCCCTGGAAATGCGCAGGGGAAACGCGACATGGCTGTGTGTCACTCTCCTGGCATTCGACCTAAAACCAGGGCAGGCAGTGTGCTAGGCAAGGGACAGATCCAGCCGGAGCAGCCTTTTCCCCCTGCTGCTTTTTCCCCAAACCCATCTGTATGGTCTCCTCGCTGAGCTAGGGAATAAAATCAGGAGCACAGCCCAAGGGACCTGAGGGCTGAGGAAGAGATGACACTTGGTGATCGACTGAATGTCCTTGTCAGGAGCGGGAAAGCTGCTCTCTGGGGATTTGCTTTTTGCTTGTTTTTCAATCGTTCTTTGGTTCCGTGGCACGTTCTCAACACTGACGATGGTCCCACGTAGGAGTGCATTGAATCAAATAGCTCTGTTTTCTCCTGTCTCTCTCCCAGGGCACTGTCTCCCTTTGTAGGGACAGGCAGGATGAAGCACTGGCTTTTTTTACTTAGAAAGCACTCTCAATGCACATAGATCTGCTCAGGATGTACGGAGGGGCCACTACTTAGGTTTGCAGCTGGCTGGGCTCATAGAAGGGGCCTCAAGGAAGAGAAGAGACTAAAACCCACCATGTTCAGCAAGGATTGCCTGGGAAATCTCAGCCTGACCCTCCCAGGAAGCTTTTCCCCTTGGAGAGAAGCCACAGGCAGCTTCCCTGTGGCCCAGCTGATGCTCCTGACCCCAGACAGGAGCCAGTGGTCCGCGTACAGGGATCTTGCTTCAAAGCGTGTGCAGTCCTTATAGGTGCAGCTCCCTGAGCCTTGCGGTGGTGACGGTTTATGGCAGGATAAAACCAAGTCAAATAATAACAGTGTTGTTTTCCTGGCATCGCATTGTAGATCTTAGCGTTGCAGGAAATTAAAAATCACACCCAGAGGTTCTTGATGTTTCCTGCGTGAAGTGTCCTTTCTCCTGGGTGCTGCACATGGCAGGCCTGGCTGGAGCCCAGAGGGGTGGAGGCTCAGTGGCAGGCACCTTTGGGGTCTGGTAGGAGACTCTCCGGAGTGGGAAGAACATGGGAAAAATGGGGTTGCATTTGGTGCTGCACTTAAGTGAATCAATGTGTGAATCTGTGTGCCTGGAAGAGATGTGTCAAAGAGCCAGTGGACTGATGTACCGTATTAGCAAGCCTGAAGGGAACAGAAAGAGATGGCTAACCCGTGGGAAAAGATGACCTTCATCTGCTGCCCTTTAAAGCCATGAAGGCATCTGTTTACTGGAAGAGACAGCTGCCATTTTATGTGGGAGCATTTGAGTCAACATGTGCTAAGAGGACTGCACATGCTGAGCTCTTCATGCTGCCGTGTTTGGGTGGCTTTTGGCCAGCATCAGCTCAAAGCCCACTTGCCCCCAGGAGGAACCTGCTGCGATTCTCTTGCCCTTGCCCAGAGGGATATTTTTCTCTCCCGCTTCCTTGCTGAATGTAGCAGAGACCCTGGTGGCTGTCAGGACTCCTGGTCCCTCCCCGGGGAGCACTGGGGACACAGCAGGGAATCCGAATTGCTCCAGCTGTTCCCGCACCCTGGGGCAGAGCAGCCAGGAGCACCGGGCAGGGCTTCAAGACCCTGGTGTGGACCAGCAGTTTGACCTTTGGTCAGTCTCCAAGGAAAACAGCATTTTACTGACAGACTTTAAACTTACGCATGTGCTGGCTTTGCTTTTTGCTGTATCGTCTCTTCCCTCTCTCGCTCTGCTCCTTGTTAACACTGTGCTGTTTTATCTTGCTCCCTCTCTCTGCATTTCTCCTTCTTCTGTAGCTTTGCTTCTGATTCTCCCCCCACCCCTTCCCATTTTTCTCCCCTCTTCCATGTCCTGCTGGCCCTGACCTTGCTCACCTCTCAGCCAGCCGTGCTGGGGCTAGCTCCTGGCCTGGCCCTCTTTAAGATTTTGTTTTCTTGCCTCGCACCCAAGTGACAGCAGATGAGAGAGTAGGGTGCTGCCACGAGATTTCTGCGCTTGCTTCCATCACTGCTTCCTGCAGAGCCTAGGTGATTATTATCTCTGTAAACGACTGAAAGAAGTATAGTGATAAAAGGATTAAGCTAGACATATTTTATTTTATTTATTTATATCTTGCTGCTCCTCCTCCCATCCCCCTTACCAAGCTGTGGAGCATATTGTGCTGCAGCTGCTGCAACTGGTCCAGGGAGGAGCAGTGACACGGGGACCGGGAGGATGGTGCAGAGTGGTCTGGGAGCAGGCAGAGAGCACAGATGGGTGCTTGGGCAGGGGGTGCAAGGGGCTAGAGCAGGAGAGTGGTAGACCCTGCTGTGAAAGGGCTGGGGACACAGCGAGGCCAGCTTGTTCTCTTTTTCCTTGGTAACAGTCTCCTGTGAGTTGCTGTTTTCAAGACAGGAGTAGGGAGCCCACAGAAATAGGGGCATGGAGCTGAACATGAAGGTGCTCAGAGCCAGCGTTTCAGTGGGTTATGGATCAGAAGGGCAGCCAGAGTGTCTCTGGACAGGAATTGTTGCAAAGAAACCCCACAGATTGCTGCTTGCGTGGGGCCCCTGAAGGCACGCTGCAGTGGCACCGCACTGTTCCCATGAGCAGCTCTCACCAAGCTGTTCTCGCAGTAGATCCCTGCAGATGCTTCTGGAAGCAGCCTATTCCCAGCTGGAGTTTATTTCAGGTCTCCGTGTGTGTCTGCTAAACAGCCTACAATCCACAGACTTGTACAGACAACCTAGTCCCCTCTGAGAACTTGTAGAGCCCTGGCTGCATCTGTGGCCTCCCCGGTTTCCCTCGTAAGGGCTCCCATGGCAGGGAGCCAGGGTGACTTCCGGCCCTGCTGGTGGCATCAGAGTTGGATGAGGCTTAAACCAAGACAGAGGCTTAGCGTTATACAAAGCAATTTACCCTGAATATTCATGTTTTGATATTGCACCCCCCTCCCAGCTCCTTGGAATGGAGAGAGCAGTACATGATTGCAAACTCTTCCTGGATTGAGCCCTAGAGGAACAAAGCTGGAGATTATATTCCTGGCGAGGACTTCTCTCTAAAGCTCATTTGTACCAAGGTTGTATCTGTTCTAGTAAATATAATGAGCCAGGATCCAGTCTCTGGTCCTGAGGGGATGTGATGTGGTATGGTTTGTGCTGATACAACTAAACTTTGGCCTCTTCCATGCAGTTCACTGGTGACAGTCCCTGGCTCGTGCCATCCCCTGAACTGTGTCCAGGATCGTCTGGGAGAGTGGTGGCTAGTGCGGGCCAGGGAGCGTGTGAACAGTTAAATGGCTTGGATGACCACGACACAGTGTCTGAAGCCTTCGTCCTGGCCCTGTTCTAGTTACCAATATAGATCTCTCCTGAGATGCTTTCACAGAGTAAAAGGAGTTTCAGAGACTCACTGCTTTGAGGCAGGCACGTGGGCTTTTTCTGGAGTGCTGCTCACTAGTGGCACAGGGTCATCACAGCAGGGAGCAGCAGCAAGGGTGAGGTTGGAAGGGAGTGGGGGAATTTGGGTGAAGAGGGAAGAGTGATTTGTGTCAGCCCGGGAAGCCTCAGCAAGCAGGAGGGGAGGCAGGAGGACCCTCACAGTCTTTTCCCTGTAGTCTCAGTGCTGGCATGATTGCACTGCCTCTGCCTGTATCAACGGGAAGAACTTGGCACCCTCCATCTCGCTGAGTGCTGCATGGAGACAAATCAGCTGCTGTATTTGTATGACTAAAGAGACCCAGGAGCACAATCATTCAGGAAGTGAAACAAAATGATGGCAGCATTTGGGCCAATACCTTCAGCAGTCCTAGGGATATGGGAGCTCTTCAGGCAGGTGAAGGAGCAGCTAAAACCATGTAAAATGATTGCACGTTCCCCTGGACCCCTGGGACCATGAACCAGCTCTAAAGGGGGAACAGCTGCACTGTGATATTCCCTTAGGAAGTCCCATCCCTGAGGTGGCGTTGCAGATATTTGCCTGGTAGGTATATGGTGGCAGCGGCACCTCTTTATTAAATCCTGCCATTTGTTCTGCCTTGTGCTGTGGCTGCAAAGGTGGGCTGTTTGTGCTTTTGGACCTCAGCCTCCATCACTAAACCTAGAGTTAAGGGATGTTTCTTTGGGTTTACAGTCAGCAACAGAGGCTGTAGGTGTGACATGACCCTCTGTGAGGCAGCCCAGGGGCTCAAGGCCAGTTAAGTGTCCTGCCTTCACAGCCAAAGGCAAGACCTATAGGTCTAAGCAAAAGCAACAATTTCGTCTTTTCAAGCAAGGCGTTTGGGAGATGAAGCTACATCAGAAGGGTCCTTCGTGAACTCCTGTCCATCCCTGGAGAATACAAGCCAGGTGAGGTGGCCAGCCATCACCAGAAGGTCACCCAACAGATGGGTATCTTCTCACAGCCTGACACAACTCCACCTAAAGTCAGATTCCCCCAGGCTGGCTCTTGCTATCATGGCTTCCCCCCACAAATCCCTGCTGGCATTTGCTTTTCCCTGCCTTTCTGTGCTCTACCACTTCTACCTTCCCTTCCACCAGTGCCCACCATGAGCAGAGCAATCCAGCATGGCCCAGTTTAATATTCCACAGATCCTCGCAGGCTCATAAATGAGAACAAGGGAGGGAAGGAGGGGGTGGGAGCCTGGTGCATGGGGGGGATATAAAGCCCTGAGCCTGTATTCAAAGCGGCAGAGATAACAATAAGCGAGAATAATAGTCTAACAAGTCGGAAATGTCACACGCGATCTGGTGCCATTAACACGACATGGATCTGAAATATCACATAATTAGTTTTGTGCCTGTTGTTCTGATTTGGAGAGAAAAAATATTAAAGGGAAGAGATCTGGGGGGGCAGAGAGGGGAGTGCCAGCAAAGTGAACTCATAAAAGGGCGAAGCCTACAGCGTCTAATGTTTTTGGAATAGTATAATAAAGCTCTATCTCCTTACCCGTGTTTGAGGCAGAGATTTTTATCTGGCAGTACGGGATAAAAAGAAATGAGAACTTGAAAAGGGTAGATAAAATTGCGATTGATCTCTCTAGGACTGCCTTGCCTCCTTTCAGGGAAGCTTGTGGGCCTCATGAATTGCTCCACCACTGACACATGATCCCCACCCCTTCCCATGCCACCTCGCTACAAGATGAAAAAACCCAATGTTTTCAAGGCTTCTTTCCCCATCTCTTTATAACCCAGTGCACAAAATCTGTGTTTGAAGGCTGGGAAATGACTCAGAAGCTGTTTGTCCCCTGAGAGACAGCCTAATGCATGGGTGTTTTGGGGACACCCATTGCTGCCGAGGCACGTGAGTCCCCGTGCCTTCAAACAGGCTGCTCTGAACGTTTGGCCTCGGTGGCTGGAGTGTGAAGTTCCTGCCTCTGCCTGCAGAGCCCACTTCTTGCCGGTGGCGTTCTGTGACTCTCTGAGGGATACAGGCACTATCAGATCAGACAGAAATGCCCAGATCTCGGTGGGATGGGCACTGTCTGGGGACAGTTGTACAAGGATTGGGACAGGACTCTTCCTTTTCTCAAAGGTGTTAGGAAAATAAAAAGTTGCAAATATTATGTGGGACAAACGCTCTGTCTTTTCCTACCCTGCAGCCCAATGGGATGCGAGTAACCTGGTGTACATGCAAAACCCTCGTGAGACTCTCTGGTTGTGTCAACTGTACACCTGACTATATCTGCATGGGGTTAAGAGCAGCTTTAAATTGAGAGCAACCCCCTCCGGCTGGCGGGGACAGCCTCACAGCCTCACTGCGTCCGGGCACTCCTCATTTTCTGGCAGGAGCTGCCCCTTTCTGCGGGGCCCACAGGAGCATCTGAAACACACTTACGTGAGACAGGAGCTCATGAAACGGAGATATCGCACACTTACCCACCCCTCTGTCCTGGTACAACTTACCATTTTCACTATCAACAAGGTCATGACGGGGTTGGGGAAGGATTTCTTATGCATGCTTCATTTTAAGTGTTCCTCTTTCCACATGCTTTTTCCAAAAAGCCCCTTAATTCTGGTGCTCACTGGGTCATGAACAGCAAACCCTTTGGGTCTTCCTCCACCAAGAAAGCTGGAGCTGCTCATACTGAATCAAGCGTGGATTTTGTTATCTCCTCTGGCAGAGAAGTCCCCTTCTCCGTCCCCTGGCTGTAGGGTGGCCTGTGTGAGGTTGATGGATGCCTCAGTCCTGCTTGTGTAGACAGGTACTAATCACCCATCGGTGCTCTTCCAGGCAATGTTAGCGGAGAGGCTGAAGGACCACATGGTGTGAACAAACCAGAGCTGGATTTGCCAGGTTGTTTTTTGGAGGGGAGATGGGAAGGACATTTGCTCCTGTTGCTTGCTCTTGCCCTGTCACTGCAGAGCAGCTTCGGTCCCATCCAGGCCCACCTTGTCCCTTTCCCTGGTCTCTCCCAGCCTGGGTGAATGGAGAGCAGAGGAGATGTGCTAACCATAGATTTGAATTTTAGTGCATAATGAAGTTTTCTCTCATTTCTTTACGTGCCAATTGTGAATCACTTTTAAACATATTCTGGGAAAAAGGTACTTTAAAACAAAAGCAGCACTCTTGTGCCAAAGGCACGGATTGCTGTGTCCAGCTCCTTTCTCTGGAGGATGCCTGTAGGATTGGGATTCAATTAATTCAGTCCCGGCGGATTCATCGTTTGCCCACTAACGGCCGGGTACTGACAGCGAGTGCGACAGGAACGTTGATCTATTGCTCGCTGCTCTGGCCAGTCATGACAGGAGGCTGCTGTCACTGTAAGGCTGTCACCTCCGGAGCCAAAGCCTTCCGTACGTGAAATGGGAGATTTGCAGAGGGCTGAGATGCAGCTGCCTCTGGGGTGGAGCGCAGCCTCTATTTAACAGAAACCCGCTCCCTGCATTTGCATGGGAAGTGGAAAGTATTTCTGCATTTTGTTAACACTGAACAGAAGTGATAAATATTAGGACTGGGGAAGGAGCGAGTTTTCCTTTTGACAAGAAAGTCTGCGGCATCAGTTTTTCCTTCAACTCTGAAACAAACGTTAAAAATTCTGATGAAGCATATGTTCTTCCAAAATTAAACATTTCATTTCTATTTCAGCCTTTGCAGCTTGCCAGTATTTTTAAAATACAAAAACAATGATTTTGTTTGGAAAAATTATTTTGAACAAGGCGTTTTAGACTTATCAAAATGCTTTGTTTCATTTTTTAAAATTGAAAGACTATTGAACCGCCCATGTGACATTAGTATTTTCTGAAATGTGTTGATTTAAATGAAAATTGATGATTTTTTTTTTTTTTGGAAAGCAATGCTTTGATGAAAAATTTCTCATCTGCTCTAGTAAGATAGGCAAGGTCTGTATTATATATCGGCCTCTATCCAGAGAGCAAGGCAGCTGTTACTGCAAGAAGTATAGGGAAGCTTGCATGAACAATGCTATCAAAAAAGCCTTAAACACATAACTCCTCTGTGTCATATGTCAATGTAAAGAATTAAATTTCGTCCAGCAATTTGCAGGGAATTTTGTCAGAATGGTGCAAGTCGACTTATTCCTAAAGCTTTCTCTTTGTGTGACGCTGGTTGCCATCCTACCACCTCCAGCTGGATGCATGCGCACCATCTAAAGCGCCATTGCATTGCATGGTCACAGGCTGTACCACATCAGATGCAACTTCTGGAGCCATTTTCCCTTTTGGAGCTTTCTGGATCTCCAGCCATGGAAATAGGCTGCAAGATGAGCTTGCCAGTGCTAGTTTTCCCATCCATTTTAGTTTGCTTGAGTTCTCACCAGATGCCCTAAGCCCTGACTCGTGTTGAAGGTTCAGCCAGACCCCTAACACCAAATCGAGTGTCCGCTGAGAGTACGGGTCACGGGAAACCAGGCAAACCCCACCAGTCCTGTGACTCTGGGCTGCAAGGCTGAAATCAAATCCTGCCCTAGCCAGGAGACTTGGAAATGAAGGGGAGCTGAAATAAAAGATGTGTTAGTACATCAAGTTTCAGGTGATAGCAAGGACAGGGTGGGCGTAGCCCACCAGTAAGTCCCTTGCTCAGCCCTGGGGTAATTGCAAACAGATGGCACCGGCAGGGGAGAAGAGCAAAGAAACCTGATGCCAGGTGAGCATTGCGGCACCTGGAATTGGTAACGAGAGGTAATAAATCTCGTTGACCAGAGAAGGTGAGGTGAGATGAGATGGTCAGGGCACTGGAGAGGGGTGTGCAAGCAAGGAGAAGTCTGGGGGCAGTTCTGGGATGTTGTTTCAGCTTGAGGGGAGAGAAGCCTCTGCAGAAGCCTGGGAAGGACGGTGAATGGTTGATCAGTGAAGGTGGAGTAATCTGAATGGGAAAAACTCAAGAGTTGAAGGTATGTTTTGCTGCATGTGTTTTGGTGGTGGTTGTGGCTGGAGAAGAAGATAGCTTTTTTAGCCCTCATTCTTTTCGTCTCTCTTAAATGTGAAGTTGTGTTGTGGTAGTGGACTGAGTTACACCAGCCCTGTAAGCGGGGATGGGCTGGTGGGTGCGGGATTGAGGGGCTACAGTGAGTGGTGCTGGCTGATACCCTGGCCCCAGGGAGGGCTCTGCGTATGCCCAGCTTGAGAGGACAAAGCTAACCCCACGGGGGAGCAGGCTGCAGGCTGGCTGCTTGCTGGGCTCAGAGGAGCAAAGCATGTCTTTTTTGTGCATTTGTGGAGGTTATGTTACCAAATCTTTCTTGGGAAAAGGCATCCAAATTGTGTGACTCAAAGAATGAAGAGGAAAAAAAAAAAGTAAGCTTGTTCCATCTGGCTTGTAGCCCTTTGAGGACTAGCTCTTCCCCCCATAGTCATGAGGATTAGAAGCATCCCATCTTCTTCGGCTGTTTCAGAAAGTGAGGTTAAGTACAATGCCTAAGATTCCAGGACCTGAGGGTATGCAATTCCCTGAACTCGTAAAATCATGACTTGGCAAAACTGCGTTAGCTGCAGAGATGTTCATGCTCTTAACCTGTATTTCTCCTAAGCCAATTAGGCTGAGTTTCTAGTGAGGGCAATAATTGCTGGGCACACTCTTTTGAACCAATAATGTAGGTGGCTGGAGTAGACGAGTGGCCTGCTAATGAGGGAACGGCTGCCTGCTAGCGATGCATAGCTAATGACCCCTGTCTCCAGCAGTCCATGGCTAGGCAGAACAAAAAAATCTATTTCCACCAAGTGCTTCATTACTATCCAGCTACACTCAAATGAACAGCTTGATTTGGTGGAGAGAGGGGAGGGCAATGTGACTGGGACATGGCTGTTTGGGGGAAAGGTAGTATGTTGTCCCTGCATCACCCTGGGTAAGCCTCTGCCTCTTTGGGTGTTGCTGTTCTTTCCCCTCCCTGCCTTTGCAATAGTGTTGCTCTGGGGATAGTGTTGGGAGTGAAATGGGTTGTGATACGTGCTGCTGCAGACTATGGTGGACAGGAGGAGTGCCAAAACCTAGAGGTTTTAGTGGCACAGTTTGGAGATGCCTGCCTGGTTAGCATCTGTCACTTCTTCAGCCTCTTCTCAGGGGCTATTACCCTTCTGGGTTTGGGGAGGGAGCCGTGGGAAGCAGGCAAGCCCCAAGATAAAAAGTCTGTAGTCCCTATGAAATGTGTTTCTCCAGGATTGGTCTTTGTCTGCTGAAACCTGCATTAAAGATGCAGGGAGGCCTGGGCTCTCGTGCCTGGGCTGGGCTCTGGGCTTTGCTGCATCTCTGCTCCGGGAGGAAGGGGTGTGCACCTCTGGAGCTGGGATGATGTGGTGTAGCTCAGGGGGAGCAATTGGTGGCACTGGTATAAACAGTGCGGTGCTGAGTCAGCGTACACCAAAGCTCCAGTGTG
>VZSZ01000921.1:254655-319034 GCA_013398815.1 Ibidorhyncha struthersii | reverse complement strand
AGGGTAGAAAAATCTGCTGAGATATTTCTTCCTTTCAACAGATTAAACTCTTCTCACTGAGCTCCTGTACGTCTCCCCTCCCACTTGAAATTATAAATACATTTTTCAGTGAGTTAGTGAAAAATTCAAGCTTTCTCCTGTAAAGACCCCATCTTCTAACCAGGCCCTGTGAGATCTACATGTGTCAGTTGATTTAGCCTCATTGGGCCGCTGTGGTTGGTAAAATGTATTGAGATGCCTCCAAGATGCTAAAGAAACAGAAATGATTGCTGCTAGGCTAATTTATTGCTATTTAGCTGAGAACAAATATATTTTTAAAGGGATAATGGCAAATTAAAAATCCTATTAAGCAAATTTGCTTACCTAGTACTTAGTAACAACTTGGGCTTAGATCCCACAGTCGCTTAAATGTATGTGCAACTTTACTTGAGTGTGCAGGCCCAAAGAAATCTTAAATCTCTGTGGAATCAAGAACATGGATATTAAATGTAAAATAATTAAGAATAGAAAACCCCCAACAAATTAGTCTTTTGCTCTTGGTACCAGTGGTCTCTTCCTGATTCTCTTGCTGCCTTTGCTTGGAAAATGAAAATCAATGAGGTCAGTTTTACTTCTGTTTCTAGTCAGCATCAAATCGGTGGCCTCAAGGCGGTGCTGGTTTTGCAGGAGTATGGTATTGATCCTGTATCTGATCTGCAGCACTTGACAGCAGCAGAGAGGAAGCCCTGCTGGCCTAAGAGGCAGTGCATGTCTGTACTGGTGGGGTGGGTGGGCGGGCTGCGTTCACCCTCTGACTCTGGGGACCTGCAGGATGCGATGATGTGCCCCCAGTTACATGAGGAGTGTGTTGGCTGGATGGATTTGGAGACTTGGCTGCTGTTGTCCAGTGCCAGGTGGTCTCTGCTGCCAATGTGTGGCTGGCCAGGGACAGCCCAAAGCAGGGTTCTCTACTAAAATGTTATTCTGCAACTCATTTTCTTGGGCTGCTGGATGGATGGTCAACCTTCTTAACTTACCTTCCACACCTGTGCAGCTGAAACAGCTCATGGGCTGTTCTGCTCTGTGTGATTCCCACCTCCCCTTTGAATGAACTACAAACACCCAGGTAAGGCTCTAAGAATTAGTAGAAATCAGTCTTGCTTTTCTTCAAGTTCTAGTTTGTATTGTAAATCAAAGCAATAATCTTTCTGCACTCCTGGGTCAGAGACTGGCATTCATTTATTTTGCTAGCTATGGTTTTTCATGTGTTCTGGTGCAGTTAATGGTTTGCCCTCTTACCAATATGGCTTGCTAGTTCAGTTGCATGCAGGCTTCTTCATGGCATAGAGTAAGCATCATGGAGGTGGCCCTGGCTGCAAAGGACTCGCATGGGTGAGGTGTGTTGTGGCAGGGAGAAGCACCAGAAGACAGCCATAGTGCTTCCACACAAGTCTGCGCAGATGCGAGCAGTGCAAAGCCAGAATGAAGCCTCAGTTCATCAGCTGAAATACTGCTGGGGTCAGTAACCCTTAAACAGAGAGCACAAACTGAAGTGCTTTGAGCAGGGATGTATGCCTGTGGTGTTTTGTTGTGAAGATGGCCTGAGAAGGTCTTACATGACTCCCTTGGTTACACTGATAGAGCTGTTTATGAGGCTTCACTCTACATTTCATCACTGAAATAGTCTGGTTGTAAAACACAGCTCCTGATAGCTGTACCAGCAGAGCGGAGGTGTGCAAACACGTTGTGAGCTGTGGTGTGAGGGTAGGAATGAGCTGCTGGAGGGGCTGAGATGAAACACGGTGGTTGCAGGGGGTATTTTAGCAGGCTTTGCATGGCTAAAAGTGGTATGCTTTGGACCTATGCCCTGGGCTTTCTACTGCGTGGCTGGCAAGAGCTGATGTCTGCTGAGATGCAGCTTTCAGGTGAGCTGTGGCCTAAAACCAAAATGTGTAAAGCTGTCCTTATTTCCATCGCTTGGAACATGAAATTGTGGTGGCACTGCCTATAAACTGTTACCCAAGGCAGCTGTTTAGCACAGGGCTGGGTTTTCATCGTGGTCACCAGCACTTTGCTTTTCTCCACGCAAGCCTCATCCCTTGCAGATTTCGGCGCTTGCTGGAGTCTTCCCTCTCCTGGTCCCGCTGCATCTGGCAATCCAAGTGACAGTCTGCAGCAAGGTCTGCCCTGCCCACGCAGCCTGTGGGGGCCGGTCTCCCAAGACCAGTCATTACTAGCTCTTCATTAGCAGTTGACTCGCTAAGGAAGGCCCGCAGGGAGGCTGGAGGCAATTCTTGCTCCAGGCACCCACTGGTTTGTGCCTGCTCTGTCCATATTTCAGATTTGAGACGTTAGTGAGTCCTGTGCATGTTCTTGTTGGAAATGACATGTGCTATAATTCCTCTAGCAAAAAATATACTTGTGAACGCGTTCCTCGGGAAAAGTGGCGAGTTCAGATGATGGCTTTCAGAAATCCTTCCTCACTATTTGTACAATGACTTCTATTTATGTGAAAGTATAGCTTCTGTGAGCACCCTAAATTTGAGCTGAGTTTGGTAAAGAGTTTTTTCAGCTGAGATGAAATTTTGATAGTCAAAACACTTTGTTTTGGATGTACGAAGCAGTTTTAATTACTTTTTTGAGCAATTTTCCCTGGAACTAATCCATTCTCTTGGATATGAAATACTTTAGACCAGCACTTGGATGCTTTGATACAGAAACAATTTTTCTCAGTTGGGGCTGGCCTAAAGCACTTTTGGGAAGGGAATTGGGCTCATTCAGCAGTCAAGGATTCATACAGCTGTGCCTGCATCTTGCTTAGATGCCAGCTGGTTATTGCCTTCCAATCCAACAGTAGTGGTCATCCAGGCAAAGAAAAGAAACCACGTGAAGTGACCCATTGCAGAGTGTGATGAACTACTGAAAAACAAGGGTATTGGCCCCAGCTTCCACAATGTGATTCTCACCTAACTGTAAGGGTGCTGGTTGACCCCTCATGGCCATGGTCTGTCTGACTGTACCTTAAACTGCAGCGGACTGTGACTGAATTTGATAAAAACCAAACCAGAAGACATTTTGATGTGAAAGTAACACCTTCCTACGAAAAGGGACCCCTCTTTCTATTTTTAGTCTGCAACAGTGCTATCACAAGCTTCTTTGACTTGGGCAAATATTCTTCAAAACAGGCCTTTTCTTTTCTACCACAGGCAGGTGTTAGCCTCAGCTTGCGGGAGAGCAAAGGGAACTCTTATGGGGAAAGCAGGAGCCTCTTGGTATATCAGCATCCTCGGCAGGCTGGCGGGGTGGGTTGTTCTCCGGGATGCAGGAGCTGGGTAGATGTGAGTCATCCCTTGCCCTTGTCATTCCCTTGTTTGCTGAGCAGGGCTCACTCATCTTTCTGAGCGCAGGATGTGGCTGGCTTTATTTGGAATGTTACAAGCATCCCTGTCTGAGTTAATTGACCAAGACAAATTTTGTTAAAAAACCTTGACATTAATAATGAGAAATAAGAGCTGGGAGGTAAAACACATGCTCTCTAGACATGCATTAGCAGTACCCCCACCCTTCCAGACTCCTCCTGAGGTAGTATGGCAGAGAGCTTAGGTCAGTTAGTTTTAAAATTAACTTCTAGTCCTCAAGGCAGCCTTTAAATAGAGCATTTGAGCTGTGACTATCACTAGCCTTTTTAGGCTGTATAAGGGTGTGAGTCAAGGAGGGATGGAAGAGCACAGACCCAGAGAAATCCGTAACTGCTGGTGACCGGTCTCATGAGTGATCCTGGGCAGATTCTGCCCTTTGCAGCCCTAATTTGTCAAGGTCTTGCTGTGATAATGCAATCCAAATGGACTTTGTTCCTGCTCTTCTCCTCTCACCTTGGATGCCAGTGTGCTGATGTAGCTGTGCAGAAGGCTTGGAGGGACCAGCTGATGTCACTTTGGCACCAAACCTGCACTGAGAAGCTACATCAGTCCTTCACTGAGGTGCAGAGCCATTCCCTTCTCTTGGAGCAGCGCGTTTAGCCTAGGATATACACAGGTTCCTTGCACAAAGGCAAGAGATAAGGTGGGGGAATTCCTCAGATGGAGGGGAAAAAAAAAAAAGAAAAAAGCCCCAAACACCCTTCAAGCCTGGTAAGCAAGGTGAGGCTCCTGAAAAAACACCTGCTTCTTGGCTGATGTAGTGATGTGACAGTCTAAGCTGCAGCGACACAGTCTTTCCCAGGTTGAAGCATGGCAATGTTAAAGTGCCTCTTCACCTTCCCTTCACTGTCAGTGGGGAGGAGTCTCCAACAGCGCTATGGCTGCTGTGGTGCGAATCACATAATATATATCTCCAAAGAGGCAAAGTTATTCCAATTTGTTGCTTCCAGGCCCAGGTAGAAATCAGTGATGCTCCTAGGGGCATCAAGACAGTAGTAAAAGGAATATCTTCATTTACTTCTGGAAATGAGCAGAAGCTTGATGCTTGGGATGGCTCCTGTCCAAAGTCACGGTGCTGTCCTGGTCTCTCTTGGGACGCTGTGCTCCTCTGCCTTTCCTTGGTGATGTGGGCCTTGCAGGCGATCCATCAGCCCGCATCTTTTCTGAAGTGGCAGGACTGCAGCCGTACATCTCTGATCGATACCGCCCAACCTTGACATGGAATCAGTCACTCGTAGCCAGCTCATTACTGCTGGCTAACCGTTTGCCTGCAGCAGCCCCTTAATAGCCTCTCCCGGCTGCTGCCGAGTCACAACAGGAGTGTTTAGCAGTCTTATTTACATGCAGCATTTCACCAGTCCCTCCTTCCCCTTGCTCACAGCTTGCCATCTGCTCGGGAGCCTCGGAGGAGATGAGGTTGCGAAGCGGGGACAGGAGCATCGTGCCTGTGTGTTGTCTCTATGGTGACTGCGTGTCCTTCCTTGTGGTGGCTGGGGGGGCTGGTCCCAGGTCTGCCCATTTTAGGCCTTCTCTGCTAAAAACCTTTCTTTTTCTGGAAGATTTTGGCATTGTGGTTTGCTTTTATTCTGGCTTTGAAGCTGATTTTAGTTACAGTGATTTTTAATCCACTGTGTGTTTCAGTCTTCTCATCTCTGTGTTTACTCTCTCTGAGGGGTGGGGAAGGCTCAGGATGCTCTTCCTAGAGAGCAGCTTTAAAATGGCAATTTATTATTTATAAACTGGGAGATGGATGAGGTCTGGGAATGGAGTTCCTGTGAGTCTATTAGCTGGGGAGGTTGTGCCCTGTGTCACTGCAAAGACGCTTTCCTTTATATCAGCAGCAAAGTCTTAGACTTGACTCCTGACCTTGGTCATGAGCCATTAATGATCTCTGAAGGAAGAAATACACTGACACGTGCATGTTGGGGGAAATTTGGTACATCTGCTGGCATGCCACTGATTTACATGAGCAGAATCAGGGTAAGGGTGTTTTTTTTTAATGGCTTTTACTTAAACTGAAGTCCAAGTTTCAACCTTGGCCTCTGATTTTCATGAGGAAAAAACAATTTCACCCTTGGGAGTGAGGATGTGGGTGATGGTGAGAAATGGTGTGTGTGTGCAGACAGCAGGGTTGGAGAAGCAGCTGACCCGGGTGGGGAGGGCAGCCAGAAAGGAATGGTGGAGAATGGGAAAAGGCGGTGGAACAGGAAATGAGGGGAGGTGGCATTTGAGACAAGTATTGTTGCTTATATGTAACTACCAGGGACCTCTCTTCTTGCTGAGGGTGACCCTCTTCTTCCTCCTCATGCAGTTTCTTACAAGGCAGTGTCAAAGGCTTAGCACAGTGTTGTGGCAGAAAACCCAGGCAGAGGAGTATCTGTGTGTTTGCTGCTTTGCTGACTGTTGTGATATTTGTGATGCTTGGTTGTGGTATAGGACCCCCACGCTCTGGCACTGCAGAGGCACAGAACCGAGATACAGCCCTGCCCTCAAACTCCTGAGCATCAAACTGATGTATGTGCTGTCCCTGCTGGAAAAAAAGTGATGTTTTGTAAATCTTAGCTAGGTCACTAAATTACTTTAAAATAATTATCTTTTTTCTTTCCTGCTTATGGAAAATCTTATTTAAATACATGGAGGGCAAGACTTTATTTTTAGACATTTGGGGGGGAACCAGCAGTGCTTTAGAATGTATTGTGTTCACAGTATCTTTACTCTGGTGTGAAAGGTGGGAAGGCTTGTTCCAGGAAGCTTATGGACAAGGAATGTTTCCCTGTCTTGTGACTAGAATCACTATCTTAGGGCCTTGGTTTGTTTTCAATGGTGAGAAAGAAATGGATGCTTTAATTTCCTTATTCCAGTGCAAGCAGTGTTTTGAGTATTGAGGTGCACTGTCCACTGCATTTAATGCTGGGGAGGGAAAGGCCCTTTCCCTAGAGCTTGAGCTTTAGTGGAGAATTGAAACTGGAGAAGGCTGGCAGCTGAATGTTTTCCTTGTTATCGGGGTCTGTGGTCAAGCAGCTGGCAGACTCTGGGAGCTGGACCCCTGTAAAGGATCAGGAGCAGATACCCAAAGACTTTTTGTCCCTTATAATGTGGGACTGTCCTTGCCAGCAGCACATCTGCACTGCACTCTGTGTGCATGCTGTGGACAAGAGGTGCCTGACTCGGTGAACTGAGGTTCTCATGCCCATGTGGAGGTGGATGTAGTGTTCCTGGGAAAGCTGGTCTCGGCATGTTTGACAGAATACTGCCAGCCTCTTGGGATAGGGCTGAACCTTACTGCTTGTCTTAGTACTGAGACCAGGCTTGCGCAGTTGCAGAGAGTGTCCTCCCCTGTCTACCTATGCAGTCTGCCGGCAGACCCTGTGAAGTTACTAATGCTTCCACCAACACAGAGGCTGCAGCGTGGAGCTGTACCGTGTTAGCTTATAGGATTACAGAGGAGGATTATGGAGGAGAGACTCTGAAAGCGGAAATCATGGGAACACTTCAGTCATCGTTTGTGCTTCCTGCCATGGCAGTCATTGAAGTATGAGACATGGTTGTAGGAGATCAGGTTCAGCACAGTGCCATGCGCCTGACTTGGTCCTCTTCTGATACTTGTCTTCTGTGCTCTTCCAGTTCATCTGCCCTTACATCAGTTGCTAATGAAGGAGAGTTTTGTGTTTCGGGGTAGGATTTCTAGGCCTCTGTTTCTCCTCTTGGTTTCAAGAGCTGAATATATGGTTTCACAAGAGAGGGCTTTGTGCTAGGTTCTCTTGAGTACAAATGCAGCTCCAGAGACTTGGACGACAAAGGCAGCCTGAAATGGCTTTGCAAACTGACTTTTATGCAGCAAAGACTGTCTGCAATGCAACCAGAGTTGTTTATTGTGTTTCGTTCCAAAAAGTTTCCCCCTCTCCTCAAAGCTGGAATTAGACAGCAGATTCATTTTCCTTTTATGTGGGAAACTTGGAGCTTCTCTGTGGGGTGAAGTAAAAATAGATCATCTTGACTTGTTGCATGTTGCCTAATTTCCTGGATTTTGTTTCCCTTGGAAAAGATGTTAGGAAAATAAAACACTCCTCCTTGGCTGGCTGGCATGAAGATGAGAGGGCTGGGCTGGGTGGAGAGAGGGCCAGGCAAACAAATCGTCTTGCTTCCCAGGAAGGCAGCTAACGGTTGGTGTGTTCTGGGAATACCAACAACCTGGTTGGCCAGCAGGCAATGGATGAAGGAANTCCGGAGTCAGAAATTGAACAACTGTGTTTTTAGGCTTCTAATCATTGTGGTCCCAGGAGCTGGGATGGTACATCCTACCTGCAGGCTGGGTGCTCTGAAGTGAGTAGGGCTACACCAGCATAGGTAACATAGCACTGGGATATAGTGTTCATCCTGTGAGTCTGGGAAGATCTGTGCAGCCCTGGTAATGTGGGGTAATACATGACATCAAGGTCTGAGCAGCTGTCTAGTCCATCTCCTTTTCAGCCAGACCTCAGCCCCCTCCACTGTAGTAATCCAGATGCAATCAATCTGGCACTCTCAAATATTTATGAATCATTGATGAATTTTTTTTGAAGTTTGAAGTTGTAGCTTTCATGGAATTTGGTCTGATTAGCTGGAAAGTCAATATTTTCGCTGTGCTGTGTCTGAGCTGCATTAATTCCAGCCCAGGCAGCAGCAATAACAGCACTGCAGTGCTAATGGCTCTCTGCCTGCAACGGCTGGCACTTAGGTAGTCTGGGACGAGCTTGGAGCTTGTGGGGGAACCTCAGAGAGATGATAATAAAGCAGTACAGCTCATGGTGAAAATTGGCAGAGGCAGGTAAAGAAAAGGCCTATAGCATTGTTTGGGAATCTGCAAGATGAGGCGTTGAGGCTGCCTTTCTTGCTAAGTCTTCTCTTCCAGCACAACCAAACAAGGTGGATTGCTTTTTACCACAACTGCCATTAACTTGTCTTAAAAGAATAAAGCACCTTCAGCAGAGTGAATCAGAACCTCATGGGACCAGACCTTTATTCTTTTTAGCTGATGCAAATAGGAAATTGATAGGTGAGCAAAGTTATCCTTGTCTTTACAGATGAGGGAGCTAAGCCATAGGGGAATTGCGTGAGCTCAGCAGAGGCACAAACACCATCTCTTTCCTTCTGTCACTTCATGCCATGATAGTCATTGCTTGCACTGGAGAGCTCTGCTCTCCCATTCATGTCTGTAATATCTGTCCTCTTCCAAATAAACTGTCCCACCCCTGTTCCAAAGAAACCGAACAACTTCCATGCTAATTTGATATGGCTGAACAGCCTGACCGAGAGCTTGTAATCTCTCAATCATCAGTGTAGGCTGTAGACAGTGCTTCCTGTGCTCTGAGGATATATATATCAGCATCTTTGAGTTATGCATTACAGTGAACGTGCCTGCATCTGTCAGGGTCTGGATATTTCAGTGTCATCCCAGGGGTTAAATGCCTGCAGTGGAAAGATATGTTCTAGGGTATTTCCTTTAAATCCTCGTGTTGTGGTGTATTTCTCTCAGACCAGGTAGCCCAAAGAAACCCAGTTGTTTGCAGCAGGAAATGTTTATGAAAGCCTGTGCTCCCTGGGCAGAGACAGCTCAATAAGGGTTGAGAAGGTTGTCTGCTGTGTATGGATGAGATCAGCCTTTGAGGCACAGTGGCGCTCTGCAACGACTGAATGTACTGTGTCCAGGACTCCATCCTGGAAGGCAGTCCTAGCTCTGCTGATGCCAATCTACAGGGACAGGAGGGCCATCCAGGGCCTTGAGTTGGGTTTCTCCTTGATCTCTATGTCAGGAGCTGTGAGGCAGGGGCCCAGCCTGGTGTGGCCATGGTAATGGGATTACGGAGCACTCAGGGATGCAGACCGTATTTCAGCTAGAGCTTCTTGGATGCTGCAAGGTTGTTGTATTGCTGTGGTCTAGCTGAGAGGTGATGAAAAGCATGAATAACTGTGGCTTTGGCACTGTTCTCAGGCTGGGATGAGTTGAGATCCTGGCATTAATAGTGTGGATCACAGGTGCTCTGACATGGTAGCTTAAAGGCAGCAAGGGATGCAAGGAAGCGTAAGCTAAGAACTGAACTGACTGCTGGTAGCACCACTAACCCCTGGCTTCCAGCACTCAAAGTGCAATTTTTGTGGTGAATTTACATAGCTTGTAACTTCCGTTCAGCTCCCAGTGTGGTCCCTTAGCTGTGAGCTGATGTAGTCTAAGTTCTAGGACACCCTTGTAGTACTGGCATCCGTGTGAATGACAGAAGTGATGACAACCCCGTTGTAAACTTCACAGGCTTTTCAGCAGTGTTAAGTGTGCAGTAGTGATGCCCAAGCTCTTCTGAAGGGGGAAGTGCAATGACAGGCTGCAGAGCCTCACCTGACTGCTCCAACGTTGTCTGATGCTGTGAGGCTTTTAGTCTGGAGGAGCGGGTACAGATGTACATGCATAGACCATCCTTCAGGAGAGAAACTGCAGTAAGTACCAGTGAGAGAGATGGCAGGTCCTCATAGATTTATGCTTGATCGTAGAGGTGCTAATGCCTTGCTTTTATGGCTTGATCTTGCTCCTCTCTTTTGTGGTGGCTAATAAATACAAGCCAGTTCATCTTCTGCTTTGGCTCTTCCTGTGACCTTTCTTTAAATTTGGTCAAGTTTCTGATGCATAGATTGTCTTGCCCCTCACCATGGAGAGACCTGCCCTGGGATGACCCTGAGTCTCACTATGACTTCTCCTGCAATGCTTTATTTCTGACTTTATTCAGGAGGGATAAGACCGCATTCAATCATGCTCCACAGGGTGCTAAAAGCCCATGGTCTGGGTGATGCTCTGTGTAATCTGCCTCGTCAATACCCATCGCTCACATCCATAGCAGTGAAGAGGGTTTTGCCAGCTGACTGGTTTCTTCTGAACCTGAAGTGCAATGCTGATTTTCCTTCCCTAGCCCAGAAATCCTGCTTTCATTTGGAGCATTTGCTTCTCATTCTGGGTTTTTGGAGCGCATGGCAAAAACATCCTGTATTCACCCCCAGGAGATGTACACACAGGGAGCGTGGTATGAGGATTCCCTCATTACATGCGAGGGAAGTGTCTTCCTACAAAGGCAGCTGTGGGGGGCACTACCATCTAGTCCTCTGCCTTAGCTGTTGGATCGTGTTCCCATTAGTCACCTCCATAGGAGCCAAATCAATCCATTGCTACCTCACAGTTTTCCCTGCAATTGGCTGCAAAAAGCAAATCTTTTAAGGCAAAGAAATGTCACTTATTTGGAAACTCTGCTTTCTTATTCTGGCAGTGAATGAACTTATCTGGAACATCACAGTTCCAGGGCTGCAAGGTCCAGTTTTCTACCAGCTCACGCTAAGATAAACCAAATGCACGGTCAGAGGGGAAAGCCCAAAAACCGTGGAGAATGGCTGTGAATGTCTCTCCGCTGCAGACTAGAAGTGTAGTTTGTTCCAGTGGCTTGGCCATGGCTTTCCATAAAAAGTGCCATGTCTGGATGTGCTGCCTCATTATTTTTGCAGGGCATTTGTGCTTTGTTTGCTTCCAGTGGCAAACTGAGCTGGAGATGGGAAGTCCTTGTCTTGCAGAGACTACAGGTTAAAATGGTGTGAGATGTAGCAGGGGAAGAGGAAGATCACTTGACAGCAGAATCGGGTGCAGCTGGTTATGGGAAGGGCTTGAGAAGGCAGTTGGGACAACTTTATGAAACATGTATGGTGTGCGCAGCAGTCAGACCTAGTATGTGCTTGGCTGTCGTCATTAGCATGATGTGCTACTGGCACAGGAACACCTTCCCTGCTGGAAGCAGTTCTGAGAAGAGACAGTGAATGTGCCGGATGCAATGAGGTGACAGTGATGCAGTAGATAAAGAGCAGCCTGGGAGTGGGATTTTTGTGTTTTCTGATCCTGTTCAGGGCCCTTTGAGTTGATATTGATTCTGTTTGCAAGTGGCTTGGGAAGGGATGCCCTAGGTACAGCCCTGCCTAATGCAACATGCTGCTAGTCTGTCTTGGACCCTAGACACTACTGTCACAGGGTCAAGAATGAGAGGCCCCTCGCAGTGTCAGTAGCCCTTGATATGCAAGAGTAGTGAAGCAGTAGTCCCTGAAAACTTGTTCTTTGTATTTGGACATGTGTTCTTGGACAGCTGATTATTCCTGCCTGAGAGAAAAACCTGGCCCTTGTATCTGCTTGGAAAAAGAAAAAGGATGATTTCTCAAGAGAACAAGATCTTCTAATCCTGTCTTCTAGAAGTACCTGGAGTTCTTCCCACCTTCATGCTACCTGCAAATTTAATAACTTTCCTTTTTGCCCTGTCATCCAGGTCAATAGTGGGAAGTCCTGAAGAGAGCTGGTACATGACAGACTCCTACAAAATCCTGTTTTTCAGCATGTTCTTCCTTTGTAGCAGAGAAGACCACTGGTATCTGCCCTCTGCACATGGCTACCTGAGCAGTTTTGTACCTGCCCTGTCATAGTTTCTCTTAAGACTGTATTCCCCTTGCTTACGGGAACGGCAGGCAAGACAGTGTCAAAAGCCTTACTAAAGCTGAGATGTTTGACAGGTAGTGCTCTCTGCCGAAAGCCTGTTACGCTGTTATAGGAGGAAGATAGATTGGCTTGATGTGATTTGCTCTTGACAAATCCATATTGGCTGCAACTCATCTCCTTGTTATCTCATTGATTTTTTGGAGGGCTTGGAATTGGGTCCTTGGGGAACAGGGCAGTGCGTGTGAAGGTACAAGAGCTTCCTATCTGCAGTACGTACACTGTGTTGTTGGCTACTGCCACTGAAGTCTCTCCCTCCTGGTCTGCAAATTGCTTCTTGCTCCTTAACACCACGGTGGTGGGGTGGTTATCCGTGTGCCCTTGGTGGTGTTTTGTCACACCCTAGTGGCTAGATGGCACAGTGGCCATGGATGTGGTGCTGCTGCAGGCTTCACTCTTCCTTTGGAAGCTTTTGTCCTGTGATCCAGTGGCCTGGGGTTCAGTTCCCCCTTGCTCACAACTTGCCTGGTTGTCTCCTTGCAGGCACTGACAGTGTTCAACCCCAGATCTTCCAGCTGTACAGCAGCCCTTGGGGTGTTGCGCAGCTGCACTGAGTGGAGGCTGAGCTGGTTTGTGCTTCTGTAGATCCAGTTCTTTTCTCCTGTATTTATAAAGGATGATGCTTTCTTTTCCCCCCTCTCTCATTAAGAGGCTTGGCTAGGGAAAGGCAGGATGAGATGAGATTTCCCTAGTCTCTCTCCTCTGAGCTCCCATCAAAGATGTGAGTCACTTTCTGGCACTGTAATGACAATGCCAGCAAAAATGGCCTTGTGGAATCAGCACCAGTTCCTGCCCACTCGGAGGAAGGTTTGGCTAAGATAGGTTATTGATTTACTCTTCTGTGGCTGCTATGATATCATTAGTGTTCAGCACCTTCACTGATGGGTTTTGTGGCCAGCACCTGGCTAACGGTACAACTTGCAGACCCGAAAGCTGGGCCAAAGGGAGCCTATCACATACCTCCCTCATGTGCCATGGGTTTAAGGCCAAACTGGTTTGTGGCTTGAGCCCCTTCCCTCCTGTTTAGAGGAAATGGGTGGGGGGAGATTACCACCATCCTGAAGAAGATATATGCTGTGGGTACAAGCTGAACTGCTCTGACTCATTGGTAGACACAAATACTTTGTCACAAGCTCCTTGGTGGCTGTTTCTCTTTTAGAAGTCCCTGAGCTATGGGGGGTGGGGGTGATGAAAGATTGTTCTTTGCAGGTTTGGGGTTATGAGTGCCTAAGGAAGCACTCGTGGCTCAGTTGTGAGATGGCTTCTGCACTCTCAGTAATGGAGTATGAAATCGTAGTGCTGCTAACGTGTTAGCGCTAGCATTGAGCTGCCCCAGTGGGAACGCTGTGCAGATGGAAGCCTTTGTCCTCCTTGTGAGGTGAAGCAGGGGATTGTACAGCAAACCATGCGCAGGACTCCTGGCTACTAGTCCCATTCCTGTCCTGCCAGAGGATATTCTGCCATACTGAGAGTAAGCTGCTGCTCCCCAGGCAGATGTCTGGGTGCTTGTATTCAGGCCTGCTAGAAGCAGAAGCTATTCTTGGTCCCTTAATCCAGAAATAACTGGCGCTGTGAAAAGTCTGTTTGAAATTCCCATCAACCTACCAGAAGAAAACTGCTGAGTTTGTGCCCTTTCCCATATGGAAGCAGTGAGCGTGTTTTCTGCTTACAGATGTTAAGGAAGTCAATGTGGCTGCGATCCCATGTTGTCTTCCTCGCAGAGCTTTTATCTCACCTTTGTCTTGTGTAAGGGATGTAGCTGAATTCTGATTTCCTACTAATGGGACTCTTGTGCCCTTGCCCTCACCCTCCTCCTCTCGCTTTGATCACGATATCTTTAAATATCCATTTCCAAAGTGTCTGAGTAGCATCTGGAGTGGATGGAGGAGAATATATTTGAACCTGAAAGTTAAACACAGTTTTTTTTTATCAGTCTCTTTGCTTGTTCACAATATGTGTCTGTCAAAATTCTTGCATGGTGCTGGGTGAGAGTCTCATGGAGGGGATCTGCTGAAGGTTTGACCAGATCTGAACCTGGTGCTGGCTCAGGACTGTTGGTGGGGACAGGTTGGAGGGGATGGGGACACTTGCACGTGCAACTCATGAGTGATGATGAGTGGTATGTGGTGGTGGCTGTGTTGTACTCATCATCTGGCTGTTTTACCAAGCTGGGCTTCTCCAGGAAAAGCAGCATGGAGATGCCCAAAGCCAACTTTGTCATAAGGGTGTTGATAGAAGGAGGTGGGCTGAGAGGCAGCGAGGCCATTCCCTGAGAGCTGGATGGTGGCTGGATCCAGGGGCATGGGGGCAGCAGGACAGAGAAGGTCTTTCCCTCTGTTCTTTAGAGCCTCAGAAATGCAGCTGAGTCTGGTGCAAAACATCTGGCCTGTCCTTGCTCTGTTTATGCTCTTTCCTACCCATATACCTGATAAGAAGCAAAACATGCTCTTGAGTCAGGTGGAAACCCAAGGTACTGGCCTCTCCCTGGTCTCCCCATAGGTAGCACTGGTGGTTCAGATTCCCCCAGAGATGGCTGAGGTGTCCCAGTAGACTTGCTCTGCAATGGTGCTCAAAAGAAATGTCAACAGCTTCAGGGTCACTGAAGCTTCCCGCTGTCCACTGCGGGGTAAACCAGGCCTTTGTGGGTGCTCCGTTCCTGGGCTTGCTCTGCTGACACGCTCTTGGTTTTCCTCTCCTCCTTAGCCACCGGAGGGCAGGCAGGAATCCCATAATTACCAGCCACCAGGGAAGGAATGCACTGGAATAATTAAAAAGCAATTAATGTTTGCACTGCTAGATCTGTGGTGGCATTGCTCTTTCCAGTTGCATTCTCTGCCTCTGGCCCCCTCACCACCTGTGTCGCTTTGTGGGTTTTCCTTTATCGGTTGCTTTTCATTTTCACTTGAGCTGGCTGTGAGAGCTGAAGTAGAAGTTCAGATTAAGTTGCAGCTGAGATCTGCTTTGCTGGGAGGATTACGGAGTTGGCTGTGATGTGTTAGCTGCCAGGTAGAACAGGAGAAGCAAAGCCTTTTAGCAGGCTGTGATCAGACAGAAGCTTCTGCTTTCCAGGGTTGAAAATGCTGCTGTGGTGCCAAACGCTCCTGGGCTCCGCTCTGCACTGGTGTAACCAGTATCACTTCCATTATGGGACTGGTTGATCCAACCTAAACAGGACAGCTGGGCTGTATTGATGTGCTTAGTGAACTGGCGCTTCTGGACTAGCTCTGTAGAGCTGTCAGCACTGGTGGAGGTTCAGGCAGCAATTGGAAAACGAAGTCTGCTCCCACTGATGCATTTCAGTCTGATGCAGGTCCTAGGTGTAGTAGAGAGGAAAAAGTGGATCTTTGAGATATATCTCAGCTTTTTTAATTGTTTGGGTGAACTCAATTTCCATAATTGCTTCCTCCAGGAAGCTCCCTGGCTGTGCCTGTTGGGGATGTCGAGGAGATGCATCACCTGAGGATTAAAGTGTAACTGCTGTGAGTTGGGAGACAGAATAGACCAGGTCCAGCAGCTGCCATGGAGGGAGGGGTAGGGCACTAGCAAAAGTATGTGCAGTAGGACTGGTCTGAATGCATGGACCCTGTACTGAGTTAAAATAACTGACACTGAGGGGCTGTTTCTTTCAAAATGTTAAAAATATCTCGTTCTCCATGAGTCTGAGAGGCAACTGCAGTTGCCTAGCACGAGCGTGGATGACTGTCCTCCTTCAGAGCCCTGGTGGGAGCTGTAATACTTGCACTGAGTTGATATTTTTAAGGACCCTTACAGACTTAATTGCCTTAATCTTTACTTTGGTGGCTGGGCTGACCCAGCTTGGATGTAAACCAGTGGCTCAGGGTGACCTACTCCTTCCAGTGACTGAACGTGAACTGACCTCTCATCCGTTGCTCTCATGTGGGGCAGAAGGTCCAGCCCATGAAGTTGTCTGTGTGTGATTGAGACTAAATATTTTGAGCAGATTGCCACATTTCCCAGAGTCCTCCAGAGGCGAGAGCCTCCCCACCCCAGGGTGGAAGGACCCTGCTGTCAGGCTGGGGGAAGGCATCCCGCTTCCCCTACCTCCGGAGCTAGTTGGGTTGCAGTATCACCCTGCCATCGTGCCACAGCACTGGGGTTATGTTGCTGCTGCTGTAGAACAAAAGCACAGGTTAGCACAGTGATGCTGTACCTCCCCCTGCTCTTTGTGCACATCTTTCATTGCAGCCTATTGCCAGTTGCCACTGGCATCCTCTCCCTCCAAGCCCTGGCTGATGGAAGGCCGATTTCCATCCTGCCATCTCCAGGCCTTTCTTTCCCCTCTGCTCTCACTTCCCTGAGTTACTCCAGGAGAAATTCAACAAGGAAGTCTGCTGTTGCTGGAAGGGCTGCCATTTTCAGAGCTGTAATCTTCCCACCCCACCAGTTCTGAGCTCCCAGTGTCACAAGCACAGCCCTGCTTGCTGTGTGCTTTCGACTCCGGAACACACACAGCAGAAGTGCTGCACAGCTTAGCAGGGGCCAAGGTGATCTCTAAAAGCATCTGTGTTGTTGAGATAGCGCTTATCTGTTGGGAGGGAGCGAAAGAGTGAGGAGGCCTGACCTCCACAGCACAAATGAGACTAAACCCTTATGCCTGAATCTCTCGGCTGATCTATCAGATCTCCCTCCACCTACAAAAACATGAAAAAAAATCAGTAAATACGGTAGCGAGGCACTAGAAGATGCTTGGCAGAAAGGTGATTGTACTAATGGAGAGAAGTAAGAGGGTAGTGTGGTACTTGCAGCCATGAAGTATGCTATAAATTGGGTCCTGTGTGATGCTGAGCCACTGTCACAACATATGGCAGCCAGTGTGGGTTGTAAAGTCTGAGTCCCTTGGTGGGTGCCTACTGCCACCCAAAATGGCTTGAGGCATCTGCTGTGACTACCCCTCCTCCCACCTCCTGCTGTAGTCATGGCCTGAGTGTGTATTTCCTGCTCCTAGCCTTGGCAAAGCAGCCGCATCCTTCTCTTAGAAGAACTTGGAAAGCTGTAATCCCAAATGTTTCATGTAAACCTTCATGTCAACAGTATGTTAATGTGTTGGAGATGTTACAGATGCTTCCTGCCCTCCTCAACTCTTTGCTCCCCACCAAAAGGGGTTGGGGTGCTGCAAGAGCAACAGTCCCAAGAGTTCGTGTCCAGGCTGAAATTTCTAAAACAAGGGACAACGAATGTCTGTTTAAAATTCCCTTCCATCTAATCTCCACAGATGCTAGTGAGATAACATTTTTTGCAGGGTTACTCAGCAACGAAAAAATATTTGGGTCAAGTTGAGCTGTTTACATTCATCTTGGTTTATCCATCTTGTGGGGAATGAAACAAGTTTCTTGTTAAGTTTTTTCCCCTTCGTTTTATTTTTATCTCGGTGCTTTGTATAAAAAGTCTTCCATGTGAATCATGGGTATTATGATTCCAGTCATGATGGAGGCCTTGTGACATCTCTTTGCTGTGGTGGTACATGAGGGATGAGTAAGCTGGGTTCAGTGCAGTAAGAACCAGCCTGGTGTCTGTCTCCTGCACTTCATTTGCCTTCTGGTTTTCAATGGAGTGGCCCCAGTTTGTGAACTGGTGATAGTAATAGAAGTAAATTTGAAGTCTTGTCTTCTAATGAGATGCTCAGTGGCCCAGGGTTTCACATGTGATTCTCCAATCTGTGTGTGAAAATGCTCTCGAGGGAACAGACCTGTTCTCTACTCTCGTATTATGTTTTCATGAACTCTTCACTTTCTGATTCTAAGTGAAGGTACAAATAACAAAATGTCTTTCAAAAGTCAGTTCCTGATTTTTGTGTGATAACAAAGTCCTGATAAAGAGACTTACTGAAAGATTGGTTGTATCAGCCCTGGTCTTGTGGAAAGCTTAGTGTTGTCTATGGGAATTCATTCATCCTAAAAAAGCACTGATTGATTGAAGGTTATCCCATAGATTTAGAAGAATGTCCCATGCCTATCCTAATATATTGGTGCCTCTGATTTGTGATCTGTGTACTGGGGCTCTGTTGGTCTTGTTGAATTCAAATGCTGGAGGCTAGAAAGCTAGAAGTGATCAGCCATCGCTGAAGGAGACCATCTTGTGCATTAGCCCTCCGTGCTCACCGGCCAGCCAGGGGAAGCTGTCTCCCTTTGGGCCTCCTTGGAGGTGCTGCCGCTTGAAAAGGGTGGAGAAAGAGCCCTGAAGGAACTGACTAGAGACAAATGATGCTGCACCAGATCCAAGGAAGCACCATACCTGGTTGAATAGTCTGAAAGCCTTATCTGTCATTAAAGTCAAGGATGTTGTCCTAGTACCCGGGGGCCAGCCCCATGCACAGAGCTCCTGGTGCTGCAGCAGGGCTCTGGGCAAGGTGTGGATGGCTGCTTCCAGGAATACCTGGGGCTGCCATAAAAGACAAGTGTGTCTCAGGCACCTGAATGAAATGTAGGTCAGCAATGGGGAGGAGGTCTCGGTGGGCATTAGCGTGCTTGCATGTGTCTGGCAAATGTGGGGAATGGAAAGAAGGAAAAAAAAAAAAAAGGCTGTGTGTTTTTTATCCTCTCCTTCCCAATGTGTGCTGTGGAGGGAAGAAGGGGTCTTCAGGGATGGCAGGACAGATCCTTCTCTGGAGGAAATCTTTGTAGTTCCACTGATTTAGTTGGCACTTCACTGATTAATACCAGTTGAGAATCTGGGCTGGATTGTTTTGTATGCTTGTAAATAATTGAACACCATGTGAATACAACAATGTAACGGAGGATGGGAATAAAGCAGAGACTGAAAAATTTTAGGGTTTTTGCAATGAGGCTTTTATGTGGAAACACATTGGCATCTTGGCTGCAAGGCGCTATGGTCGAGTGTGAGTTTTTTTCATCGTAATTATAAGGACTAGAGCTGGAGAGCTGTTGAAACTGCGAAAAATGGCAAGCACATGTCAGATGGGGAGAGGGAGACTGCTGCCAGCTGTTTCCCCCTCCCTGCTGCCTGACTAGGTTTGATAAATATGCATTATTTTCTAATACTAAAAATGAGTCCTAGTTCTGGCAAGGTGCTAAGTTGACAAACCTGGAGATTAAAGCCCTCGTTATCCAGGGCGAAGCGGCAACAGCAAAAGCTTCCTCTGTGGGCCGAGGGACCCAGTTAATGCTCCACCACTTTGGTGAAGGCTAAGAGATGCCACTTGTGGTGATGGTGTTTTGTGGTGTGGGCTACAGACTCCTCTTACATGCTGGCTGCCAAATTCCTGCTTGTGAAAGATGGCTTTTGATGATAGGGGCTGGTGGAAGCTGATGTTGACCTGTCCCTTCCCCCTGGTCTGGGAGCAGATCAAGGGTTCCTAAATTCACACCTCTCTCACGTCCCTACGTAATATGCCTGTGACAGCTCCAGCCCCTGCTTGCCAGGAGATGGGAAGTTAGGAAATCATTTGATGTGTTTAAACCCATCTGCGTGTGTGATTTAGGGACAAGAAAGGAGCCAAACCAGTGGCCTGTGAGCTGGTGGCTGCCCTCGGCCATGATGCAGGCGCTCCAGGGAGCCTGGAGGGATAGAGGGATGCTGATATGCGGATGCGAGCTTCAAAGCCTGGAGGCTTCCCAGGAGCTCCTATGGGAGGAGATGAAGCTGTGAGGCCTGGAAGTGGGCCTGCAGATTACGTGTGAGATGCCTAAAGCTCTGTTATGCGTTAGCTGGTCACCCAGAAGAGAGGGACTGTGTCTGCGTTGTATCTCCTCACAAACTGGGAAGAGTAAAATGCAAATACTTAGAGTTGCTATTATTTCTAAAGATTAATGCCTGAGTTCCAGAAAGATTCAGGCTTGGTTAGAGCCTGTGGGGTGTTCTTTTTGCTCATCACAGAGTAGAAGCTAATGTTCCTAATTTGTGGTCCACCTCCGGAGATCCTGAGCCAGGATGGCAGCGGTGGCAGCCGTGCAGCAGCAGGAGCCCCGCTGCTCTTTGCGCTCACCAAGGCGGGAGCAGGCTTTGCCTGCTTGCAGGAGCAGCTGCCGTTTCGTACCTCAGATTCACACTGGTGAACTGCTGTGCTTAGCCTTTTAAGGAGGCTTTATATTCTTCTTCTCTTTGTTGCTGTCTTTAACTCGAAATAATAGTTGGTCAGAAACAAATGACTGTTCTGTGCTGGGTGTGGGGCAATGCAATAGTGGCTGCAGGTGCCCTCCATTTCTTGGACTGTGGGCGCAGCTTAATGCCATAAGCCATTTTTATCCAGGGCTTGGACTTTTCTTGCTGTAGTATTTATCAGTTAGCTATTCACTACATTGCAAATCCCTTTCTGCTGCCAGATCTCTGCTTTGCAGGTCTCTGGGCTGGGGCAGTCATCACAGATCCTGCACAGACCGGGGCTGGCCTCGCTCGCTGCCCTTAGCCCTCACCCAGGGAAATGGAGTAGCAGGGAGTGTTCGAAGTCAAGATTAAGATGTCCTGAGTGATGGATACAGCCTGAAATCACACGGATGGATGCCCTTAGGACAGTGCTGCAGCAGGAGATGGCAGGAGCAGGAGGTGCTTGGAGGTCAGAGTCCTCCAAAGTCCCAGAGGTGGTACACAGTACCGCTGGGGGTGAGGTGGGTTGCCTGTGTTTGGAGGTGAGGTGACACTTTGCCACTGCTCCCTGTAACAACAGGGTGGATATGGAGAATACCATGTAAAAGAGCAGTGTTGTCCCACCCGGGCAAGTGGCAGGAGTGCAGGGTTTAGGGGGCTGCAGTGCCCTCCCAGCTCAGCAGAGGTGGCCTGACCTGGAGCTTGTCTGAACACTTGCTGCAAGAAGAAAACTAGAACCTGTGGGGAAATGTCAAACAGCAATTGTTAGAGAACATGATGCTGGAAAAAATTTCAACCCTCACCCCACAAACTCATTCCAAAACATATATTAAAGGTTACCCAGACAACCTTAATACTTCCAGCAATGTGACCTTGAGAATCACCAACAGGAAACTTGTAGGCAATCTCAGCTGCTGGCCACAAACAGTGCCCACAGAGTAATGTGCTTTATTCCTCACCTTGCTTTCACTTGACTGCAGGTGCTGTCACCTGAGACTCCACTGGCATCAGGTTTGGCTCAGAGACTTGTTGCCTCTTGCGGGGGTTCTGTTGAGGCAGCTATGCAGCACTGAAATACTTATTTCATAAGCATCCACTAGGGAAACTAAATCTCAAAACAAGCCAGCCCTGCAGGGGTACTCCTGAAAGGACATCCGAAGCAAATGTTGACCTCCCTGAAAAGCATTTTTTCTTTTTTTTTTTTTCCCTGTTGCACTGGGACCTAGGGTGCAAAGGTGCCCACTGCAGGAGTGGCTGCCTTCCTCTGGAAGGCAACACCTAGTCCCTGGGCTGGAGGGTTGCAATCTAATTTAAAGATATGAAAATTGAGTCGGGTAACTAAATCATCTCCCTGACATTCCTCAAACTAGCAAAGACCTGACTTCTTTCTGGGGACTGGATCAAAATAACAGTGGGATTTCTATGCCTGAAATGTTAGTGTTAGGACATTGCTTTGGTGGGGAGGGGAAACAGTAGAAAAATGCTAAAATAGCAAGGCAATCGCTACTTTCAAACCCTCCTTTGTCACTTGTGCTTCATTTCTTCCTTCCCAGAGGTCTGCCCTGCTTGATGAGCTCCCCTGGGGCACATCAGGCTCGTCAAGCTGTCGCCAGCCGAGGCTGGAGACAAGGGAGGTAGGAACGAAGAGTCTGGCATGTGGACCCACACAACCTGCTGGTTGTAGCCGGTCTCTGTGGCTTTGGTAACAAGAAGCTCTTTGGAGTCCCTGGTCCCAACCCCAGATTATAATCTTCATGGGAGAGGGACTACCTCCATCCAGTTTAGTTTTACGTTAAGCATCAAGTTAAAACAGGAGTAAGACTGCAGGGGATGCTTTGGGCTGACTGATGGAAGTGCCGTGGATGGCCAAGGAGGGTCAGGGCTTGTCTCTTGTACTCCTGCCCATCTCCAAGGCTGCGGCAGCCCATTAGCTGTGGCTTGGTTACTGCTGAGAGGTAGTGAAAAAGGTTGGGAGTGGCAGCAGGAAAGCAAAGCTGTTACTGAAATAGGCCCAAAATGCTCAAGTGGTGACTTTGTCATGCCTGCATGTTTCAGGGGCACTTGTAAGAGCACTATTTAAAAAAAAAAAGGCAAGTGAGATTTCTAATCTATTATTCATTCAGGAAAAATCATTTCAGAGTAAAATAAAATATTTTCCTTCTCCACCTCATTCTTAATATACTCTCTTCTCTCTTTCTCTCTCCCCCGCCTTCCCTCCACCCTGCAGGGCTCCAGGGAACGGTATGTATGAAATTATTTTGTAAAATCCAATAAAAATTTTAATCAGGTCAACATCATTACAGGGGAGGAAAGTGATGGAGCTTTCCTGATGCATTAAAAAAATGTAAAGAAAAAAAAAAGCAATGTAAACATGCAGTTGTAGAAAGAGGTACACAGAACTGCACACCCGGCCACCATGCACTGCCACCTCCTCATCCCGTCTCCATGGAGCACAGTCTCACTTTCAGCCATGCACATGCCAAATCTGTGGCTGTTTGCTGACACAGCCAGAAGCGTGCGCGCATGCCTCATTCCCTTGCACATACACCAAATATACTTCAAAGTAGGGAGATGCAGGCAAAAGTCTTTGCTAGCACCCTTTAGGAGAACACCCACCAGAGCCTTAGGTCTGTATGTCCAGATATTGCCCTTAAACGGTGGTTAGTAAAGCAGAGGGACCAGCTAGTTATGTGGCAACTCCCCTTTTTAATCCTTGTCTCTCTGATTACCACGGAGGGGAATAAAAAGCCCTGGCAACACATGGTCATGCTCTGAGGATTTGCATAGTATATTAAGGCTTGCTAAGATCTCATTCCTGTCCTGACATTTACAGAAACTGCAGCTGGTGAGGCTCCTCTCCATCTTCCCTCTTTTGGATTAAATGTGAACTTCTAAATCTGCCAGGAGGAGCAAGGGGAGAGCTGGGGAATGTAACTGTCTAGTGCCAACCTCGGTTCATTACCGCCATCAGAAACATGGAGCTAGGCCAAATGATAGGAGTGATGGATGTCCATGCAGGTCAAAACCCCTGTGGGAGAGGAACAGACGTACCAAGTCCTAAAAGTAATATACTGTTGACTCCAAGGGATTTGTGAAAGCCTCCAGGAATGAGGCAATTGATGCTTGGAATAATGTATTGTCGCCATTGGGGGTTCCTTGGGAGAGTGCAGGAGGGGCTGGTTACCTATCATGCCCTTCCCCACCAAGGTCAAGGTGGTGATTGTGACTGACAATGCCAGCCCTGGAGATGAGCACCATTCTCTGAGGAGCCCACCCATGTAGTGGGAAATGTAACTGCACAGAGCAACACAGCTACTGGTAGAGATGCCCGTCTCTGCACTGTTAGGACTTCTGCGGAGTTTGATGCCTGTCTTGGGGAAGCAGGGACCAGTGGAGCAACCACAGGTCCTTGTGTCTTTCTGACTCTGCTGGGACATGGAATTGTCCTGGAGGACTGGGGATCTCTTTATTGCAGTTCAGAGAAATTGGGGTGGGGGCTTCACCTCTTGGGGATGAGGGTGCCTTGTGTTTTCAAGCTGGAGACAGTGGTGGTTGAATTTACAGAGAGGGTGGCATCGGTAGGAGTACAGCAGTGATTGCCAGGGCCAAGAGCTGCCCTACGAAAGATGGCTGAATCCTACCCTAGGGCAGGAGTTGTCTGTGAGGACTGTATCCCCAGCTAGGGTCAGTTACTGAGGTTTTTCCAGTGACAGCACTGACTTACATAAGGGTTGGAATGTGTTGCAATTCATCACCTCAACTGTCCCCTTGGTGGTGGTGCCTCTCTGCATGGTGGTGTCCTCCACAGCTTGTGGGAACATGTGGCTGGGACCGTGAGCTGGAGTCTCTGCTGTCTGCTGGTAGAGGGGCTAAAATAGGAGTTGAAACTTTCAGCACTTCTGGAAAGAAAAATAAACTCCTAGGCAAGTGCCAACTGCAGCAACCATTTTGGCAGAGTACTATCGTGCAGGGGGTGGGGAGTAACAGCCCCATGGTCAGTGGGAACATCCATAAGTGGAAAAGGCCCCAGCCTGGGCTCTCTGCACTGGTACCCCCTCGTAGCCCGCCCAGCAGCATCCAGGCTCGCCCCTTTGCCTCCCCCAGCCGCAGGCAGATGTGGGCTGTGTGGTTGGAGGCAGGCAGAAGGCACCCTGCCCACGGCGCACGGGCTGGCACCTTTCCTCCTCCCTGTGATATGTCTTTGCCACCCTCTGAGTACATGCACGCACACATCCTACAGCTCTGACGTTATTCTCCTTTGGCTGATGTGAAGGACTAAAAAATGTCCATTTTAGGGTTTTTATATTTTGGGAGCCAGACTGAAAAATCTTTTCATGGTCAGTGATGAGCAACTTATGGGAAACAGATGAACAATACTCCCAGGAATTCCTCTTATTGCTGCCTGTGTTTAAAATCTGAAGTTAGAAAGGGAAGGGGGGGGGAAGAAAAAATAAAGTTTTGTAGGCTGAATTCCAGTTGAGTGCTATGAGACAGTCTCTGCAGCTCTCCCTGTATGGATACAGAGCTCAGATGGTAGAAGTGGGCATGGAAAGCTTGGCCAGGTACACATCTGATTTGGAGCAAGGTCCTGCTCCCCTCCTGGGAAGCTGCTCATCCTCTTGAAGGGTTCGGTCTTTTCTGGAACCCAGAAAGAAATGGCAAGTGCACCCAGAGGCCAACCCACCGTGGGAGTCTCTACGTGGTGCACCCCAGCTAGGCCTGGTAGCTCTTTGCAGAGGAGACCACGTTCCTCTGGTCTCCCCCACTGTGGAGAAGTGATTTGCTTCCAGGCAGCCTGATGGAGGACTTGATGACCATTCTCAGGGTTGGTCTGCCCGGCTGTCACCTTTCCTGGTGTTATAGATGTGGCTACATACATCCTACAGGATTGATGCCTGGACCTGCCTGGTCCTGGCCGCTGGATGTTTTCTCAAAGCCTTGTGCTGCTGCCTGCAGGGCTGCACCTGGTTGTGTGTAGGCAGAAGCCATGCCTGAAGCTGGGAAGAGAGAACTGCTGCTCCCTGTAATAGATGGCAAGAGGGACTGATGGCCCAAGTGGTGAATAAATCTTGTGGGCTGGGTGATATAATAAAGCACTTGACCTTTGCCCTGGTGGTTTATTTTCTAATCAGTGCCCAGCAATTGATTTATGGGATAATCAATCTCTCCCTCTTTCCCTTCTTCTGGCCTTGGTGTTGCCTGCACCATGGTCCTTGCTTCTGAGTGATGGCTCCAGGTTACAAACAGCACCCAGGGACAAGGCTGCCTACCCCTGCCCCCCTTCTGTCCCCCATGCCCATCTCAGGAGCGGACATGCTATTTACAGCCTCATCTGCCCAATAAATGTTTATTAGGTAGCTCTCATACCTCTTGCAGGGGCAGCCCTCTCCGCCTTGCCAATCTGCAGCGCTCCTGGCCTGACAATGGGCTTCCCAGCACCTCAGTTTATAACTCCTGCTACAAATTGTCCTGAATGAAAGGCTTTCATGCCTCGTGATGGATTTCCTTCACGTAAATTGAGACTGTGAGCATCCTTGCTCTTCCCAGGGATGCTCTGCACTGGGAGGCTGCAGTTGGAGCAGTGAAGCTTGTGCAGGGGTAGAATTCATGCCCAGGAGAGACGCATCTCTGCTGTGTGTTCATAGTGTGGCTGTGAGTCCCCAGGGCTTCAGACAAAGAGCAGAGCAAAGAGCTGCTCAGTAATGTGCGAGTAACTTCCTCCCTGGCTATAATGCACAATTTTTCATCTTTGTGGCTATTATTCTCCTTTCTCTTGCACTGGTTTGTGTCTTCTCTACTCAGCACTATGCTGCCTGACAGCTGGACGCAGCTGCGATGTGGATGGGGGGGGCAGGTGGTGGGGAAGGACTGTGGTGTACCTTGGGATGGGGCTAGTGAGGATGGGAGCTGTGTCCTCCTTTGGTGCCCAGTAAATCTGTTCTCCCTGGGCCCTGGTTCCCCTTTGGTCCCTGCCTAAGAGCCTGAACAGGATCCTCACTGCTCTGATAGCTGCTGTGTGGCCAAGGCTGCCCAAGCAATCGATAGAGACCTTGGAGGGATCTCATAAATACAGTACTCAAAGGAAAGAAAAAAGAACAGGTGAGGGAGCTCAGTGTGCAGCAAGTCTCTGATGGGGAGCAGGTTCACCCAGTCAGAGATAGCTTGAGAAAGGCATTTAAGTGCTAATTCCAGCTGGGCGGCACTTGTGATGAACCAGTGAGATACCAGCAAAGGAGGAAAGGTCTAAATCTCACCAGGCTTTACTCGGGGAGAGGCAGCAGGGACGAGGCCCTGAAAAGCTCTGGAAAATACCTCCCAGTTTTAATAGCATTAAATTCAGGCCCATATTTCTATCAGAGGCTCATCCTAGCAATGCGAGCTTACCAAGACCTGTGTGTCTTCCACACATCCTGAGGATATGTTTACCAGGTACCGTGCTGTGGGAGGCCATGGGGAAATGGTGGTACCAGGAGAGCTGCCTGCTTTAATGGAGACCTGTGGGATGGATTGAGGGGAGCTATGGTGGATATCAAGTGCTCTGAACAGCAAGCTGCTAGGAAAACGGAGCCTCAGCCCCATGGCATGTAGGGCACAGCGCTCTGTGTGAGGGATGCCGTAATCCTAAGGTGATGCTGTGTGGGATGTGGGGCTGGGCTGGCTGCGATCATTCCTAGTGATGGCACTTCTTCTGGGAAGTTTTTTTAAAACATCTCCTTCTTCCTTATGCGAGGTCTTTCCTTATATCTATTCTAAAATTGCCCTTCTCTTATTTAAGGCCATTTCTTGTTGTAATACATCATCCTTGGTCAGTCTTAAAGGTTGGCAAACCCTGAGGGAAGAAAGGAAAGAGTTATAATGTCTGAGGGACTAAAGGTTTGATTTGGATGCAACCACATTTATTCAGCAGCAAATTACATCTTCAATCAAACCAATGCAAATCTGACTCCCACTTCAGTGTATTTGTTTGGACTTAGTGAGTGCATGGGGATTCATTATTTCTTATTCTTCCTTCCATCCTGCAAAGTTTATATGCGCATGTATGGACTTGCGTGCACTCGTCTGTAAAAACCCTCTTCCCCCCAAGGTGTCATGCTGTTGGGAATAGGTACACGATGATCTTGGGGTGCGGGTAGAGCCTGTATCCCTTGGGAAAGCAGTAGGAAAACAGCAGTTTCTGCCCAGGATGGTACTGTTTGAGGGAAGTGAAGGGTACCTCAGAACTGCAATTAGAGCTCTCTGAATAATTCAGTTTTTCAATGTGGTGTCTGAAGTAGAACAGTTAAAAAAAGTCTCTGGGAGACTGACAGTGATCCCTTTCCCCTCATACACACCCTGAGGAAGAAACAAGCTATGAAAATCCATTTCATTTGTTTGGGGTCATTTCATTTTGCTTCTTGTTTGTGCATGCCGGCTCGCTTCCTAAGTGAAAAGGGCTCTGTTTCAGAAATGTCCAGGAAAAAAAAATCAGGTCTGAAATTTTCGTTTTCACTTTTTTTTGCTGAAGTTTGTCTCCAAATGTGACCTGTATGTCTCTGGATTGAAATGAAATCTGCATTTTAGGGTGGAGAGGGGAAAGGTAAATCCATTGCTTTTATGAACTATTTCCCTTGCCTTTGTCCCAGTCTGCCCTGGATGTCTGTGTGTCTGTCCCTGCCTGAGCGTGCTACGAAGCCCCTTTAAGTCCTTCTCCTGCACCTCCTGCCCTACAGGAGGACTGGGGACTTGTCCAAGCCCTTCATCATGCCATGGGCAGAGCCTCCCATCCCATGCTGCAGCCACGCTGGCTCCCAACATGTGGGTAGCGACACAGCCCTAACATGAAAGCAGGAAGCTGATTTCCCCGGGGCAGAGGGAGGCTTCTTCCCTTGTAATCGTCCTTTGTTTCTGGAATAGCCATGACAGTGTTTTCGGAGAAGAACCAGCTTGTGGGTTCTTTGTGTTTGATCTGCTCCGATGCAACACGGCGAGGCCGTGGGGAGATAAGTGGGTACACGCCATGTCCTGCTGTGCTCCCAAGCTGCCTGCCTGCTTGTGCCCCTTGCACACCAGGGCCCTGGTCCTGCGCAGACTCACACATGGGCTTAATTCCTTGCACTGTCAAACTCGATAAAACTTGACCAGGAAAGCTCAGGAGATGTTTGCAAGGTCTGGACTTAGGGTGGCAAGTCCTTCAAGGCTGGAAATGTCTTTATGTTGTATGTGTGTTGCGTGGGGTTTTTGTTCCTGCTTGTAGCCTCCTGTTACCCCTGCCTACCTAGTCCAATCTGGATTCACTGCACAGAGCATTTTGAGCTGAAAACAGCTCAAAGCACCTCCTGAAAATGGTAGGAAAAATTTCTATGCTGAGAATAATGAGCGGTGAGTGCAGAGGAGGGACACAGCGGGAATTCCTCTCTCCTAGAAAGTGGCTCTGAGCCTGAATTTCAGTGCCACGAAAACCTTGGAGGATTTAGTACGTGGGTCTGGGTCTGTTGTTTTTTTTTTCACTTCTGAATTGGGTCAAAAAGCTTTGCCTTTTTTTATAGATCCAAAATTGTGCACGATATTATTTCAGAAACACTGCAACTGTTGTTTGCCCAGGGCGCCCGGAGCTGCCAGTGTGTGCTGGGAAGGGGACCAGCCGGCTTCCCCTGGGATGTCCTCATGTTTTTGGGACCAGTTCCTCAGAGTTGGTGTTGTCTGGCAATGATGGGTCTCTCAAAAATGTGTTCAAGCGGTGCCAGGGGGATGGCAGGGAGGGCTGGAGGCAGGGAGGCTCATAACTCATACAACATACGTGAGGCTGAGATGTTTGCCCTCTTCTTGAGCTGAAACCTGGTCGCATGGGTGAGTTGGCCAAGCCTGGATTTCATGGGTGAGCACAGACCTCTAGCTGCTGGACCCTGGCTCTGCTATCATCCCAGGCTATCTCCTGGCAGAAGTAGAGAATCGTAGAATTATGAAATCATCTAGGTTGGAAGGGACCTTTAAGATCAAGTCCAACCATCAATCTAACACTGCCAAAACCACCACTAAACCATGTCACTCAGCACCACGGCTACCTGTCTTTTAAGTATCTCCAGGGATGGTGACTCCACCACTTCCTTGTGCAGCCTGTTCCAATGCTTGACAACCCTTTCTGCGAGGAACTTTTTCCTAACATCTATACTAAGCCTCCTGTGGCGTAACTTAAGGCCATTTCCTCTTGTTCTATTGCTTGTTACTAGTGAGAAGAGGTCGACCCTCACCTCTGAGCTGAGAGTTTGCAGACCTTTCCCCTGACTGCCAGCAAAACCCACTGTGAACATGAGGTCCTGCACGCAACCAGCTCTGGGCTGGCATGTGGCAGCAGAGAAAAGATCTCACGAGCATCAAATGACTGCCTGTGCTTTCAGAGGGGCATGTGGCCCCCCGTGACAGCTAGCTGCCCAACCCGTCCCTCTTCTCCAGGGACCTTGCTCACTTCAGGCAAGGAGAGCTCGTCTCCAAGCTTCTTGTCTCTGTCCCAAGCAGCCCAGAAGTTGTTTCATTTTTTTATCTTGTGTGGATTCTCTGCCCTGTAAATATTTGCTTCTAAAGCCAAAGTTATAGACTGTCTTATTTATGTGGAGGAAGTGGATATTTAAGGCTGCTCTACTTTATTGCCCACATAGTTTTCCAAAGGCCAGACCCCTTTTTACAGGGCAGCTGATGCTGTTACCAGGATTTCTGAGCCCGCCGGTTAAGGGCTTTGCCTCCTGATGCCTCTCACCCGGTTGGCTTGTGGGAGGCTTGGCTGAGCTTGCAGGGGGGTGCAGTGACTCTTTCCTTGCATTGTGATTCCCTATCTCTTTCCCCTTTGGTATTCCCTTCCCAGATAGCTCTCCTTTTCTTCCCTTCTGCCTTAGACCCCATCAGCTCTCCCCTGCCCCTTTATTCGTCCCCAATTCCCGTAGCTTTTTGAATGTGCTGTCGATGACTGCTGGCCGGCTCTGCTCCTCTGGTTCCAGCACAGGGCTGGCCCCGTGCCCGGCTTTCCCCGATGCTGATAAGCTGTCCCTGGCAACAGCTCCACACTGGCAGAACGTTTCCCTCCTCCTGATCCCTCGTCCCACAGACGTCTTGAAGACCTGTCCTCCTTTGGCAACCCAGATCGTCTTTCCTGGTTTTCTGTCTACCTCTTTGTTTGTCTTGTCTGTCTGAAGATCATCTTCATCATGACAGCAGATGACTGGGTTCAGGAACGGCTCCCCAGAGCCTGTCCTCAGTTGCCATCACCTCCTGTGCTGCCCGGACCCGAATCTCAGCATCCGTGTGCAAGCTCCACATGGGTAACTGGAGGTTGCCCTAATCCAAGGGCCAGCTCGGTGTCACCTGCGGGTCAGATGGCTGCTCTCGGCCTGTCTCGTTCCCTTGCGTCGGGTTGTTAAGGCACAGCTAAAACTCTCATCTGGAGTGTCATCATCTCACGGCTCAATTCCTGCAACATCCTTTTCTCTGGCCTTGACAAATGCAATCTTCTCCTACTCCTGCCTGTTCCGAGCTTTGCTGCAAGGATCATTTTCCTCGCCTGTCATTTTGCTTGTGTCACCCATGCTTTACTTGCTTTTGCTGGTTCCTGCTGGCAAACAGCGGTTACCTGTCTCTGCTCTCCAGGCCTTTCACAGATTTCTCTCCTGTTAACCTTGTAGTCCCTCTCCACACGCGGTTTCCCGCTGTCAGTCAGCCTCTGGTGACAGCCTCTGCCAGCACTCGCTGTGTCTCCCATCACACAGCTCTGCTTTCTGCCCCAGTGCCTCTTGCTTGAAGAGGAGCTCCTAGATGCACCTTGCAAGAAACATCTCTCTGCCCTTCACCCCTCCTTTGCCAGCCTCTGTCCCTAGTTGGTGACAATGGCTCGCGTGCGAGTGTGGGAACAACCTGTCTGTCAGGCAGCGACCCTGTTTTCTTCCGGTTCTCCTCATCTTCTGCTTAGGTTGAAGACCTTTGGGGCAGTGCCTTTTTTAGCAGCGGTTGCCTAAAGAAATACAAGCTTGTGAGGTCCTTCTGGCTCATTGCGTGCGTGATGTGCGTCTGTCCTGCTGCTGTGCTTTATGGAAGCAGTGGTGAATTCAAACTGAATTTGGCAGGCTGGGTGGGGATGTTACGTTCCTCCATGTTTAGTCTCTGGATACCGGAGAGGGACCTTCTCTGGCAGCCAGAGATGGAGGTTTGCTTTACACTGAGTTTGTATGGCTCAGGTGGAACCCCTGCCCCTTCCTGCTTGATGCCCGCTCCATCATGCCTGGAGCGAAGGGCTGCAGGTAGCCGGCCCAGGGGACCTTCCCTGGCCCTGAACCTTGCTGGTGGCTGAGGGCCAACCCAGGGCAGCATTTGCTATTGCAGTGGACTGGGTCTGGCCCCAGACACTACCTGCCTGGGCTAATCCGGAGCACGGGCAGGTTCGCAGTGATCCTGAGCAGCACGTGGAGCCCTGCTCTGTACCACAACTGCAGGAGGGAGATAAAAACGCATCGATGCCTTCATCTGCCCTTATGGATTTTTCCACCATATTTTATAAGCGTTCATTTTTATTTATGTGAGGTTAAAGTCAGTCCAATTTGGAAATCAACTTGTCTAAGGAGCTCCCCTCAGATCTTATTAGCTTCATGTAGTATTTCTATTCATTTTTGCTAATACCGTTCACAGGCTGGCTGCGGTGGTGGCTGCTGGAGATGGTAACCCTCTCCTTGCCAAGCCGCTGGGGCCGTGAGCCTGGTGGCTGCGGGGACGGCTCTGGGAGTGGCAGGATCTGGCCATGCAGTGAAGGGTTGGAGCTCCTGGCTTTCCAGCTTCCAACAGCATGGGCGGGCAATTTCTGACATCTGCTCCCACAGAGTCCCCGCTTGCTGCACCCAGCATTGCCGGCAGCCCACCTATCGCTGCTGGCACAGAGGGCACCTGTACCTTCCGGCACTGGAAATCAGTGGCTGATTTGGACACAGAACAGTTAAGAAGTGCTTGGGCTATCCTTGTAATTAGAGAAATTCCTGGAAGAAAAAAAATAAAAAATAAATCCATTGAGGGCTTTTAAAGGAGAGATAGGATGCCTGACTCAGGAAGTCCTTCAGCCGCAGATTGCCGGTGGCTGCAGGAGCGTCCTGGGGAGGTATCAGTGCACGCTTGGCCAGCTTTTACACCCGTCCCCTGGCATTAGCTGCTGGCCCCTGCCAGAGAGGGTATTGGCAGGATGGACCTTTGTGCTGGAGCTGGCAGGCTCTGCTCGCCTTCCTGAGGCTTTATTTCGGTAACCCCAAAGGAGCTGGCTGCAGGCAGGGTTGCAGCATGAAGGTGGGGGGCAGATGTCAGCCCCAAGCAGGAGCGGCAATGGCTGCCAGCATGGGATGCAAACCTCCCCGGCACACCTCCCCGTGCCGGCAGCACAGCACGTGTCTCCTGAAGCATCACGGCTGCCCCGTCTCTCCCCTGCCTTTGATTATTTATTGAAGCAGTTTGATACTGGGTGACTGTAATTAAAAGAAGAAAAATACACACAATAAAATGATTTCTAAAATGGCAACATGCTGGATGCAGCGAAGCAAGGAATATATTAAATATTTATTGCCACTGGTCTGCTGGGGGGGGAAAAAATTAAAATTATTTAGCCTGAGAAAAACATTTTAATTATTTAATTTGAGGGGAAACCTCCCCCACAGCCCTCCTTAGTACTAAACCCCAGACAAACGGCAGCATAATGTAAGGTTTGATTAAAACTGGAATGGGATGAAGACCTGGAGATGGGAACAAGGGATGGGGAGCCACGTGGTTGCCATCAGAATCTGAGGTCCCCCTGCTCTGCCACAGCAGATCTGTGCTGTGATCCTGCATCTTGCAGGGGTAACTCTTCCTCTCAAGGAGTGGTTTGTGCTTGGCACCAGTTAACCAGGGGTTTGCTCCGCACCTGGGAGCCTGGGCTTGGGACAGGAGTTGCTCGGTGCATCAGTTACGGTGTAGGGAATTGCAGCAAATTGCCACAACCCTCCATCTGCAGCTTGAACTCTCTGGACCCGTGGGTTGCTCTGAAGAGCTTTGCCGGGGCAGGAGCTCTGGTGCGTCTGTCCCAGCAGCCCAGCTCCACCAGGCCGGCTCTGCTAGGCTCACCAGGCATGTATCTTGTGCGTGGTACAGGGTTCAGGCTGTGCAAACAAGCCATGAGGCTGTTCGAACACCTGTGTCTCATGGCATTTATGTACTGCAGCTGTGAGGCTTTTCCCGAGAGCCTCTGCAGGAAAGGCATTGAGGCCGGCATCCTGTCGGTGTGTCCACTCGAGGCTGGAGCTAAGGACCTTCCAGCCACATATCAAAGAGTGAGAAGTACAAAGCGTAGAGTCTGATTGTTTTCTGTGAGAGAAGGGGCTGTGATTTTTTTCCCCTTGTGTCTCCAGATTGACAGTCTCTTGTTATTAGCCCCCTGGAAACAGGCACTTTGACTGAAAAGAGCCATCCCAGCCTTCACTGTAACAATCAAAGCAGCTCAAGAATAAACATGGCTTGGCAAGAATAAACACAAATTGCAGTGCTTGCTGTGAACAGTGATATCCAAGGGAGCAAACATCAAATGAAGGATTATCCCTGTTTGCAAGGAAGCTCTTCTAACAAGAGACTGAATAAGGACCATCTGCAGCCCAGAGTGAAGGGGCTACCAGGAGAACCTGCTCTGGAGCCATCAGGAGCTCTCCTGTTTGAAGCTCACATGGTCTCCTTTAGGCACTGTCTGGTTTTACTTCGTATGCTCTGTTGGCTGCTGGAAGCCCTGAGCATTTTGCGGCTACCTCCAGGTTGCAGACAGCAACAGCATGGGCAAGCCCAGAAAGCCCAAGGAGGGGAGTTGTGTGGGAGGAGGGTTAGAGACGATGAGGAGAGCTTTGCTGAGGGGGGCAGGGGGGACAAGTGTTAGACCTGGCTGGGGCGGTTGCTAGCAAAAACGCTGAGCTCCTGCAGGAGCTGGAGGAAGATCACATCAACGAAATTCTGCAGAAAGCTCTGCTCTCTGCTCCTGACTGCTGGTCATAGGGCAGGAGCCCTAAAGGCAACTCTTAACCAGCAGCCGTCCCCCTGCCGCCCGCAGGAAGCAAGGATGAGCAAGTTCTCCTCCCCAAACCCTCGCTGAGAGATAGCCTGCATGACATAAATCAAATTTGGAGGCACGGAGGTTCCATAAACAAGCTTATTTTCTGAAGCCAGGTCCCATTATGTTATCTGTCACTTTATTGGGGTTTCTGAGCCGTTTATTTTTATGTATATACATCGGAGCTGGTGAGCTGGCGTTGGCCTGAGAGTATAAAGCTGACAAGACACGGTAGCGGCGTGTGAAACCTGTCAGCAGAGCAGCCGCCTGTGAAATGAACACAAGAGCCGATGCCGACAATTTTATTTATGGGGAATCTTGGGTAGTGTGTGCCGGAGCAGTGGGTGCCGCCGGGCACGTGCCTAGCCCCTGGCTGTGCCACCCTGAGGCCGGCGGTCCTGAGACCTACCAGACCCATCACAGGCAGGGATAAGGTCTTGTTGCAACTGGAGATGAGATTTTCTTCTTAAGGAGTATCTTAAACTGCTGAAATATTTTGGTCACCCAGAATCCATATGAAAGGGCAAATTTTCTTGGGATGGAAGGTAATGAACACAGTTCTGCAACACTTTGCTTTCCAGTGTTGATCTTGCTGGTAATTGTTCTCTTAATTTTTTGTTTGTTTCTTTGTATTTAAGATAAACTCAGATTTAGTGTAAGGATTTGTTCTGAAATGGGAAAACTGGACTTTCCTTATCTAAAAAAAGTAGGGCTTTAAAATGTTTTTGAAACTTTTTTCCAGTTATCTTACCCCTGGAGCAACATTTTGCCAAACTCAATAGTCTTTACAAAAGCCTAAATGAATAATTGTTTCTGTCATGTTCCAGGAGAAAAGTATTTAGATCAGCATTTTTTCCTCTCAGTTGGAGCAAACATTTTGGATGTGAGGTAGTTTTATGGGTCATTGAAAACCCTAAAGAATCATCTAGATTGTTATCAGGGCGACGGAACAAAACACGGACCCTACTCTTACGCTGTTCTGACCTTGCTGTAAGCCCTCTAGTTTAGCACAGAGTGGATGCTGCTGTCATGGTCTGGTCCTTCTGCAGGCAAAAAGTGCTCGGTGCGCCTGTGTTGCTTTGGAAAGGCAGTCGGAGATGGTGAGCAGCTGTGTTGCACGTGGAGGTTGGTGCCCTTTGCCTACTCTTGCCAAATTTTCAGCTGGGATGAATACATTTGCGCTTGCCGTGCCAGCCCTCTCTGTTTCAGTGACACCCTGACCAAAGCTGCTGCGCAGCGGTTTGGTAGACACCAGCCTGACTGTGTTTCAGTGGTGGGAGGTGAATGTTATGGCTTGTGCTTGGCAGGGGAAGGGGTCAGCGGAAAGCACTGCGTTGTGTGCCAGTCGTGTAAGGATGTCTCTGATGCATAAAACCTGTTTAGGTTCTGTTTGGCAGGAATAATACTTAAAACTTTAACCTAGACTCCCACCCTGTCTTCATGGTTCATGAGCAGTAGCCATGTGTCATCTTCCCAGAGCCATTCAGGAAAATACACCTGGAGTACCTGCGTGTCTCATGGGTGCCCCTTGGAGAGCTGAAGGCCATGGGTTAGATGGTGGCATTTTTCCTCCTCAGAGCGGCAAGTCCTGACCTGTTGGTAGGAAGTTTCCCAGGGCTGCTCTGCTGCCTGCTTAAAAGGGAGTGGGTATTATTTTAATCCTCAGCTTTCTCTCTGGTTTGCGTGAGGAGCATGTTTCCTTTCCCGGTTTGACTTGCAGCCTCTTCACCCAGCACGTCGGGCACCAGCCAGCTGCAGGAAGGGCCTCTTCTCCCTTCTCCTCCGTGAGTGAGAGCAGGCAGCTCTGCCTGATTGATCTGCTGCCTTCCAGCCTGGATCATTCCTCTGCAGGTCTGTCTCTCACCTGCCTGGGCACTGCTAAATCTTCCCTGGAAGGAACAGCTATTTGTCAAGTGAAATAGGAAGGCTTGAGTCTCGTGTTCCCCAAGGCCACTTAGCAGGGCTCTGGCTGCTCTCTGGGTACTTGCTTGTGGTACGAGTGAGAATGAAGGCCACGAAGCTTTCCTGGAAAGAGAGCTGCCTTCACCCTGCCTGATGTCAGTGCCACTGCTTTGAGCCCTCGCGGCAAGAACTGCATGCCATTTGTCTGTCCTCCGTTCCCCCTTCCTCCTGGAAAGGTGTAACGTGCCCCAGGTTTACCCTCCGTGGAGCGACGTCTGTGGTCCCCGTGCCATCGCCTCGTTCCTTTGTGCTTCTCTGCACCAAGTCACTTATTGACTGGGAGCGTAATTGTGCTGCATCATGTCTAATTGGTTTGCTCTGTCGCTCTCCATTTGCTTTCTCTGTCTGCACGCACCCCGCTCCCCTCCGTAAAGGCGCCGAGCTGTGAGCGTGAGCAGGGCACGAGGCCACCGTCCTGATTGCTGGAGGAAAAAAAGGCACCCAACTTCCTCCTTTCTTCTCCTAAATTCAAATGACAAGAAACAGAGGAAAACAATTTTGCAAACCCTTGGCAGAGGGCCAGCTCTGATAAAGAGCCGTAATTAATCTCCCCAGCTTTATTAGAATATCATTACAATTAACTCGGCAATCTTCTGTTGATCAAAGCCATTGTTCCCCGCAGAGCAGAGGAAGCCAGCACGAGCCTGGATTGTGCGGTGCTTAAAAGCACCTAGAGCTGGCTCATTCCTGCCAGCCCAACAGCAGCCGCTCCGTCCTCCCGGCTGGCAGCGCGAGGACCGGCAGAGGTGCGGGCAGGAGAGCTCTGCTGGCACGACCTCTGTCCTCATCCTGGCTCTTAAGCCACGTGCAGCTTTGATTTTTTTTTTGTTTGTTTTTTTTTTGTTTTTTTTTTTTTTTTTAGCTACTCTTTGTTGAGCCATTATAGCCCAGATCCCTTGCGGGCACCTCGGTGTCCCTCATTCCCGCTGTAGATGCTTTTGGGTCCAGCCTTTTAAGCACCGGGTTTATTCCTTTGTGTGTGTTCACACAGCTCTTTGCATGCCTGCTTCCTAGTCTCAGCTGGAGATGCGGTGACTGCTGCAATAATACAGCTAACAGCAGCATAGCGGGTAAAGAAACCAGGGGAAACGTTTGTGGAAGCCACATCTGAAAGAAAGGAGGGTTGTCAGAATGAAGCTTCATAAGCTCTACAGTTAAATAGCCCAAGATGTGTGCTATAGAAAAGCAGAGAAAATGAGCACCATTAAACTACCCCTTTCCTCCTTTTCAAACTGTTCTTTTAATATCGGGTATTTATCTGTAATTTAAGCCTGTGATTAGTTTTATCAAAAAGATAGTTCTGAGGCAGAGATCTTAAAAATGATTAGGTGTGTGTTTGGAAGACAAGAACAGCTCCACTTGCACTGCAGGATAAAGATGTATCTGTTTGCGCCTTGAGCATCTGCCTGTGAGGGCCGTGTGCCAGAAGGAATCTCCTGGTTCTACACAGATCCCAACCCACCCCAGCCTTTCAGGGCACTTCTCGTTGTCCTTTGAAGGTGCCGGAGCTGAATCCTCTTGTCACTGGGCAAGATCGTTTGTCCATGGCAATTTTGTGTCTCCTCTTCCTCATCACACTTCTGCTTTTGGAAAAAACTTTCAACTTTGGTGCTGTCACTGGGGTCCTGAGGCCACAGCCGTACTGATAGCTCAGGGCGTGCGGACCTGGAGATGGCTGGGATGTGGAGTCGTTTGGCAGTTTTGCTTCAAGAGCATCCCATCAGAGAGGCTTGCTGTGGAGGGGGCTGCAGCCTGTTCCCCGTCTTCTCTTGCCTCCTACTGCATGGTGGCAGCCAGGCTGGAGCAGTGCCCAGGGACTCTTCTGCTCTCTGGTTCTTGGCACAGAACCAAAGAGGCTTGCTCCAGGGCAAACAGCCTGGCCCTGCCTCCGTTTTCAGATGTAAGATGGCACAGGTGGAGGTTTTTATCCCTAAAATGGCTCCGCCACAAAGGATTTATATGCTGTGAGCAGACACCGTGAATGTGAAACCATGCTATCTGCTTACGCAAAGAAAGAGAAGCATGGGAATTTGAAAAGCTTTGGGTCTTGTGGTTTCTGGAGCAGGTCGCAATGGGCAGGCAAGCTGTAGTGGAGAAGGCAACGCTAAGCTGCCTTGCCAGTCTGCCTGGGAAGGGTTGTTAGATGAAGGTGTTTGAATCCCTCACTCTTTTTGTCCTGGATTCTCATCTGTTTGAATTGTCAACACTTGTGAGCCCTGGGAAAAAGAAAAGAGAAAGAGAAAAGGCAGGTCCAGGGTTGGGTCTAATCGACCTTGGCATTGTCTACCAGCCACCCAGGAAAAGGGAGCAGCTGCCTCAGCCCATTTGCTGATGCACATACCGAGAGAGTGCCCATTCTGCCTAGCTTTGCCTGTGCTCTGCAAACCCTTTACCCTTTAGAGCTGGAAAAAAAGGGTCAGGACTACGTTTGCAGTGTAGATTTCCTGTGCACAGTGCAGGGTCTGCTGAGCAAATGCAGCTTGCAGGTGGCTGGTGCGAACCAAGTGCTGAGCAGGAGCTACCTGGGGGTGGCACCCAACTACTGCTGCGGGCCAGGGGCATCAGCAGATTAAAAAATGCAATTGGATGACTTCAAGGAAGAAAGATTTGTTAAGGACTAATAAGACAATGCAGAGACCCTGTGTGGCTCAGAAGCTTTTTAACCTCAGGTTGCCTGAGGCTGGGAGGGGATTGCAGAGAAGGAGGGTAATTAGGGTTATTCTGTACTCGCTGGGTCTTCCCTCTGCCTTAGCACCTGCCTGCAGCCATTCCTGGGGACACACTCCTGAGGGACACAGCCTGGAGCTCAGCACGGCCCTTCCCAGCGTGCAGACCTTCCCTGGTCCCCAAACCCTCATACAAGGGAAAGCTGACTTTTCATCTTCCCCAAGGCTGCGTCCTTGGGTATGACAAGGGAACCTCCTCACCTCCCCGGACTGCTGAGGAGGAGCTGTGGCTGGATGAGGGTTAGGTTTGCTTTCCCCAGCACAGCTTGGCCAGGGCGCAGAGACATACACCCTGTAGTCTGCATCAGGGACCTGATGCTGAAACTGTGCCCTCAGGTTTGATGTAGGCTGCTGCTTAGGAACCCATTCCCACCTCTCTTTCTCTGCCCCTTCTGTGGCTGTGGGTCTGAGCCACTAGAAAACCCTAAGAACAACAAAACAAACCCCTCTGGACCATGGCAGGAGTTGTGGCTTTATGTAAAGTGTCGTAGTCTCCATGAGGTCCTTCACTGGTCGGTCCCTAACATGAGAACTTGTCCTTTCCCACTGTGGCCACCAGCGCTCCTCACTATGGGCAAGGGCCTGAGGGGTGGGCTGAGGGCAGGAGGGGATGTTCAGCTTGGACTGCGCAGGCTCAGAAGGAGCAGGAGCTGGGGAGGGTCCTCTGAAGGGCTTAAAAGCAATGCTTCCCCCCATGCCCTGTCCCACCTTCCCCGGGAGGCAGCGAGCACCACTCCTCCCCACATGGCTGGGGACGTTAGTCAGGCTTCTGGCGCGGCTGCCGCAGGTCTGCGAGTGAGACACAGGGACTGAGTGTCAGGTTGTTATTAAATATCATTAGTAAGTGACAAAACTGTGTGGAACATTTCAGGCACAGACAATGGCTGGAGGTGGGATTGTTTGCAGCCCCAGGGAGATGAGCGAGCGGTGAAGGTCAGAGACGCCTCATTCTAGGCTGCCTCTGACTCCATCTCCTGCTCATCACCTCGAGGAGGCAGGAGGGATGGGTGTTTCCTCGGGGGGAGACACGGGTCTGCAGGGAACCCCTGCGAGTCACCAGGGGACTTCAACATGCCCAAGTGTGGGGTCCCCAGGATGGTCTGTGAGGAAGGATAACCTGTGTAGCTCTCAGATCCTCCTCTTGTATCACCCTGTTCTTCAGGGGCTCCGGAACGGGGCAGGGCAGGCTCCTGCCTAGTACGGTGGAGCCGCCCAGGGAAAAAGCTGGTTTAGTGTCTTTTCTACCCAGCAGAGGCAACTGGAAAAAAAATTTTGCAAATGTTTTTCTTGCTAACTATTTCCCATGCTTGGCGCTAGCTTTCCCCCAGAGAGAGCTGGAGATGGTGGACCACTGAGAAGGCAGCGCCCAAACCAGCAGCCCCAGCATCTCCGGGAAAGCTCTCTGCTTTGGTGCCTGGCTAGCTGTGGAGCCCCCGGGGGAGCTGGCTTTAGTGGCAGGGACACAAGCCAAAAAGCCAGAAAGCACCTGTCTAAGGGGCGAGATGGAGGCAGAGGCACCTCTGGCGAACATGCCTGGAGTGGGAGCCGAGGGACGGCGAGTCGCGTAATCATCTGCTTGAAGCAATTGCAGGCCGTCAGCAGAGCGGAGAGACACTTCCTCGCGCTTATTTAAGGCGAGATGCCCTAGTTTTGTGCTTTCAGTGGAGTCCCTAATTATTCCTCAATCTTTGTAGTGAGCTAATTAGTTTCGCAGCACTCAAGGCTGGGGAACACTGATAGGCTTGGGAAGCACAAGCTGGAGGGACAAGGAGGAGGAGGAGAGAGCTGGTGGGAGATGGCTGACTGGCAGACGGGAATGGCTGGGAGCAGAGCAGGGTTTGGAAAGCTGATGGATGATGGTCTGGGAAGGATGATGGAGGAGGGGAGAGCCACAATCTCATGTCAGGCAAGGTGCTGGAGTGTAACGGTACGGGGAAAAGCGGTGAAGCGGCAGGCGGTAATTGAGGGGGATAGCGGGGTGGGAGTGAGAGGGATGGTCTGTGGGAGAGCAGCCGCAGAGCCCAGCGCAGGGCTCAGGGGGTGGGATCCTGCATGGAAGGGTGCACGGCCACAGGCAGGGGAGGGCAGCAACTGTCCTTTTACACGGGTGCTTCCTTGGGCAGCTGCCTGTCCCGGGGTGCTGCTGACTCAGGCTTGCAGGACCAGCAGTGTTTCCTGACTGTCCCATCTCTTTTCTAGCTTAGTGGTGACACCGAGGAGCTCTGCTGGGAGAGGCCAGGCTGGTCTCCGCCACATGGAGCGCCTGGTCCCCAAGCTGGATGATCACCTTCCCACCTGATCAGAGCCGGTTCTTTCAGAGAAAGCCACCACAGATAAGGTAACCGACAGTGATAATTGGGTTCACGATGATCCCACGTACGCAATCTGCTCTGGCTGCTCTGTCCATGCAGATGCCTCGCTGCTCAGACACAGGGTTGTGCTCCCTACATCTGCACTGCGAGCCCGAGGAGCACAAAGGTCTCATTCCTGTTCATGCCGTCGTTGGGAAGTTCCCAGTGGCCACTGAGTGCAGTGTGAGAACTCTGAAGTGCCCAGGTGGCCGTGGATTTATTAGGGTATTATCCTACTAGTGCCGCAAATAGTGTCATCTGTCTTCTAAACTTTGCACTTTATTTCAGGGAGAGAATTTAGTATATCCAGGCAATATGCTGTAGTTTTAGCATATGATAAAGCCCTGCTGGGAAGTGTAGTTTTATTGATTTTGTTATTAAAGTGCCACTGGAATAAATTTGCTCATTTGAATGAAATGTCTTATTACCTGAATCGTAACAGGCACATGATGAAATCTCCGGAGGGGCTGGAGCTACCCACTGCCTGGTGATGGGGAGCTGAGACGGAGCAGCTGACGGGGACCCACGACTGCCATCCTGCTCACCCTGGGCTAGGTCACCCCGAAACCCCCAGCACCCACCTGAGTCCACTGGGAAACTCCGCTTGGAAACCTCAGGATGGGAACAAACTGCAGTGGTGGGGGGACACTGTATGCTAGTCAAGGTTCGTATTGTTCCTCTGTACCTGCTCAGGTTAAGGATGTTGTTTTAAAGGGAATTGAGGAAAAATCTCATTCACAGAGCAATATTTCTTTAGTACCACCAGTAATGGGGGTGGATTGGGAAATGGACCCTTCCCCATTACACTGGGACCTAACTGCACAGCCCATGCTTTCCAGTTAAATTTTGATTGCCTTGAATCCTGCGGATTATGGAAAATAAGAAAAAGGCCTAGTAAAATTTATGGGTTTTAATCATAAACTGATAGAATCCCAGTAAATCTATCATAAGCATGCAGATACAGACCCAGAGAAAAGAGGAAAGCAATAGGCTTGCTTTTCCTGGAGGAGCCGCATGTCCCCCTGGCGAGGCCAGGGAGATGGGGAGCAAGGCTGCTCCCCCAGCCGTCTCCTCCGGGGTGCTGCACCCCCGCACCTCAAAGCCTTCCTCCTCTGCCGTGTCCTGCAAAAACCCGGTAGTAGGGATGACACTGCAAAGCCCGTGCCTGTCTCATGGCAAACCAACCGGGCAGGGCTGGAGAGCGTGTGGGGAGTGGGAAAAGGGGGACAAGGGTGGAGGAAGAGAGGGAAGGAAAGGGAGAAAGGAGAAAAGGAGGTGAAGCCCCAAGGTCTTTCCCTCTGTGCCACTGTGCTGCTTACAGCAGAGGGAGCAGGATGAGACCCTGCTGGGGGAGAAATGTGTGTGCAGAGAGGGGACCGAGAGAAGCACAGATGTGGCGGGGATAGAAGAGCACTTGACAGAGAGAAATGGCAGGAGAGTGAGAGAGAAGCACAGAAGGCAGAAAGTATTAAAAAAAAAAAAAAGAGAGAGAGAATGAGCGATAAGGAAGAAAAAAGGGAGAGAGTAAAAAATTGACTCTGAAGCAGAGATAAGGAAGGGAGGGCAGTTAGTGAGAGAAGGAGTAAAATGAAGTGCGATAAGACCCGATAGAAATGGGGGAAAGCAGCAACCTGGGGCAGCATAGCCAAGGTCTGTGGGCAGAGAGCTGCGGGGGGGCTGTGGGGTGCAGGGAGGCGAAGGGCCAGCCTGACCAGGGGGTCTCCTCTGGTCACCCTCACCCCTGCGTAGGCAAAGGTGTCCGGCTCAAACCTGGCCTTTTGCGCTGCTCTACATGCCTCTGATCCAGGGAGAGGAGCTGAGTGGGCGCGGGGATTGATGAGGAGGGTCGGGGAGTTGGTGGGTATAAATGTCTCTCCCACAGGGTGCTCATAACTCTGCTTCTGCCTCGGCGGAAGAGGAGAGCCTGCCAGCCACAGCCCACGGCAGTGGGGGGAAAACGTGGAGCCTGGTGGGGAGGGAAGTGCCTGGGGTGGGTGATGTGCCCGGGCTGGAAGTGCTGAGTAAGCCCTCATCCTCCTCCCTCGGGATGTGCGGCATCCCGACACACAGTGCCCGTCATGGAGATTCCCATGGGGCTCCCATCGGTCTTGGAAGTAGGGGAGGTAAGGCATGTTTCACAGGCAGCCTCCCCTCCTTGCCCTAAACACACCTCATCCTGGGTTCTTTTGCTACGTCTTTTAAGTTGTTTTATTAAGTGCTTTTTATTTATTCTTATTAAAAAAAACCCAAGCAAAACCAAGTGAGAAGTGCTGTCTGGCTCTGACACATAGCCCATAGTTACCTGAAGAGCAATGCTGGAGCCCAGCCCCTACTCTCTCACCCCTGATTAAACTGCAAAAGAAACACACTGTAAATTTTGGCAAAGGAGAGAAAAAGAATTTATTCTTTGGGTGGGTTTTTTTCCCATCTTTGCCAGCCATGAAAACTGCTGAGCTGAGATGCTGGCCACTCTGAGATGCTTTTCTTCTGCTCCATCCATCTGCTTTAATCACATGGTGACTGAAAAAAAAAATTATCCAGTTCACAAAGCATTGAAGATTAAAAAATCAGTGTGGATAATAAACTGTGTGGCAGGCAGCAGTGCAACAACGCATCGGGCAAACTGGCTAATGAGGGACTTGGAGCCTCAGCTGGGATAGAGGGCAGGCGGTGTGGCATCCCCCCAGGAGGGGTTAGAGCAGCGGAGATGGTGGGTCTGGGGCATGTGTGGGTCGGGGTGGCACATCCTGGGTTGACGTTGCACAGAAAAGAAATAATTTTCTCTTCTTTTTTAAAGCTTCTTTTTAACAATGAAAGACTTGATTCCTCTCTTTGATTGCTGGGACACTGTAGTGTGCTGCAAATACCTTATTGCACCCCGTTATTAGTATTTATTTTTTTTAAATCAGTGTGTGTTGAATTAGCTCTTTTAGTTACAGCATTAAAAAAGGATAACTGGAGTCAATTAAGAAGCTCTTTCGGATTGCCAGTGCTAATAGCTGTCCAGAAACATGGAGGACCCCCCGCCACCTCTCCGCCGTCTGTTGAACCACTGATTGAGTTATTGTCAGTCCTGGCCACAAGGCTCAAACTGAGATTTCTGCACCTAACGTGCTGCTGTATGTGGCTTTGTCGGCTGCGCTCGGCTTGGTGTCTTCCTCCAGAGGGCTGGGGCATCGGCGCGTCCCTGCCTCTCCCAGGGGAGCGCTGCTCCAAACTGGTGCTCAGGGTGCCGGGAGCAAGATCTGCGGTGCAGGTGGAGCCGAGTGTGCTTGCCTTTGGCTTCGGGCCTCGGTTTGCATGTTGTTGTTTTGTGGTTTCATATTTAGCTCACTGAAAATGTTGGTTAAACACTGGTGGGAGGGGAAGCTTGCAACGAAGTATTTCGCTTTGGCTCTTTTAAAAAGCAAAACAAAAGCATAAAGCTTTTTAAAAGTGTTTTGGTTTCAAAGTTATAAAGGAAAGGTGGGTTAGAGATGAGAAACTAACAAATCAAAGCTCCTGAAACCTGCTGTGGAGAAAGAAACACAAAATGTTTTGTTTGAAGATGAATAGAAAGTTGAAACCAGCAAAAAAATCCCCCCTCCCCATGAGCACAGATGTTTCGGGTTGGTGGTTCTAGATTGGCACATTGCTGGAAGAAAAGCAAATCCATTCTTTTCCCTGTCGGCGCTCCAGGTTCCTGTCGCTTGTTTTTTATCTTCTTGTAGTGACTTTGATCCCTGAAGACTCCTTAAGTGCTTTACAAATCAAGCATGCAAATCTCAGCTCATCTACCTTGGAGATGCCGCCAAGGTTGGGCAGGCCGGAAGGTGCTTGCTGGTGTGATGCCACTGGTCCTGGTGGCAGCCGGGAAGGGTGGGAAGCACACAGTGCTTCAGTAATGCTTATAAAAACCTTTAGTGCCCATATTACCATATTATATGCAGAGATGATTTGTGCTTCCAGCAGAGCCAAAGGCCATCAGGCTGTGCTGGGGTCCCCAAGCCATGGTACCAGCCCTGTTTCTCCCATGGAAAGGTCCCGTGGGAGGGCTGGCCGTGGCCTTCGCGCTGCTCTGCACCTTATGGGGGTTGGGAAGTTGGCACAAATGAATGGGGGAAGGGCTGAGCTGGTCTGCTGATGTGTCTCTTATTTTCAAAGCTTTACTTGTGACATCTCTTTCCCCATCGCTGTCTCTTAATTTCACTCTCTCCTTCTGGGGTCGCCCTCCTGATTTGCTCCTCAAGTCATTTGCTGTCCGACACTTTTATGCTGATGCTTTCTGCAGCCTGTGCCACCTCTCGCTGCTGTAGGCAGCTCTGCTCTCGGGGCAGGGTGGCACTGTCACTCCTCTCCTGCCAAGGGATGCACCAGCCAGCGCAGCCCTGTCCAGGGCCCAACTTAACCCCTATTCTTCCCCTTTTCTCCTTAGGACACTACAAACATCCCAGACCGCCTGATCCCAAGTACCAGAGCTGAGCAAAGGGAGGTCGCTGCCTGGTCAACAGACACCATGGTGATGGGCAGGCTGGAGCTAGCACCAGAGCAGCCAGTGCATTACACCCTGCATCACCTCCCTGCTGCAGCCCTGTGCCTGTTCTCCTCTGGCTCAGGCTCTGTGTGTATTTATAAACATATGTAATTTTTTTTTTTTTTTTTCAGACAAGGTCTCCTGTAAACCTGGAAGCTAAATTCCCTTGGACGTGCCTGAAGGTGCTTGCGAGTCTGGCTGCCAGCGGTCAGGTCTGAAAACCATGGTGAGAAGTCATTCAGGCAGGTGGGGAGCAGCGCTGGAGCTGCTCGGGCCACTGGGTACCAGGGGCTGGGGACACCCGGGCGGGCAGGGCCCTGCTGCGTGTGCTGCCAGCGAGGGCGCTAACAGAATTGCAGCATCCCTGCCCGTAGGGACAGATGTCCATAGCACAAGAGCCAGCTTGTCCCCCAGCAGAGAGGGGACGCCACTGTGCTGCTGGCAACGGCAGGCAGAAAGTCCTCTCCCCAGGTCAGAGGCAGTGGTACCCCCACGTACCCCCAGTCCCGCTGCCAGCACTGCCCGGGCAAAGCCTGGCCCTGCTGGCTCTCAGCCCGGGGGGCCGCGGGCACAGCGAGCTGCTGCCTGCCCTGCCATGGGGCTCCGTGTCCTTCTCACCATGCGGAGGGCAGGCAAACAGCCCCGCTATGTACTGCTTATGCACATCAGCGCTGCGGCCCTGCTCCCCCGGGGCTTTGAGGGCGGGCAGGGGAACTGGCTATAAAACCACAACCGGTCCTTGGGAAAAAAAAGTCAAACTCCTCTCGGTGCTGTGCACAGCCCACGGCACGGCGGGAAGTGCCTTTTGGGGGAGCGTGAACCGTTGGCGTCAGCGGGAGACTCGCTCTGCCCTGGGGGCTGTTCTTAGTGAGGTGGCTGGAAAATGCCTCTGAGGCGAGAAAGTGAGCGCTCGCCACAGATACAGAACTGGACAGATCAAGAAGTCAAGATTTTGCATTCCAACTATCTATAGGAAATAGGGTTTTTTTATTATTTCAAGTTTTCATAAAAATCCATAATTATTGAAATCAAAGTTACAGAAGAAAGTTCGTAACTTTTTATTGATTTTATTTCTTTTTTCTTTCTTTTTTTTCCCCCCTCTGTTGTTTTTCCCTTTCAGAGTTATATCTGACACCAGAATCCATCAGACAAAGTCCTTACAAACACAGGAGTCCTGAAGACATCGGCTGAATGTTTTCCTGGTATAAAGAAGAAGAGGAGGAGAAAGAGGTGGTGACAGTGCGGGTGCAATGGGTCTGGACGGGGGGCGGAGGGTGTGGTGGAAGGAGAGAGGTCGGTATGTTTGTAGCAATGTTTGTTTTTTAATTATTTTTTAAGTTTTGTTCATTTGTTCTTTTTTTTTTTTTTTTTTAAAAAACACCATTATTATTTGCAAATTGTTGCCTGGTTAAATCATTTTCATGTTGAACTTGCGCGGCGCGTCGGCAGAGCTGATGCCTGCATCGGACTTGCGTGGCACGTACTCGATTTCAATGTTGTGCTTGGTGTTGCCTTTCCCCCGGCTCCACAGGAAGAGGAGCACCAGACAGAAGAGGACGACGCCCAGGAAGGAAATGAAGCCCATGGTGGTGGCGATGATGAGAGTCTTGATGTCAAAGGGGAAAGGCACGGTGGCGCGCGTGCTGTTGGCATCGCTCTCGTTGGGCTGGTTGGAGATGAAAGCGAAGGTCTTGTTGGGCTGGTGGGGCCAGTCTGGGGAGTAGCTGCGTACGTGCAGGTGGGCCAGCATGGTGTCGTTGCCACCCGCGTTGCTGGCAATGCATAGGTAGGTGCCATTGTCCTGGATCTGGGCGTAGCGCACCTCCAGCGTGCCGTCAGGGAAGACAGTGAGCCGCCCGTTGGTTTTGGTAGAGATGAGGTGCTTCCGGGGAGAGAGCCACATGATGGTGGGGGGCGGGTCCCCATCTGCCCGGCAGACAAAGTGGACCGTGTGGCCTTCGTCCACGAAGATCTGCTGAGGTTTGCGGTCCCGTATCCGGGCTCGACGGCAGGTGAAGTAGTTGGGCAGGAGGACGTCGGGGAAGTCTTTGAACTCCTTGCCCTGGACGAACTCAGGGGTGGAGCAGGTGGGCTGTTGCTTGTTGAAGTTCAACCTCCATCGCCGCCGGAAAACCCAGAGCAACCGACAGTCGCAGGCTAAGGGGTTGTTGTCGAGGATGAGCGTCTCCAGGTTGCCCACCGAGTGGAAGGCCGACTCCTCCAGGGTGGTCAGCAAATTCCCCGACACGTTCAGGATGCGCAGGTAATTGAGGCCGCGGAAGGCAAAGGGCTCGACCGTGGTGAGCTGCCCTCCCACCAACTGGATCTCCTGCAGCCTGAGCAGGTCATGGAGCATGGAGCCCTCGATGGTGACAATGGGGTTGTAGGACAGGTTCAGGAACCGGAGGTAAACCAAGTGCCTCACTGACACATACGGGATGGACGTCAGGTTGCAGTGGGTGATGGACAAGGAGGTCAGGTTCAACCCATAGAGGCAGTTGGACGTCATAGTATCCAGGTAGGGCCAGTGTGAGATCTCAAGGACCTTGAGCCGGTACAGCCTCTTGAATGAGTAATCCCGGATGGTGTTGATGTTCAGATGGCGCAGCCGCAGCACAATCAAGCCATGAAGGTGAGACAGGGCCTCTGTGGGTATGGAGGTCAGGTTGCATTTCTCCAGGGTCAGCTGCTCCAGGCTGTTGAGGCCACTGAAGGCCCGGTGGGAGATGTAGACAAGGTCGTTGTCCCCCACCTCCAGAGACTTCAGGTTGTACAGGTCCTGGAACATGTAGTCTAAGAGGATCACAATTTTGTTCTCACTAATGTCTAGCTTGGTAAGGTTGCTGAGTCCGGTAAACACCCCCAAGGGGATCAGCTTGAGTCTGTTACTCCTGAGCCCCAGCGTCCTGAGGTTGAAGAGGTTGTTGAAAGCCCCAGGTTCAATGGCACTGATAATGTTCTCATTTAGCTCCAGCTCCTCTAGGTGAGGGTAGTTGGCAAATTCATCCTGGTTGAGCGTCTTAATGCGGTTCTTGCCCAAGTCCAGCAGCTTGGTCTCGGTCGGGATCCCCTCCGGCACGACCATGAAGCGCTTCCGGTGGCACAGGACAGCGCGCTCCTGGGCAGAGCACTCGCAGCGTGGCGGGCAGCCCGTGGCGGAGCCGGACAGGATGGATCCCAGCATCAGGAGGAGAATCGGCTGCCAGCAGGCCAGGATTGGGCTGCGCATACTCGCCTCCCCAGCTACCATCCTATCTCTCACCTGCAGGTAACACGAGGGAGAGAAAGAGCAAGGTGGATGTGAGCAAACAACAGGCACGATCACGGCAAAAGGTTTACCATCCTGGTAGAGCTGACGTTAAGGCGAAAGGCACCGCCGAGGCAGAGCAGAGGTTCTCATTTTCCAGCTGAAATCCAGCTCTTTTGCTACAAGACTATCTCTCCTCCCCAGCCCCCAACTTTCCACTTGATGATTGAACGTGCACAGACTTTGAGTGGAAAGCCTTGAGGAATCTGTGTCAGACAGACCTTGCTTCCTCAGCTTCTGAAAAAAAAATAATAATTTAATACTAAACACATCTATCTACATCCTATTTTAAGCTCTTGAAATTATTCAGTTCCCTATAGATGGAGCCTGAACATAAAGGCTGCTTTGCAAAAGCAGAGGAGTGGAGCGTAGGATGGAGCATCTGGGGGGACCCCGCTTGGGCCGGCTGGCAGCGGGGTGTCCGAGCAGGGAGCAACGGCAACAGCTCCTTGGGGACTGGTCCCCCTCCTCCATGCTCCCCCAGGCTCCACAGGAGCCTGGTTTCGGTGTCTTCCCCCAGGGTTAGTCCCTTGCCTCCTGCCATGCCTGCAGACCCACATTGCTCCCCTCTGAGAAACAGCAACTGGTCAGTGTATCTATCTAGAGAGCGCGCTACAGCCTGATGCGCGGTCCCGGGGGGCTGTGGGGTGCAGGGGGTCTGCCCAGTCTCTCACTGGGGTGGGCCGGGAGACCCACTTGGGGGTTGTGGCCTGGCTCGTGCCCTGTCCCAGAACTGCCCCAGCCCAGCAGCAAGCAGAAGTGAACGCTCCCCGTCGCGCTGCCTCTGTTACATTTATTTCCTTGTTGTTCAAGCTGTTATGAGGGATCAAATCATATTAATATTGCATATTAGATGTACCGCTACTCCGGACCATGTTTATATCTATTGTTATGTGCACACTCTGCATTGCTTCCACTAATGCTATTTATGGCTATCACTGAATATACTCAATACATTACTTCCATTGGCTCCGTTTGTATCCGTCATTATATATCCTGTGCATTACTTTCCCTGCTCCAGCACTATTTACAGGTCTGGTACGCACTCTGTACATTACTTCCATTGCGTCCATTTATATTCATCATTTCATGACCCAAGTGTAACTTTTCTTCCCCCAAAATTATCCAAATTATTCAAAATTTCTTTTCAAGATGCAAGGATGAAAGATGATGTCTACCAGCACCATCTCAGAAACCACCAGGCCTTGGCGCACACCAGGTGGTCTGGCTGTGAGATCCCGGAGTCCCCACAGAAATCCTCCTGCGGTTTTGTCCCGGCTCGCTGTCCTTCTCCCACCCCTTTCCCTGCTACTTCTGCAGGGTGGGGCTGGTCGCTGGGGACCACCCAAAGCACGTCACCCCCGAAGCGAAGGGGTGCGGTGCTGGGAGCCAATCCTGCACAGCTCCTCTGGCAGCGGTGCCAAGCTCCCTCCTGCTGGCCCTGGGCCAGCACGTCCCAGGCCAGTGGAAACATTTCCAGTGGGTTTGCTTGGCCCTGGGCCAGGCTGCAAAGAGCCATTTGCCCGCTATTTACAATTCATCATCTCCCGTGTCATCACCTCCCTAGTGCTGACCGTGCCGGGCAGCCTTACACATACAAGTGGAGCTGCTGCTACTGTCGTGACGGCGGGGCTGGGACCTGCCCGAGGGCTGTGCCAGCGCCCCAGGGCCAGGATGGCACCGCAGGCTGGCGACTCTCAGGCAAAGGGCTGCGTGTGCCTGGGGCTGAGCTGCCAGGGGTTCCCCATGCCGCTGTCACCGCCTCTCCCCACGGGCCGTACGTGGCTGCGAGGGGCCGGCGGCGCTGCTGTTCCCGTGGCCCGCTCGCCCACACGTGCCGGCTCGCTCGCAGCCTCCCTCGGCCAGTGCTGCTCAGAAACCAATTCCCACTCCTCAGAGCCGTGCTGAGAAAGCCATCAAAGAAAGCAAAACACCGCATGCAAAACAAAATACAGTCTAAGGGGCTTAATTATACCAGGGCTGAAAAGACTTTTTAGCTCATTAGAGTGCCAGGCAGCTGGCCTTATTTGGATGAAATTGCAGTTCTGTCCGTGCGTGCAGCCGCGCGCTGGTCCCTGCTGGGCGTAGGGTGAGGGGGGAAGAGCTGATCCCACTCCAGGGCCCCCATGCACAGCTCCCCCATCAGCCCAGACACCCCTGGGCCAAATTCTGCCTCTCCACCAGCAGGAAGGGGCTTGCACCTGCACATTTGGCGCTGTGGCGTTGGCCCCGCACTGGTTTCGGCAGAGGGGCTGCAGCCAGAGCTGCTGAGAGCGATGCCGTGGCGATGGCTAAAATATAAGCAAAGAAGTGATAGATGAATGAAGTGAAATCTGCATGGCGTTAAAGATGAGACAAGCCCACTTGTGTAGAATTAAAGTCTAGACACACCTCACATGTTATTAGTTCTCAGCTAAATTTAAATCCGTGATAAATACAATCCCTGACAAAAACATCTGTAATCTTAATAGCCAGAGTCACAGACGAGCTTTGGGAGAAAGACAATGAATAAGCTGAAAAATTCTGGGCTAAGATGAGCTTTAAATCACTTCTGGTTCCCATTTACCTCTGACTGTTTCAGAGAAGAATATTCGTGTTTCAAGGTGAGGTGGATATTAAGAAGTGCCCTTATAAAAATGACTCAAATCGTGTTTTTTTGTGTGCGCTGAGGTCAACAACCCGCGCGCAGTTTTACAGCGACTGTCACGCATCCCCCCACAGCGGCTGGACTCGCAGTGCATCAGCAAACCTCAGCCCAAAGTCAGGGCTGTCCCTTTGGCCATCCCATGTCCGCCACCACAGGGTGCCCCGGTGCCCCGTGCGGCTCTGGGGACAGGGCTTGGTGTCACCAGGGAGAGATGGCAGTGGCCGCTCCCAGCAATTGCCACCTGCAGGAAACTGAGAGGTGGCTGAGACAAAGGTCCACCAAGGGCTTTCCAAAAAATTGAAGCCCTCCCAGATTTACTCTGAGGAGGGGGGTGAAATGTGCCCTAGCACCCCTCCAGGGTGCCCAGCCATGGTCCCAGCGCGAGCTGCCAGGCAGGATCAGGGCGCGTGGCTGTGCCGCACAGGCCAGCCCAGCCCAGCGAGAGCTGCAGCCCTCTGGCGTGAACATGGCTCTCGCCTCACATTAAAAAAAAAAAAAAAATCAATAAGAAAGGAGCAGCTGCCGGACTCACTGCCTTTAGGCAATGAGCAAACCAGTGCAAACCAAAGCGAAAAATCATGCCCAGAGCCGTGGCACCCCCTGACCCCTGTCCTCTCCGCCCTGCTGCCTGGGGACGAGGGCTCCAAAGTACAAGCCCTTCCCCAGGGCAGCTGCCAGACTGGGCCCAAGAGGCGCAGATGGGCGCGCTGGAGCCACGCTGCCTTGGTGCTAAATGCAGCAGGACCTGCTGAGTGTCTCCGGCCAGGGTCAGTGCCTGGGGAGGAAGATGCTATTCCAGTCTGTGCCTGGAAACGCAGCCTGGGGCCGGGCTGGCACGCTGACATGCACGGGGTTCGCTCCGTCACGATGGGCACAGGCTGCCCTGGTGCAGGAGGAATGGCACCAGGGAAACCAAACCCAGGCGATGACCCAGGAGGGAGCCCAGGCTCGGTGCCTGGGTTTGCTCCCAAGGCTACTGCTGCCCTCCTGCCCCACGGGCTGGGCCACACGCCTGGCTGTGCCCTCCACTGTCACCGTTGTCCCAGGGCTGTCCCCTGCTCACCACCCCACAGGGGTACCCAGCGATCGGGACTGGGCCAGTGCTCCTCGGCACCAAGTGAGCTGTCTGCTGCGCTGCCAGCGAGCGAGCAGCAAAAATCCCCGAGTCAGCTATAACCCCCACCTGGCAGCCATAAATTACAGCGCAGGAGACGTTCACCCTTGAACCAGATGCTTTCGAGAGCATCAAACGACAACAGGCAATTTAGGACGAAGGGAGCCATATCCCCAGGGGGTCCCGCAGTGCTCTGGGGGCTCAGCAGGGCCAGAGGAACGCGTCCCCCCCAGCCTGACTGTCCCTGCAGGGGCTGACCTTGCTGTGGCGCCGTGGGCACGCAGGAGCGAGCTGAGCCCAGCAGTGCCGGGCACCCATGCTGGGCTGTGGTGCGGGTGCAGGTCTGGGTGCGGGTCAGCCACGGGCTCACCCCCTTCTCTGGCCTGCCGGCATCATACGAAGCCTCTGGGACGCAGCTCCAGGAGTCAGTGCTCTCGTCTCCTCTAAGCTGCTCCAGCTAAATCAAATTTTATTGAACTTGACTACATTTTAGAGATAAAGACTCCAGGTTTACAAATAAATATTTAACAACCTTTCCTGCTGCTAAAAGAGTTGCTTAGCCAGACCCCGGGCTCCGCACTAAGTGTTCCTGTAGCTATCTGCAAAGCAGCAAAACAAAGGGAGCAGCTTTAATGTGCCAAACACATTCCTGCCCATTTCCTCCTCTCTCCATCATTCCCCCTGCATCCAGTGCCCATTTGCTGCCCCTTTGGCTTTGTCTCTCCCTCCTCCTCCTCCTCTTTTCCCACCCAGTCCCTGGAGTGCAGGTGTGGGTAGTAGCGGCTCTCCTCCCCAGTGCCCAGGGATGCTCAGGGATGGGTGGGAGCAGGGGTCAGAGCACAGAGGGGGCGGTTTTCCTCCTGGGCCCGCGCTTCTTCACATGGGTAAAAAGAAACAGAGGAGGAAGATCCTAGAGTAATCCCTGAGCGCTGCCAGGGCTGACTGGTGGGCAGCAGACGGGGCGGCTGGAGGCACAGCACTGGCACAGCACTGGTGATGGAAAGCTGCTGCCGCATTTCCTCTGGGCCTTCACTAATGGATGGGCTGTTAACGAAGGGCATGAAAAGAGGCCGCCGCAGTGCAAAGCGCTGCCCTGTGTCCTGTCCTGGCCCCAAATCCTCCAGAAGCAGCACAGGAGGGTGTGAGGAGCAGAAGGGCAGAAGCCGAGAAGGATCTCGTGCCTTGTTCAGGGTGGTGTGGACACACGAACGAGTTGCGCAAGGCAATGAACCATGGCGGATTACCCAGAGAGGAGACCACCCCCAGCCCCACCTGCTGCCCAGGTCACCGGCTCCCCCTCACCCATGGGAAGGCGTGACTCTCCAGCCGGGAGCTTTTGCTCAGCCTTCTGAAGTATCTGCTTTCAGCCGCTCCGAGGCAGGAGCCTGGAATAGGTGTGCCGCAACCTGATCTGCTCTGGCAGTTGCTCCAAGGCTGTAAAAGAGCATGAAGAACTATTTAAGATGCAAATCCCCTTCCGGCACTGACACCGCCTGGCTGGCACCAGATACCCCCAGCAGCCCGCCCGCGGGACTGCCTTGCAAAGGCGTTTTCCTCATGGTGATGGGCTCTTCCACCCAAAACGTGGTGCTCCCAGTGCTTCAGGGGATTAAGTCAGGGAAACACCAAGCCAAAGGGCAAACGAGCAGAAAGAAGTGGAGGGGGATGCACAGGGGACGAGAAGAGCTCCAAAGTGGGCTCAGGGGCGGGGACACTAGAAAGGGAGAGGCTTTGGTCCAGCCACCCACTGGTTTAGCTCCAGGCTGTGGATCTGCTTGACCCCGCGCTGGGACAGATATGTACGGTGAAGGGACAACCAGCAATGGCCCAGAGCCAACCTGGGAAGCGGTTTGCAGGCTTGGCAGTCAGGTTATCGGAGCAGGGCGATGGGAAGGAGATCCTGGTCATCTCTGCAAAACGCTGAAGCGCAGAGCACTTTTTGCTGAGGATGTTTATGGCTGCGATCACACCTGCTCACCCTCCTCACACCTTTGCTCCTTCGTTTTTAACGTCTTTTCTCTCTCTTTGGCTGCACATGCTTCAGTGCCCCATCAGCAAAGAAAACATCCTGACAAGTGATCAATAAGTAATTGCAAAGGCAGCTGTGGATGCCGGGGGCATAAAGCCCTGAGCTAGCAAGAGATAAATGAGGAGTGTAAGGGTGCAGCGCATCGTGCAGCTTGGGCTCAGAGCCAGCCACGCTGCCTTACTCATCGACCGAGGTGGCCGGGACACAGGCTAGCCCACCGCTGCCGCAGCCACTGCCGGTTGGTGGTTCAACGCTTCCCAAGTCAGCCAAGCCAGGAGGAGGCTGGTTTTTTTTTCCGCTCGTGAGACAAAGACCAGGAGAGCTGTATTTGCTGGGAGGCTATCTCCCTAGGGTCAGCCTTGGGACTCCAGCACCAGAGACTCTTCGGGCTGGGTCATCAGGAGAGCAGGAGAATGGTGTGCATTGGGAGGCTGGGAAGGACGCGCACCAGCTGGTCGAATGGGGCTTCTCCTTTTTCTTTCTTTGTTTTGGCAAATCTTCTTGGGATTCCTGTCTCTGTGGGCATGGGCTGGGTCACCAGGCTGTTTTAGGTGCTCACCCGAAGGCACCCAGCTCAGCAGGCACTTGAGTGATGAGCGAGCGCTGGGTAGAGGCGGCTTCAGTATAGCATGAGGGTCTCTGTAGATGATTTTTCTTCCCTGTCTGTAGCTGTGAAAGGAGGATGGAAAAACGCCAGCCTCTTCTTAGGGCTATGGAAACGTTTGCACCAGAGAGGTGAAAGAAAGGTCTGTCCAATGAGTATCTTCTGGGAGAGCCGCCAGGGTCACAATGACATTGCGAAGGCACCCCCTGCGCTCTGCCTCGACGTGCCTGCGGCCAGCAAGGCATCGCGGGACGAGGCCGTCCCCGAGGCAGCGCCTGCAAAGGCACTTCGGGGACAGCAGGGCATCGGCAGCTGCCAGAGCCTGGGCCACCATCCTGCTCCTGCTCACGCAGGGAGAAAACTGCCTTCTCCTCCCAGCACAGCTCAGCCACCCTTTCTTGTTGCACTGGAGGGAGGATTGTTTTTTCCTGGGAATGGGCTCGAGCGGTACCCAAACACCTTCTGCGCTCCCCAGGAGCAAAGGCCCTAGCCTGGGCAGCAGGGGTAGATTTTGGCTTGGAGGACAGGGAACAGCCCAGGCAGCTCGGCCGATCAGCGTGCCCACCAGCTCCGCGTGGCCCCGGTGCTGCTGGAGCGGCTCTGCGTGGCTCAGCACGCTGTCACGGCGCTGCTGAATCAGACGGAGCGCAGCTGTACGGTGCCTGTGCTAAACCCCGAGTTTCTGTCAGGGGCAGGACACCACCTGATCTAGCATAAAAGCGGCTGGTACAAAGTCACCCCGCTGCCAGAGCACGGTTCCTCCAGATCAGGAGCAGATGGCATTTCTGTATGGGCTCGCCGCGATGCTTGGTCCGGTGACCGGTGGCTTCCCACCCCCTCCCCCAAACCCAGGCGCCCCAAAGGACGGTCCCTGTGCCGTGGCCAGTGCCAGCGTCCCAGCAGCACGGCGGGCAGCCCCTGCCAGGCTGAGCCGCTGCTCCTGGCGATCCCAATGGACAAACCGCACCTGGGGACACCACGAAGGGCCTGGCAGTGGTGGCTGTCTGGCACCAAGACAAGCTGCTCCCTCCCCACCGCTCCCTGCCTGGGGATATCCCGTCCCCTCCAGCCATCAGCCTCTGCCAAAAGGTGTCCTGTGGCTCTGCAGCGCCCTGGAGCTCTGCTCAGCACCCAGCGTGGGGCTGGGGCACCCGTCAGCTCCAGCAGCAGAAAACCGGTGCCACGAGCAGTGATGGGGGTGCTTCCCCCGGTGCCTCCTGCCCCGCTTTACCCAGGGCTGGCTCAGCAGGAAAGCAAAAGTCAAACCAGCTCGACGCCCTGGTCCCATGAGCAACCTCACTCCACGGGGCCATAAGGGCACAATGGCGAAGATTCGCGACGTGACGCCCCCCTCCAATAGCCACAAGTCCGAGACGCTGTCCCCACTGTGTCCCTGCCACTGCTTGAAGGTGGAAACCCCAGATAAAGGTCCCAAACATTTCACAGCCACAGCAAGCGGGGACCAGCGAGCGTGTCCTGAGCCTGCAGTGCTACAGAGCAACGCTGCTGCCAGGGACTGGTCACGTTCCTTACATTTAATTTAAGCTTAGCCCGTACTTACAGCACCACTTCTGTTCCTGCGCCACATCCCTTAAATACCCCTACAACCAGTGCAGGATACCTAGAAAAGTACAGGGGCTGCTCCAGAGCGCCGCGTCTTCCCTGGAAACCTTTGGGATAATAGCGAGAGGACTTCAGAAGACATAAACCCGGCAGCTTCGCCGACTGCAGGGAAACCTGCTGATTTACCTCCCTTTAGGACCGGCCCTGATATTTTTATACTGCTGCCTAAAATAAGCGGCCTCAGAAGTCTTTCGGGAGAGGCCAACGGCAGCCCAGCCCAGCGAAGATGGCTCTGCGATAACCCATCGGTGGGACAAGCTGCATGGGGCAACGAGGGCATGCGCGTGCCGTGCTGCCAGGACCAACGGCCCCACGAGCGCCGGGCGGCACTGGCAGAGCTGTCCCTGTCCCATCATCCACAGGGACGCAGGGGCAGAGCAGGGCGGCGGGCTCGGGCAGGGGCACGGCTGTGCTTCAAGGTGCTGTGAGAGATGAAAGCCCCTGTCCTCCCCATCCACCTCCTTTCCTGACTCCCTCCCGCAAGCCAAATCTCTCGCTCTCTCTCTGGCCCCCCCCAGGTATTATTAAGTTTCATTCACGTAATAACAAATTTAGTGCCGCAGGAAATTCCAGAAAGAGAGGAGTGAAGAAAAAATGGAGCCAAAGAAAGCATGAGTGATAGCAAACGTGGATAGAAGATCCCTCTTCCCAGCCTGGCTTTCTCTGTGCTGCTTTTACATATATAATTCTTTTTTCTTTCCCCCTTTCTCGCTTGTTTGATTTTTGCATTATTTATGGCTTGTCTTCAGGGCCTGTATTTGCTGTTATTGTTTCATTCAACAATAAAATAGATTAGATAAAAACAAACTGTGCTGCGCCACGGCTGAGCCCGCCTGTCCTGCAGTCAGCTGTACCCATGACGCCGGGCAGAGCAGGCAACCCCGGTGCGAGCGGCCGGGCAGTGCCAGCCAGCCGGGGACGAGGGGTCACCGCCTCGCCGGCCCTTCCCAGCCCAAATCCCTGCGGGCGGGGAGGTGCTGTGGGATGTGGTTTGGCCAGGGTTTGGGATCTCGGTGCTGCCAGCCCCGCAGATACGTGCCCTCTGCAGGTATGGGGGCTGCGCACAGAGCTCCTGGGGTCCTGGCACTGCACCCAAACCTCAGACCCCTCTCCAAGCAAGAAGGAAAAATGCTGTTTGAGAGGAGAAAATGAAGCACTGGAGGTTTTTTAGGGCAATTTCACAAAATCCAGCACACTGATTTCACTAGCGAGGCCGCCCCAAGCTGAGCTGCCGCTGGCTGCGGGTGCTGTGCCCCAGCAAATCTCAGCCCCAGGCGCCCTGGGAACGCGCGGCTCAGTGCTTTTTGGGCAGGGCTCGGTGCAGGGCGGGCAGCGCTGCCCCACGGCTGCAAAGCAGCTGGAGCAGGGGCGAAAAGCACAATCGGTTGAATGCCTATGATAAGGGGTGTCAGCACGCCGGCAGCCGCAGCCGCGCCGCGGGGAGCTGTGCCGTTCCCTGGCCTTTTCTGCCTTCCAGCGGGTGACCGCGCTGATCCCGCGGGCACAGAGAAAAAGGAGGGACCCACCGTGGGGATGGAGCGGTTTCCCCGCTGCCCTCGATGGAGGGCTGCTTCGGGGTGGTTTTGTTGTGTGTTGCTTGAGCTGAAAGAGATGCTTTCCACCCCTTCCTCCTTCTCCCTGTGGTGTTGATAATAATAATACAGAGCCTGCACTCTGGGCTGTATGTGAGAACAAAAGCAATCATGGGGAAATACAGTGCATAGAAATTAAATCGGAAATGCAAGGCCAGGGTTTCCATTTCGGTTCAGCTTCTGTATCGTTTCCCATTGAAAAGGATAAACATGCTGAGCACAAATCAGTTTAATGGCAGCACCTAATGGCAGCGCAATTCCATGTTTCCCGGAGCAAATCGTAGCTCAAGCCCAAAGCGACAGCGCGATACGCAGCACACCAGCTCCATGGGACGGCCACAGCATGTCACAGCCCCAGGTGAGCACTGGGGGCCACCAGGGCCCCTGCAGGACTTGCCGCCCTCAGCTGCAGTGCTGAAATAACATGATTCACTGGGGCGCAAGAGGGGCTGGTGTCTGGGCTTGGGGATGCCCAGACTGCCCAATTCCCAGCAGAAAAGGCGTCCCTTTGGGTGTCCCTCACATCCCTGAGGTCCTGGAGGCAGACTTGGACCCACTGGGAGCTTGTGGAGCTGTGCCAGGCTGCTCCCTCCCCCCCCCAGCACGGGCCAGTCAAGGAGGCTTTCACGCTGCTCACCACTGCAGCCCTAATTCCTTTCCTTCGCCTGGCTCCTGCAGTGCACGTTCATTTAAAGCACAGATACAGCCACCATTAATTTTTTCTACCTGATCCTCATTGCTGTGCCTCACTCCATGGTACGCTGCACAAACCACCTGCCAGCGGAGCCAGGGCAGAAGCAAGCCACCAGGCCCGCACTTGCCCGCAATGCCTTCCCTGGCTTCCCAGCCTCATGTTTTGGGTTAGACCAGATCAATTTGGCTCCTCCCGGCCTGAAGGGGCAGTAGGGAAGTCTGGGTTCAGGTACAGGAGGGTGAGGTTTGCCCATGTGCCTGTGCAGAGGGTAAGAAGAGCCTCTGAGAGTGCTCAGACTTTGCTCGCCACCCCCAGGCTGCCTCCAAGGTCTAAATCAGTTGTTTCCCGTTTCACACTTGACATCTCAAATCCAAACAATGAGCTGAAAGAATAGATCATGTCAAAATATTTCTGCTTCTCCCTCCTACGAGAATTCCCCATCAGAGACCAATCCAATTAAGGTGCTGGTTATGAAATTAACCATAATTACAAGAGCGATATTTAATGTTTTGCATTCTGATGAAGAAACGGAATGGAAGCCACCGAAAAAAAAAAAAGATTGTGGGTCCTATTGAGATAACTAAGAGCAATACGGGGTGGCGGGGAGAAAGGGCTGCCAGGGGAGCAAGGGCTATATGGGATGGCAGGGGCTGGGCTGCACCATGGGCACCTCAAACCAGGACACTCAGGGACCCCACAGCAACAAGGGCAGGGGCTGGGTGCTCATGGGCACATCCTTCAGGGAGCAGTGGCCAGCCCGTCCCCCAAAGCAGGGGATCAGCCCAGCCTGGTGGCTGCCAGCAGGTATTTTGCCATTTGAGCACCACTCAGATGGTGTTGGGCCACAGGAACCACGTCCTGGGCTGCACAGCCCAGTCCTGCACCTCCTCACCCTGTCCTCGCTCCCTGCGGGGACCCTCTGGCTCACCCAGAGGACCGTCCCCAGCTCAGGACACTGACCCCAGCCCTGAGACCAGGGACATGAAAGCTTCAGTGGGCAAAGCCTTTAGCCTCTGACCAGGACACCTGAGTCCTCCCCTGGAGCCCAGGGGAGTCATATCCACATGTGGACGCGTGTCCACTGCAGGATGCTGTGGCACCGAAAAGCTGACCGGCTTGTAGAGACACGTGAAAAAAATTATGGAAGAAAACATGCAGGATGGTTAAACAGAAGCCATTTTGTGCTTAGCTGGGAGAATGAGCGAAACCAAGCCAAGCTCCCCAGCCCCTGCGAGAGGGACGCTGACCTGCTGCCTAGCCCAGTCCCATGCTTAGTTAGGAGTTGCCGTTTGGATGTGGTATGGGGCTGTGGAGGGCAGGGGATGGTGGCCAAGGTGTCAGTGAGGCCAGTGGGAGGCTGAGCCGCTTGTGGGGCTCATGGCAGGGCTCCCCCCAACATGGCCATGCTGCTGGGCAGTGCATCAATACCCTCTGTGCACCCTCTTGGCAGGATAAGACACGGCCCAGATGGGTTTGGGAGTCATTCCTACCTGCTGCTCCCCCAAGGTGGGAATCACCTGGGGCTTGCCCCAGCACAGCCATTCACTCCAGCGGTGTGGAGTCCCTGCTCAAGCTGGGCGCTCCCCCCGCTGTCCCCGCTTCCCAAGCCGGCCTGCGTGACCTGCTGCTCCCAGGGATGGAGGGAGCCTCACGCTCCCTGCCTGGGCTAAAGAGGAGATGAGGCCCTCCGTGGCATTTATTAGCGTTTATTCAATTGCCTGGGTCAAGCTGACAATTAACGCTGCCTGCTCAGACACGGCCACCTTTGTGCGACCTGTCTTTCTCCTGGCTTGCCGTGCCAAGGGGGGGCAGAGGCCACGCTGTGCTGCTGGCAGCACTCCCGGGACCGGGGCAGCACTGTGGGGGGCACAGCTAGTGTTTCTCCCCTTCCCCAAGCCAGGCCTGTCCTTGGATGCTCTTCTCTTTCTCTGTATCGCACACACCCTGACACTGTCCCAAAGGCTGCACGCTCAAACAGCCACCAAAACTGGCAAAGACATGTCCCCAGCCAGGGTCACAGGGAGCTGGGACACATAGCAAAGGCACGGAAACCTCTCTCCCTGCAGCCATTCCCCTCCACAAGCTCCAATTTTTACTTCCCCAGATAGGGAGCGAGTAGTCGGCAGGGGGGGGGGGAATTGACTCGGAAGAAAATTGAGGCCGTGGCCTTCAGTCACTTTCTCCCTTTATTTTTCTTGGGTTGTTTGATTTGAATTAAGCATTTGTAGCCCTCTTCTCTCTCATCTCAGCCTTCCCCACTACCTGACAAGCTCTTCTGGCTCTTCTCCCACTAAAAGCCATTCCTGCTCATGCTAGGATAAACCCTGCTCCCTTCACTCCGCAGGGTTTAGCAGGGAAGGGAGGAAAGCTGCTGACTCAGTGCACTGGATGTGTTCGAGACCCGGCAAACACCCTCCCTCGCCAAGCTGTGCCGCCACTTGCACCGCCGGTGGTGCCCTCCCTCTTGCCGGCTCCAAACCGCTGCCACGGTGGCCGGTATCGAGCATAAAGGGTGAGTATGGGGACACTGAGCTCACATTAGCCTGTACCACAGGAGGAGAGTCAAGAGAAGCCGACGGCGCCGCTAATGTCCACCCCAGCACCAGCGCTGCCCAAGCAAACTGCCCACAAGCCAAGAGGGGACCCAAGGGCTGGCAGGGCTCGGCTGAGGTGTCACTGAAAAGTGTCTCTCCAGCAGTTTGCACACCTGAAACTTCTCAAAAGAGTTGGTGGAGCGGCATTTTCCACCAGGACGTTGACAGAGATGTGCCCATTGCAAACACATCCTGCCCAGCTTTGAGGGGACAGGTCCAACCCCCAGCCCTGACACAGGTGTCACCCCAGAGCTGTCACCGCAGCCCCCACCCAACAGCCATCCAACACGCCCGGGCCCGTCGCTGCCCAGCGACAACCACCTACACAAGGCAACACCTGATGGGGTGCATTAATCCTTATCGAACCACGATAGGTTCCGTTGTGCTTTATATTTCAGCAACAGTAATTACACTATAATTACACTATAATTGTGGTGTTATTATACAGTGATTTATCAATCCCTGAAATTAATCCTCAAGTTACTGGATTTTATACTTGTTACATACATCAAGCAGTATAAACTTCAGCATCGTTACAGTGCCCGTAGTAAGCAGGAAACTAAAGGAGTAATAAGTCATTCAGTCATGCTGCTAACCTTCCAGTGATATGAAACAGTGGTAATTAGAGGTATCGCAGAGTAATTACGTTATAGGTGTAGAGTAACTGCAGCACGGTACGGTATTGCAGAAGTATAACCATTGGTTCTGTAATTAATCCCTCCACAAAAAGGCTTGGAAAACCTGACTCTTCCCCAGGTGCTGTAAACTCAGCTCCACTGTCTTCCCGCCCGTCACACCGGAGCCCCAGCGAAAGCCGGGGCTGCTCCAGCGCCCGGTGCAGGCAGATGCCCCTGCCCGCAGCCCTGCCCAGCTCCGAGCTGCTGGCCGGGGGCTTACAGCTGAGAGAGAAGCCCCTTATCGCCATCTGGTAACCATCTGCAAAGTCCCCACCAGGGACACCGCCGCCTCTAGAGAGTGTCGGTCCTTGTCCCAGAGCGGCAGCACTGGGAAGGGAGCGGAAGGGCCTGGCTACGGGGAAAACTGCCCAGCGTGTCTGCAGGAAGAGGTGAGGAGGGAGATATTTTTCTCTCAGCCTCGCTCACCAACCTTGAGAGGCTAAGAGGTTCGGAGACCACTTCTCCTTCATGGCATTAAGCCACCGAGCTGACGTGCTCCAGGAAGGAGCCAGGAGCAGCCGGTGAGAAGGCACGGCCAGCCCAGGCATCTCCTCCCACCCGCCTCAGCCCATGCTGCTGGGATGGGTGGAGGGCTGAGCTGGGCTTCATACACCAGGAGAGCGAGGCTGCCCCTCGGCTCCTGGGCACCTGGGACAGGCACAGGGCGTTACTGGCCGTTTGCGAGAGGTCCAGGAGAAGGACAAGGCGTGCACTTGAAACGGGGGGAGCGGACGCAGTGGAAGAGGGTCGAACAAAGGTTTGGGCTGTGGTGGTGGCGTGGGGTGGGATAGTTGCCTTTGGGTTGGGGACGGGTCGGGCAGCGCAGGCAGCCCCGGTAAGGTCCCTGCAGCCCCCGTGACGGTGGGCTGGCTGGAGGCACGGCCACGCTGCTGCTCCACAGCTGTCTCCGGCAGGCGTGAAGGTCAGGTCAGGGCTGCTGCTGGTAGCAGAGCGGGGAGGAGAGGGTTAAGGCAGGCGGGAGGGCTGGGATGGGGATGTGGAAGGGATAACATTTCAGAGCCGGGCTCTAGTAGGTGGTGCAGAGGAAGGGGAGATGGAGGGAGAAGGAGCAGTTCTGTAGAGCAGGGCTGCTCCTGGGGATGCCTGAACTGCTCTCCTCATGCTCCCCCGGTGGGCCGAGAGGCTGGAGAACAGCGCGGGCTGGGGGCAAGCACAGGACTGTCACACTGGTCCCCTGCTGCAGGCCAGCAGGTAGAGAGTCACTTGCTGGAAAGGGCGTTTGCTAGGGAAGGACCACGGAAGGCGACTGCTTGAGCGGCAGCTGGGCTAAGGACAGGCAGAGAGAGGCAGCATAGCCTCAGCTTTGCCAACCAGCACGCACCCGTGGCGAGGAGACACGATCCCACCGGTGCCCACACTCACGCTCACCCGCTGTCCCTCCCTCCCTCCTAGTGCAAATCACTTTCACAGCACTAACACTCCCATTTCTTCGTGGAGGTGGCACCAGCACTCCCATTTCTTCTCAGAGGTGGCAGCTCCAGCACCTGGAGCGAACCGTTCCTCTGCCCTTTGCTCAGAGCTATTTATACATCCAAGGCGCAAGGTGAAAAATCTGATAACCTACACACGGTATCAGAAAGCAACAAGCAACGGCACTGCCTCGGAAGGCTCCCAAAGCCCTTCTGGCCAGCTGGCTCTTGGGCATCCTCGAAATCCCGACTGCCCTGCAAAGCCCCTTCAACATTAACCCCTTCTTTTTTCTGCCAGAAACAAAAGGAAGGCTGAGCCCACGCTGGCAGACTGGCCCTCCCCAGCATCTCCAAGGCTGGATCCTCTGTGTGGGGCTAAGCCCAGGCAGGGGGACCCTTCAGTGCCCCCCCGCTTCCCCCTCCGGCGCCCGAGGGATCATCCCCCCC
>VZSZ01000921.1:205331-242347 GCA_013398815.1 Ibidorhyncha struthersii | reverse complement strand
CTCCCCATCAACTGGCAAAGCCCCAGTGGTTTCCCCCAGAGAGCGTGCGGTGAGACACAGCATGAAACAACTGCAGATAATTAAAGGATTGAATGGGGTATCGGAGAAGAGCAGGGAGCTTGCAACATCCATAAATAGCTCTCCTCGACGAGCTGCTTAACTCCTTGCTTGTTCTTGCCAAAGTGCAGACCCCAAAGGGATGGTGCCTGTGCATGAATAGGGGTGGAAAGTTCAGGAGCATATTTTTAAACCATTCAAGCTGTACGCAGGCTGAGTGATACATTATTATCTGTGTGTGTCACTTGAAATGTCTTATGAATGCAAGAAAAAAAGCACACCGTTTTGCCTCTCTAAACTCCCACCCCTCTGCTCCTACCCAAATAACGTCAGGCGAAATCTGACAGGCGAAAGGAAAGCACCAGGAGGTCAGGCTGGTTAAAAGCAGCGTGAAACACTCTTATCCTCTGGAAGGAAGAGCCCCAGTTTGCAGGGCCAGAGGGCAGTAGGGCTGGCAGCAGGCGCAGAAGCGAGCAGGCACACATCTGCACAAGGACAGCGGTGTATCAGGAAAGAGCCTGCTAGAAACATGCTGGGGTCCCCAAGGAGCCCCCAGGAAGAGCAGTATGGCTATGCGCCTAATGGAGATGGTGCCCTTCATCTCACACAGCAGCAGATCTTCCCCAGACCGTGGGAATACTGTATGTAGAGTTAGTGGACCAGAACAGCAGGGAAGTGGGGTCAACCGGTCTTGGCTATTGCCCCAAAAGCACAAGGGGCATCACGCCATTGCTCAGCCCTGTTACACCACCCTGGGTGAGAATAGGCATCACCTCAGTGCCACAGTGCTGCCCACCCTGAGCTTCTGGGGCCTCTCTGCAGGGGTGGCACTTGCTGGCAGGGACACTCTGCCAGTCCCCGGGGCTGAGACACTGAAGAGCCAGACAAACAGCTGGAGCCATGGCAAGATACAGTGGGACAGACAGAAAACAAACCAGAAAACTCACTGGGAAATCATTCCTCTCCTAAATGATGCTGATATAATTAAGCAGCACAGGCTTTATGAATGATACCATCTCTGCCTTGAAACACATCATTACCTCTCTCTGTAAGAGCAGTATTTTTAAATACATACTTCCTCTTTAAATGCCTGAGGAGAAGGTTCCGTGGCTGGGACGCCGGGATACGTTGCTAATCACCTCTTATTTCACCCAGTGGCAGGAAAGCATTTCGTGCCGAGCTCTGGCTCTCCTGCACGCACACCTCTGCTCTGAGTCACCTCTGCACACTTCTCCCCTTCCTCTCCTCTCCCCATCCCTCCCTACCACCACTGACACTGGAGGGGATGCTGGACCTAACCCCACATCCCCCGGCCCCAGAGGGTTCAGCCTTCCCGTGCCCAACCTGCCTGGTACACCGGCGCTGGGGGTCACCCCAAATGCCTCCACCCAAGCTCTGTGAGCCCCTTACCATACTGTTTTACTTGTTTTACTGAAACCAGGGCTCAGGGAGACAACGCATTTCACCGACTGCCAACCGGAGATGGTTTTCCCTCTCTGGCACCCTTCCCACCCCAGTGAGGTCTGGGTGATGCTCTCACTTTGGTACAATTTGGGTGCTTCTGTTCCCAGACAACTCACCCAGCCCATGCCAGGTCTGCCATGAGTGCTTACCGCAACGGATTAGAGGCTCGAGCAAGAATGAAGGGCTTTTGTGCTGGAAATTGAAAGTTGATGGAGTGTGTCATGGGAAAATGACAACAACCTACTGTACCTCAAAAGACAATTATTTTTCCCTCATTGGAAGTGATTGAATTTCTCCATCAGTGACACTACTAATGTCGTCAACACCAACAGCTCTCTTAAGGCAAGGCTCTTTCTCAGCTGCGCACCTGAAATTTCCTTAGCCCTGCCCTTTCCTCCCCTCCCTGCTTGGCTTCTTGCTCTTTTGCAGGATGTGCACAGCCGATGGCGGGCTGAGAGACCAACTTATCAGATGCGCGTGCCCTCCCTCCCCGTCCCCGCGGCTCCCACAGATGCATGTCTCTGTCAGATTTGCTCCTCCAGACTATTTCTGAATATGCTACGGCTGGAAATTACAAAGTTGAATCATGTTGCTTAACTGTGATTGGACATGCTACTGCTATCTGCATTACCATGACGGGGCCGCGCTTGGCTGTCTGATGTACGTACCCAGACTGGCAGGGGGAAGAAGCTGTGAGACACGACGCACTTTCTAGAGATGGGGAAAAGGGTCAGGCTGCACCTCTGACTTCTGTGGGATTTGAGTGTTGTACAGCCACTGGCAGCCCAAAGACCCCGCTGTCCCTGCAGACCCTGGAGCACCTGGGCAACTCCAGCCTCCCCCCGCTGCCACCTTCAGTGTCATGGACACTTGTGCTGGACAATGGCCTGGGGATGCCCTGCAGCCACATAGGTCTTACACCAGGATGAAAGGACAACACTATTACGCAAAAGCCCCTTCTCCGAGTGATTTTGGCCCAGAATCTGGAGTAGCACAAGCCCCCAGGGCTGTAGGCTGGGCTGTTGGGTGTGGCCAGGGGCACAGCCGTGCTTTCCAGGGGCACCGGCTCCCTCCTGTTATCAAGGTGCTTCCCCTCCCTGCCCCAAATCGAGCCTGAGTTAATGCCTGCTGGCAGCAGGCCAGCCTGATTTATTAAGACACACAAACTCATGCACGAGCGACTGAGAAGCACTGGGCGCCTGGTACATCCCATAGCACCAACCCACGCTGGGCTAAGCGAGCCTTACAAGGCTCCTCACAAGCCTTGTCCTCCCCACCAAAAGCCCAAGCCCTGAGGACCCTGGGGAGGACAGCAGGGTGCCACCAGCCTAAACGCATTTTTGGGGGATGGTGGTCCCGTGCCGGTGCCGTGCAGGGCAAAGATCCCGGCTGGAAGGACAGGAAGGGCGATGATGCCGCGTTGGGGCGAGTGGGGAGGCTGGCGCAGGCAGGCGCGTCGCCCTGCTCTGCTCTGCGGGTGCCACGCACGCCAGGGCTGGGAAACGCGCACGCTCCGGCGGTTTTCAGAGACGCATCTGTTGTGTGGGTTGAGAGCACATATGTTAGATATACACACATCTACGTGTGTGTGCGTATATATATACACAGACATATATGAGAGAGACTATTATAGATACAGATTTACATATATAATCAACACCAGAAATTACTGCAGGATTTAAGACGGCAGAATCAACCCCAGATATCAGCAAATGGCTATCTTTATCTCAACTGTCTCAGCCTGTGCCTTTGGTTAGGCTGGCGAACGCCACGTGCCAGAGCCCCAGCTGGGGAGGGTGCTGGGAGGGTGCTAGAGAGGCAGAATGGGTGCTGGGGAGGCAGACCTGCCCGTCTCCCACGGACGCACTCTGCACAGGGCCCTGGGAAGGAGCTAAGCGCCCTTCCCGGCACGCAAGCCACGCACAGGGCACGCAGGTACCTAAATCCTACAGCCCGAGAGGAAGCCAGAGGGATCCATCTGCCCAAACGCAGCCTGCATCCACGAACGAGCCAGATGAACTGCCATATCGCTAATGGAGAGAAAAGGCCTCTCAGAGGCGGGATTAATATCTTTCTAAGGTGGCTGCCTGAGAAAGGTCAGACGAATTGTGCCTGGACGTGCCTTTTTTCTCCCCGCTGACTATAAATGTCATCCAGCCTGCAGGCTCGGAGGCAGGTACCCACAGAGGGGCCACGTGCCGTCAGGTGAAGCGAGTCCAAGCCCACGTACATAGCTGCTGCTCAGGATCAACCCCGGTGCTACGCGTGTCCGCAGGCAGCACAGGGAGGCAAAACACACCCCTCTGGCTCAGGGTTTGAAACCCTGAGATTTATTCCAGCCACACGGCTCAGCTGTTAAAAAGTTATGACTACTTCAGCTTGGTAAGCGAAACTTTTTCATGCATTGTATAGGATTGCCCCCAGCAGCCTCACCCAGCTGTAAAGCACTTTGGAGTTGACTCAATGTCACATTTAAGTGCTAGATGCATCAGAATTCAGGATGCTTCAAAAGGGTTATGTAAACCATTACATCAAATCCTGGGAGAGTTATTAAGGTGAGCGGCAGAGCATGGGAGAATGGGTGATTATCTCACAGCAGTACGGTGGAACCACACGAGAAATGTCCAGCTTAAGGGTGTAACTCATTCTCCTTACAAGCTTAAATTTGTTTCTCCCTAGTGCTTCTTAAAAAATTTTTGAAAAAAAAAAATCTGTCTGCCAAAGAATTCTCTATGCTGGAAAATAATTATTCAAGAGAGTCTCCAATTAATCAGCTAAGGCATGGGGGAGATAAGGAGGTTTGAAAAATGGGATGTTTCTCACCATTGGAAAAGTCTTCTATTCCCTCCCCCCCCTTTTTTGAACGTCATATTTTAAATTCAGTGTGGTCTATTAACTCCAAATTTATTTTGTTCATCTGAACTAGTGCCTTTGAGGACTTGGGGGAGGACTGCACGGTTAATTTTGGAGTTATTTGCTATGGACTCTTGAACCTCTCAAAAGTGCGTGGGCTCCCTAGGGAGTTTCTCAAGTCTGCAGCACTTGTCTTCAAGGACATGAAAGCATCTGCAGGGGCCTGCAATTTCAGAGTTTGGAACGGACCCAGCCAGGTCGAAAGACGTCAGGAAATCTTTAGGAGCAGCAAATGCATTTTGTAAAGCCCATAGCTGATCTGTTTTGGGTTAAATAACGGTAAGAAGCCTGCAGAGGCAACCTGAACACCTTGGAAATTGCAGGCCTGAAGCAGCTTGTCGAAGGACTTCCATAAGTCAGCAGCCATCGTGCTGAAAATCGTCGGTGCTGTTGTGATAAAGCAGCCAAGACGTGCTAATTATAAAAACATCACTGATGGAAGTCCTGCAGCGTCCTGCCTAGACCATCTCTCACATGGCCATGCTGCCTCCTCCCAAGAAAAGCCACAGAAACCATCTAGAGACAGCTAAAGCTGTCTTGCGGATCTCCTAATCCCGCAGGAGTTATACACCCCATCTCCACGTCAGCAGCCAGTGTCCACCTCCAGGTGAACCACTGGGATGTTACCCGTTTGTGTACCTACACCAGAGTGAAACGGGGAGCGGATCCCGTTGCAGACTGACCTCTAGCACATGGTCCTGCTCCAGCAGCTCCCATACTGTGGTCCGCGAAGGCAGGCAGCTCTGCCTGCACGCAGGCACGGCGCTTGGCGGATGCACGGGGATGCTGCGTGTGCAGGCAGTCACAGCAGCGCTGGTGGTGCCTCCTGCACGGGACACACAGGCTCTGCCTCCCCAGCCCCACGCACGCACACCCACGCTCAGACGAGAAGAAAAGCATTGCTGAGTAACTCGGTTAATTCCTGGACAAAATGGGCAGTGTGAGTGGCGCTGGGTGTATAATAAAAGGTTTAGACCTATAGTTGTGCTGCTGTCACCCCCTCTGGTGGGTTATAAATGTAGTACATGCCATTGGCATTTGAACACTTATTTTCATTTTGCTGCGTATTCAGCGGTGCGTAATCGCGCCGGTGTTGAACAAGGGGGCACTGACTCACAGGCAGGCTCCAGCAGCGCGTGGTCACTGTCCAGGGTGAGCCGCATGACAGTCCTGGAGAGCTGTGCCTTTCTAATACCACACTATTACTCCTTAAGTCCTAAAAGCATTGCTGTTGAATAAACCCTGCGCAAGCCCAGGACCCCGGACTTGGGGTTGGCCCAGCCATGCCCACAGAAAGCTCTTTGGAGGGTGCTGGGGGTCCCAGTCATGTTAGGACAGGAGCTGGTCCATAACGGGAAGGTGCCGTTACAGGTAGCTCTCCCAAACCCTGCCAAGAGGCTGCGGGGGGATGTCTCGTACCCCAGCACGGCTCCCCAGAGGTGGCAGGGGACACGTGCCCTTGGGACGGTGTGGAGGAGCGTCGGGGCTGGGACCAGTCTTGACCTGCTCTGTGCATAAAAGGAGCCCGGTCTCCTGGGCTACCAGCTGGCACCTTTCACTGATGTTAACATTCATTTAAGAAAAATTACAAAAAAACCCAACATGGGCTAATTAGCTAATGACATTATTTTGGCCTGATGTGCCATATAATTAAACAACTAATAAACGGCAAGAGTCCTGTGCTGCTGAGGCTCCTGAGTCAATACCATGCTATTACCACGGTGTAATTGAGTTTACTGAGAACCGTAGCACAGACGTCCCAGAGCCCATGCGAGGAATGGTATTGAAATAGCCACCAGAGACCCACCTGCTGGATAAAGGAGAAAGACAAATCTTTTAATCTACAGTACAGCCCAAAGTCACACACAGAGAAGACAAGTTTGTGCTTCACACTGTGGTAAATGCATTTGCTAGAGAGGAGGGTACACATGACCTGGAGGGAGCTACATGTGCAAGAGCTTCTCTAGCAGCAAAAGGCGCTTCTTGGGCTCCAGGGACAGGGGGAGTGGGATGAAATGTGGCTTGTCCTCACTTCTGCAGAAACACTTCCAAAAGTCTATTTCTTGGTATCCAAAATGTTTACATTTCTCCATCAAAAAGGTACATTTTTGGTGAATTTCTGGTGACAGAACCAAAAGGCGCATCAGGGCTACTGAGAGGTCTCGGGGTGGCTCAAGGTTTCCTCCTGCAGCCCCAGCTTTTGGACACGAAGTGCCCCAACCTAATACTGTGCCAGCAGGCTGAGAACGGGTCAGGAGCTGGATTAGGGGCTGCAAAACTCCTTTCTGATTTTTTTAGTGCTTATAGGAAAGAAGAGGAGTAGTTTGGTAACCAAGCTTTCACTTCAATCATGAAGCATCTACGGATGTCTCATCATTATTTGCTGTCCCTGGGGTGGGGACCCTCGGAGATGATTTTGTTATATGATGCGTTGTAAGTTAAATGCAATGGACACACGACCTTTGCACACACGCGCACACAGAGTCCATGCCTCCTCTCCTGGACCACCTGGGCTCACCTGCAGCGCGCAGCCCTTGTGTGCTCCCACGCTTTCCCCTCCCTGCAGCCCTGCTCCCAAGCCCGTGTCCTCGCGTGCACCCATGCTCCAGCTTGTCCTCCTCTTCCTCCTTACCTCCTTTCCCTGGCAATGCCAGGCACGAACTTCTTACGCTCCCGACTGCTCTCGGGCTGCGCCTGAAAGCTTCACAGTGGCACGGCAGCATCTGTCATCCCAAGGCAGAGGCACAAGCCTCTTGCACCGTGCCGCTGTCAGGTCCCTGCACGGCAGCAACAGGCAAAGCCCAAGTCCTGCTGGCAGGCAGCGGGCTGACCGGCCCCATGATGGAAACCTCCTGGTGACAGCGCAACAGGAGAACAGGAGAACAAAGCACGACAAGGAATGGATAATGTGGCTGCGAATCCAGGAGCTGAGGCAAGACCCTGGGGACCTGTGCTCTTCACACAGGGTGGGACAGTGGCTGCAGCTGAATAGGTCCAGCTCATATCCAGCACCTGCGTTCCACACTGGAAAAGGGCCCAGGTAGAAATGCAGCGGGAGCCTGGCCAAGGAACCCCATCCCAGGGGTTGCAGCCACAGTCGGTGCAGCCTCAGAGCTCCTGGAGGCTTTCGGGGAGTGCGAGCGGGGCAGACAGGCTGCAGCTGATGGGCTGAGCAGTGCTGCTCTGAGCGGAGCTCCCCGGTCCCCAGCACCCTGGGCCCTGGCACCCTGGCCCTGCTTCCACCTGCATCCCACCATGGACCTGCGAACCCCTCCTGTGGCTCCATCCCCATCCCGCAAAGCTCGTCAGGAAAAGACTTGAGACCGAGTGATGAGACAGCCCGGAGGGACCACTCTCAGCCTATCCTCCCAGCTCCTGCATAGCACAAACCACATCAACCCCCAGGAGCTCCAGCGTCAAACCCACAAGGGTTCCTCACTTAACCCGCCATCGGTATTTAAGACAGACGCACGGCTCTGACTTCAAGACTGCAGTTTTGAAGCAGACTGAGCTTTGGTGCTGGTGTGGGAGGAGCCCCCCAGCTCCCTGGGACAGTGGGAGAGGGATGATGGCTGGGTGACAGTAAGCAATGGGGCTACATCAAAAAAGAGGCAAAACCCATGCCTGCAAGAGAGCGGGCGCCCACCAGCGCCGTGGCTGCGGGCGGACGTGTGAGCGGTGCCAGGAAGAGAGGCTGGCAGAACTGCAGCCAGCTCCGGGGAAGAGGGAGGCGTTCAAAGGCTCAGTGACGGTGGAGCTGCCGCTGACAGTGAGAGGCAGCTCCTGTCGTTAGTGTGAGCCAGGCTCTGCCAACCCAAATACCGAGACTGCTGAAAACAAGACGTGCGGTCGTGCGTCTTTGCCGTCAATCAGTGGCACACAGGGAGCGTGCTGTGGCTGCTCTGTCTCTGTCTGCAACGGGGGAGGGCTCATGGTTTCACTGAAATTACTCCATGGTGGATGACATGGTGGGACAACCCCACCAGGGTCTAGCCAGGGGAGAAGGACCGCTGTGCCCAGGTGGTGGGAACATGCTCCATCCCCCTGGCTGGTCAGGGAAATCCTCTCGCTTCCCTCGCCGCAGCTCTCGCCTGCTGTCCTCCCATGCCCAGCGCTCAGGGAGGCACCAAGGAGAAACATCTAACATCTGCTGTGCAAGTCCTGGAGAGGTGCTTCTGTGGAGAGTAATTCCCGCACTCAAGAATTACTCACGGAGCACTAGAGAGCTGTGCCGAGAGCAGGCACAGTGTACCAGCACAGACCTGAGCCCTTCGCTGCAGGGCCACTGCCTGCCACTCAGTCCTGGAGGGCTGCAGCCCACGGGACAGCCTTGTCCTGGTGCCAGCAGAGCAAAGCAGCTCAGCAGCTGCGGCTGCAGCGGCCACGGCTGCTTCCCCGCATGTTGCAGCAATGCAGGGTGCATGGAGACCTTCCCCAGTGCTGGGGCGGACACGGCGGTGTGACTCCAGGCTGAACTCCGGGGACACAGCTCACAGCGAGAGAAGACACCCAAAATCCAACCTGCTGAGGTGTCTCCTCCTGGGAAGAACAAGCTGAGAAGAGCGGGTGGTTTGTACACCCAACAGTGGTTGGAGGCCACCACGGGAGGTGTACCCATCACAGGGCATCATCCAGGGGTGGCACCAGCCTTCTCACCCCACCGCTGCAGTATGCAGACCCCCCGAGGCACCACCACCCTTCCAAAACAAGGCTCGGCTACGGCTGAGCTCTGGTTTCTTCCCTCCGAGCCAAGCTGCCCTGCTTTGACGTGAATGCTAAGTTTGAGCAGCCCCTGTGTCTTCCCTTTTATCTCTCATTTCTATGCTGACATTTTGAAGGAAATTTGCTCTCCTCCTTGAAATACGGAAATCCGTGTCCGAAGAGCACTCGGGCCCAAAAAGCCAAGAAGATAAACATATTTGGACGTGTGATTTCACAGTCGCTACGTTGATAGCTTTCAGAGGCCGGGTCCTGTCCATCAATTACCCACAATGTGCATTCAGACGTGATATGGGAGAACAAAACCCGACTCATTAGAGGGGAAGAGAGGTGAGTGAACACCAAGACTAGTTAAACAGAGCAGCTCACATTTCAAGGAGTAAAGGGAGATATTTCTCTCCTGTTCTCTCCCCCCACCCCCGATACAAGGCTACGCCTGGGAGAGACACCACAGCCCCCACAAGCCCACCGTTTCCCCGGCCAAAGGGCAGGACACAGCCACCCGAACCAGGCGTGTAGGCTGACGGGGCATTCAGCACGACCCAGAAACTGTCGGCGGAGCTGACTTTTGGGCAAGAGATGCCGCACGGAGCAGAATTTGCAGAAGAGACTTGGAAGTGGAGACATTTAGAATGGGATTTTTAAAGATATTCAGGCCCCTCTCCTCCCTCTGGCCTGCAGGTACTTGGGAACGCTTTGCACATAAAGAATTATTTGTCTAATATATCACGTTAGAATGCAAGATGACATATCCAGGACAGACTTTTGTATAAAGCAGAGTTTTAAAAGCAGAATTTTAGCAGTCCCAGGAGGGACTGGGGCACGTAAAGCATGTGGTGGAAGTAGCAATGATTTCTGTTTATCCCAGGCAAGGATTTTTGTCTGAATTCTCTGTCCCTAGGGAAGACAACTATCATTGGCACCTCTCAGCCCAGAGCAGCCCTGGCTGCAGGCGGGCAACTGGGGTGGTCCCAGGGGGGGCTGCTGCAGGCTCGGGGGAATGGGGAGTTACTTCCAACCCTGTGCAGACGGGAAGTGCCAACAGGGAGTGATGAAAGTTGGCTCTGATCCTCCAAACCACTTGCCTCTCCTTTGGCTTCCGAAAGACTTAAGCACTAACTTGACAAGTGAGATTAAACAATAATAATAATAATTGCCTCAACCTCATAACTTTTCCCTAGGCGTGTGACGGGTGATGCAGGGCAGACCTCCCTGTGCAAAAGGCTCCCACAGGATGTGAGCGGGGCTGCCCGGCACGGGGGCTCCCCAGGGCAGTGGGCAGGCCCCGACCCCGTCCCCCATCTGCCTTGCCGTGCTGGGGCATCTTCCCATCTATGCTTTGGCAACCCAAACCTGGGGCCAATGCGGTCCTTCAGTGCTTCCCCCTCTTCACCAGATCTCTCCTCCTGCCCCGCTACCTCACTTCTCCCTCCTTCTCCTCTTCCACAGGGTTTTTTCAGGGTGTTCTTTCCTTTTTAGCGTGCTAATCCCTCTCCTGACTACAATCTGCTGCAGTCTTCAGAGGGACAGGGAAATATTTGTGTTCTGAATACTCCACAGATCCTCCTCTGCATGGAAACGGACACTATCATTATTGGTATTTCTCTCTCTCTTTTTAACATCTCCGCTAAGGAAACACTCTTTCTCCTATTAATCGTGAGCCTTTGCTATAGCAGAAATGAGGGGGAAGAGGTGTAAAACAGCCAGACTCCCGCTGCGCATCTCTCTTTCATGCAGCCCAACAGGGAGTGTCTGTTGCTTTCAAGGTGGATTTCCATGCTGGGAGAAGGTCTGTGACATGCCCAGAGGCCCCATGAGAGGGTGACAGTACGGACAGAGGCAACACACGCGTCCTGGATGCTGTAGCAGGGCAGGATTGCTCAGCTCCAGAGGGAGGTGGTCTCTGCAGCCCCGCTGTGCTCCCACCTCCTCGGCAGGAGACTTGGATGCTGGGACCTTCTTGTAGACCCCCAGTGCAGAGGGCCCCTGGCTGAGTGGCACTCAATGTTCAGCCCTTTCGATAGCCGGTTCCCCATCAGCAAGTCCTGCTGGAGGGGACGCTAGGTGAGGGGACACAACGCTGCCCTCCCAGACAGACAGGAAGACAATCTTTCTCTCTATATATATTTATCTATCTATAGGTAGAACTGAGCCAACCCCGCACTAGTGCCAAAACGAGCCCGCAGGGAGACCTCCCTCACACCAGCAGCCCCACAGCGTGGGGGCGAAGGCTGCCCTGCTTTAACAACCATGGCACCGACCAGATTAAAACTAATTCACGAGCAAATGGATTAATCGGTTGAGGAGGAATTTAAGTGAAGCAATCACACACACGTCCAGGCTCAAAAGCCCCAAGGTCAGGCAGTGCCGTATAGTTTTGCCCATTCTGAACCCGCGTGGATTACCCCAGCCAGTGCGGGGATGGATTTATTCGGCAAACGGCTGAATCACCCCAGGCAGGGACCGTTTTGCAGTGATGGCAGTGCCTGCAGACAGCCATGCGTGCAGCTTCGCAGGTGGCTGGTTTAAAGTATTGAGCTTCTCAGGTAGAGGATCGTATTACTCTGGAAATGGAGGATCAAATTATCCCATTGGTCCCCAGAGAGGGGATTAAATTACCCTGGAAATAGAGGATTAAATTACTCACCAAGGGAGAGGATTGAATTACTTTGTGAGTTGTGGGATTAAAACAGTCTGCAGGTGGCAAACTCAAAATAGACCTTCACACAGAAGGCAGGATTAAATTATTCTATGGATGACCAGGAAAAAAAAAAATCAAACCACTGTACTCTGGAGGAAGCCATATTAAATTATTTCTGGAGATTAAATTGCTCCACAGGCTTGTTGGATCCCAGTGCTCTGGAACAGGCCATCTGCTTGGTAAGGTGTGCAGATACCCAAGCATAAACAGCCATATGACGGTGTCCCACTGCTGGTACCCAAGCGCCTCTTGTCACCACAGTACCTGGCACCTGACAGTATTGACTATATTTATTCGCACATCAAGGCTGAGATGTGGAGCTGGGCTCTGCTCCCCTGCAGCATCAGGAAAACCCAGGGAGGGACGGGGGAGCCCAGGTCACCTGGGGAGTCTGAGGCAGACCCAGGGAACTGAGCCAAGTCTTAATTCACTTTCTTTAGGGAGGTTTTATCTTATTTTCATTTTTGCATTGATACCTACACCACTGATGAGTCTCTCCTCTTGAGCAACAGTATCACTGTGTATATGCGGCAGCAGATCAAAGCCCTCCCTGCTACTATCCAGGATGGGCTCTCCTCCCCAAATTCCTTGCTTCCTCACTATTTTCCATTCCCAGCCCATCACCTCCTTCCCCTCTCTCCTTTGGCCCCAGCCCTCCATCGTGGCAGCTCCCACGGGAGCCAGCCGGCGGTGGCTGGATCATGCCTGTACCGCCAGCAGTCAGCCCTTGCTCGCACTGCTGTGCCCCTTCCCCGGTGTCTTTCACTGCCTGTTCCTGGTGACGGTGACAAATTGGCATTTGAAACTTGTATTGGTATTTTTTATGCTGATTTCTTTCTGAGGCTCTACTGCTGAGATTTCAAGAGAGAGAAAGAAAATGAGCGTTTTAGGATAATCTTAAAAGCTGAAAAATTATTACATGTCAAACACCGAATGGGGAGTTTAAAAGGCTCCCAGGTGGGCTGCAGAATTAAATGTTTGGAGGCTTTTTTTTCCCCAGCGAGGTAAGAAACGGCAATATCACCATAGCAACTGCAGGGCAAATTCTTGGCGGCAGCTCAGCGCATCGGTGGGAGTCGGGACCACGCAGGGGGCTGGGGTGGCCCCGGCTCCCGTGCGTCCCCGCCCCGCAGCCAAGGTGTCTTGGGTACCAGCAGGTTTACATGCGTGAGAAACAACACAGCTCCCCAAGACTGATAGGATACGGGCTGTGCTCCTGGTGAAGGACCCTTCTGACCACCTCAACCCCTCCTGGTTTCTCCTTCCACCTGCTCTAGCCCATTGCACTGGGAACTCCCTGCATCCATCTGTCCGGCTGCACCAGTGCTTCCAGGGACGTGGGCATCAAGGGACGGAGAGGCAGCCAGGACCTAACACTGCTGACTCAAAGAGGGGCTCCAAAGTGCCCCAAGCCAGCGGGCAAGAGTGCCAAAAGAGCTCAGCAGAGTGGGCTCTGGTCCCTTGTGTGGGTGGGCTGCACAGTTCCCGTGCCACATGGGGGAGGTTATCGGCCCCCCTGGCTGCACGGAGGTTTATCTGCCTCCTGCCTGCCACTTTACATGTTGACTTTCTGACAGCTGCTGGGAACTGGGGAAATCAGCACGAACAACTAGGGGTTAATTGAGTATTAGTTAACTCCTGGTGCTCTCATCTGGCCTGCCAGGGTTAGAGTAATTAGCACAACCTGAGCTTGCTCATTAGCAGGCTTTGCAGTGCGAGTCACAGGTAGCAGGGGGGGTTAAACTGGCTTGATTAGTTCTCTTCTCCATTAGTACCAGCGACGCTAAGAGGGGATTTACGGGAGGGAAACTGGTTTCTCTCCAGATGGAGCAGGATATGCCTTTGCTCTGTGGGAGCAGGGCAGGCGGCTGGGCTGATCCCACGGGAAAGGATCAGGAAAGCAGAGCTTTGCTCATGGCATGGGTGAGAAGGGCTCAAAGTCAGCACCTGCTCCGGGGCTGAAAGCTGCCATGATCACTAACAGAGCTGCTGTTTAGTTGCAAATGATTATTATGAAGGGAAACATTTTGCATTTACAAAGGGCTGTCATTTCGCAGGGACTCCAATTCAATTTACGAACTACACTTAGCAAGTTCGTGTGCTGACAACAGACTCCATTGCTCTGACCACGGCAGTCAATCAGGCAGAGGAATTGCAGCCTGGCATCCAACTGCTCAAGCCTGGGACTTAGCGGACACCTGGTGAGGAGGGTGGCCCAGCGCTGAGCCCCAGTGCTCCACAACGGATGGCCACCATCACTGCCCTTCCTCTCCCCCCAGCTCCTTTTCCCCTATAATTCATGGCTCCACAGGCTCCCTGGGAAGGTGGATGCCAACTCCAACTCCTCCTCTGCCTTCCTTAGAGCCAGATTTCCCATCTGCTGGGAGATTAACCTAAACACTACGTCCTGTGGGGCACCCAAGGCCACGCTGGAGATCCCAAACCCACTAAATCAACCGCTTGGCCCCAGCAGCTGCACCCCAGGCCCCACGCCGGTCGCTCACGCTCTCCTGCCCTGTAGCTGCAGACCATAGCAGGGGTTAGCTGACCCCAGGAGGAACCGCCTGTAAACGCAGCCATGAGCAGCACAGGGTGCATGGCAGAGCCAGGACCCTGCAAGGCCAGATGCAAACCCAAATGCCATCCGGCAGAGGCAGAGAGTGATTAAAGCCCCCCTTGCTGGCGACCGGGCTGGCCAAGCCACGCAGGATGGATGCTGCTGTCGAGAGCCAGCGGGGAAGGCTCCCCTCGGCACGAGATTTATAGCAAGGCTGTAGATCAATTACCAGCAGCCTCCGACCTTGAAAGCAGTGGCGCAGAGGGCTGCAGAGCATCTCGCTCCTTTTTCCAGCAGGAGGTGCCCATGGGGGGGGTGGCACAGTGATAAACCGCAGGAGGGGAGGCTGTCAACAGGAGCCCTGCGGTCCCCAAGGGGGATGCACATGTGCACATGGGGGTTTGCTCACAGGCACTCACACTCTTTTCTCCCTCTGGCATCCCCTGTTTTCCCCTCCCCTCGTGCACCCAAGCACACACAGAGGTCCTGAGCCCCAGGCTGGGGCAGGAATCCAGCTCTCAAACCTGTCGCAAAGCATCTGACTGAAGGACGCAACACACAAGGAGCTGGGGAGAGTGGGTAGAGAGAACCCATTTTATATGTACTTTCCCTGGACTGGCTGTAAATTCCAAGGAAACCTGATTTTTGGAAGGAGGTGAGTTTCCTGAAGTCCAGGGATTTGATTTTGCAAAGCCTCACCCCTAGGGTGAAACGGTGTAATTTGCTTGAGAAAGCAAGCAAGCACTAGCCCTGGTGCAACAGGCAGCTCCTCCTTGCAGGAGCATGGTGGAAGAATACAGACACAGGGGGATCTCGTTGCATGGATGGTGGGAATGCCCTCCCTCCTCCCAGCACATGGTCTGAAGGAGGGGACACTGGCCCCCAGCTCCTGCACTCCCCGCTCTAAACCACTGGGGCCTCATCTCAGAGGGCTCTTTTTTTTTTTTATCATGGGCAAACAAAGTGGAAAATGAATTCCTTTAGATAGCAAATGAGTTTAATAGAAATGGTGATGGAGTGACACTGTGCTGGGAATGTTAATCCGGCACCTGATGTGGCCAGACTCTCAAGCAGGGCAGTGAGGGAGGAGGAAGGTTGCACTTAAGAACAGAGATGTCAGGTTTGTGCCAGATGGTGTCCCCTGGCTGCTGGTCCCACCTCAGCAGGCCCCAGGGGACACTGAACAGGATGGGACCCAGCTCTCCTGCCACAACCCTGGCTTTCAGGTCTGGGTGTAGAGGAACCAGGGGAAGGTGCCGGATGACTGGGATGCATCAAGACACCAGCACTTCACTGTCATGGTGACACAATGGAAACCCAAGCGGCCCTGCAGACTGCCAAGCACGTACAGCACCTCACATATCACATACATCTCTGAACCCTGCACCAGTGCTCCAGCACCAGTGTGGTGGTGTGACAGTGGGGGCACAGCTTGCTACCAGGAGGAATTACCAAATCATAAAGTCATGCAGAAAGGAGCAGGTCAGACAGACAACCACACGGGAGATAAGCCTCTGTTTCTCCACCAAGATCCAATACGCTAAGACAAGTGATAACAGTGCAGAGTTTGTCGGTCCTTGCCTGTAATCAGTGAATTTTGTACAGTGAGAGAAGCAAGCCCCAGTGCAGCAGGAGGGACACGGAGCAGGCTGGGAACTGGCCCTGGCAGAGCCTTTGCTTCCAAAGCCTGGGGCTCCTGGGACAGGACTTGTGTGCAAAGTGGGAAACCCCGCCGTGTGGAGCGTGGCAGCTCTGCCAGCACACAGACGGCTCTGGAGGCCGTCCAGATCCACCCCAGGGCAGCCGAGATTTCAATCTAGGTCTTTGTAAACAGAGCTACACAAAAATCAAGATGTGAACGTCCCTGCTTCTACTGCTCACCGAGGCTTGCCCTCAGGTCACCCCTCTGAGCACAGCCCCAGGGCTGCTGAGTTGGCCACTACATTACACTGCCCTTGGATTCCCCTTCTGGGGGAGCAGGTCAGTCCTGCTAGCAAGTTCTGGCCTCTCAAAGTGATTTACCACCACTACAGGGTTTATCTGCCAGCTCCAGTTGAACGGGTGCTGGATGTTGGGGCAGGTGGCAGTAGGGCTTCCTCCCATACGGCAGCTGCTCCCTTTATGTCTACGGCCCTGAGCTTCTACCCAGAGCTACTGGCCTCTTCCAGCATGACAAGAGAGCAACTCAAGCCACAGAGCGGGGACTCAAGGGGCTGGGGGCAAGTGGGGCAGATGGCTGGGCATTTGGACAAACAGAGAATGGGACACAAGAGCCACTGGAACCCCTTGCTGAACCTGCAGCCGCCCTCCTCTTTTAGGCGGACGTCGCTACCATTGCAAACCTTCACCTGAGCACAGCTTCAAGCTGGTTTTCTAATCCCTCACCTCTGTCAAGAGTCTGGCACCAACAGGTTACCTCAACCCTCCGCTTCTCCTGCAACAGCCCTGCCTCGCTTCATCCCTGGTCCCAGCCCAGGAGTGGGGACACAGAGAGGGACACCAGGGAGTGCTCCCCCTTTCCTGCAGCTTCGCTTTTGCCAAGGTGACACACATCCAAGTTTGATAAAGCCTTTCAAAGGTGGGCTGGCATTTTTCTGCACATGTTTTTTACTCATCCTTTTCATCTGGGTAATTTATTCCCTCTTCCCCAACACAGTTTTAATTGAGTTCACAGCAGGATCCCAGCACTGGAGCAAAGAACCAAACACCACCAGCTTCCCCAGGCAGGGACCCCACAGAGAGCTGCCGGACAAATGCTGCGCCTTGTCAAATCCTGGCTTCTTACACCCCGTTGTGCATCTCCTACCCGCCCCTGCAGCCTCCCGGGCAGGGTGGGAGCCACTTGAGCAGCCGGGGCCGCAGTTTGGGATAAGCTGTGGCAGGTGGCAGATAGACCCTGGTGAACCCCGGCTCCCCCCCCCAGGTCCTGCCATGCTACTCGGGATCAGACCAAGCACAATTACACTTGCACTACTGCTCCCCCACAGCCCACCTGCGGCACCCCACTTCCAAGCAGCTCTCCATACCCTGCCCGGTACAGCAGGGTCTGCTTTCGGTCTGCACTGCTCATCCTTTATCTGCTCGGTCCTGCGCTGCCGACCTTGTGAGCTCACCCTCTGCTTCAGCGCTGCCCTCCCCGGGGAGCGGGAGGCTGCGGCAGGATGCTCCCATGCACCAGGGCACTGAGGAGCAGGAGCCGCTGCTGCTCCCACCACTGCTTTCCTCTCCGCTCACAGTCACCAGGAAAAGCCCACGCTTCTGCTGCCAGAGCATATTTGATTCTTCTGCTAACCTGACCTTATTTAGTTCATTATAAGCCCCCAGGACATTGCAACTGTAACTTAAAAGGAAAAAGAAAAAAAAAAAGCCTAACAAAAACACAAACCTTTTCTCTGATCAATAGTGCAGGCAACTGGAAAAGGTATAATTCAATTTGTCAGCACACAGTTATTAGTTACTGTGATGGAGCCCTTCCTCCCAGCCCCGCTTCCCTCGCCGGTCCCTACGCTACCGTCCCTGGGGCAGGGGAGCAGCCCACGATGTGACACGGAGCCAGGAAAGGACTGAGACCTAGCAGCCACACGTGAGCTAATGGAGCTATTGCCTACGAGCAGCGGCAGGGCTTCACCATGCCTGGGAGAGGGCGAAGGAGGGAGAGACAGAGGTTTCTGCATTAAAAGCAGTGGTAACATCGTCCTTCCATCAGCTCCCCTCCTGAGGCACGCACACAGTGTTTAGGGGTTGCCCCATCTGCACCCTCTCCTTGAAATTCCAGTGCCACCACTCTTCCCAAACATGCCAGTCTTGCCTTGCTGCGCGGGATCCCCTTGCTGCACCCCTCTGGGATTCTGGTAAAGCCACATCCATCCTCAGCAAGGACCCACCAGCAGACTGTCCCTGGGCTCGTATTACTGGAGCTCCCCTTTTCCTTTCTGGTAGGGAAGGCTGGGGCAGGAGTACAGCTGGAACAGGGGAGAGCGCCGGTGTGCTCCAGAGGGTTCTGCGGCGGACCAGCTCGCAGCCAGGGAGAGACCAGCAGGAAAGGAAACAACGGGTCATGCACGGGCTCAGAGGAAATCAATTACCATATGAAACTAGGGGCCGAGAGACTCTGGGGAGCCTTATCGTATGCCTTCCATTGCTCTCCATCGGCAGCCTAGCCTGAAATTACCTCCCGCTGCGCAATGAAAGCGGAGGGGAAAGACTCTCAGCAGTGGGTAGCCATGAATACCAAGTGGCTTCTGCATGTGCCGATCCTCCTTGTCCATCCCTTGGCACAGTATTTCCTGGACCACCTATTTGTCCAGTCCCGAGATCCCACTGGGGAGCAGAGAGCACCCGTTGTGCCACACCGCGCCGCCCGAAACCCTGGGAAAGAGGCATTTACAGCAATACAACTGCTTAGCTCCCTCTCCGCTCTCCTCCCCCAACTTCTTCACCAGGGAAACCTCCAGATACACATCCAGAGATGTCTCTTTCCATTTGTTGATGTCGACATGCATATCACACACACATTCATTATTTAATCTACCTTTGAATTGGGCTAAATAGTTCTAACGATAATTACAGAGCATTTGTATTTATAGAAAACCGTCATGCACAATCTGCATCCACACGGATAATGCCGCTGTGATCTATAAATACGGTAGGGGATGGTGTGGGAAGGCAGACGACGCTCCTAGTCGCCATGAAACACAAAACGCACGGATGGCCTAACCACGCGGGGAGCTATTACAGCTCTTCTCGTTTTTGATCATGCCGCAAACGGAGAGCTGACGCGCAGCCGAGCAGCCGCACGACACCGGCAAGGACAAGGACGGGGGCCAGGAGCAGACCTGATGGTGGGGCACGGAGAGGCCGGATGAGGGAAGAGAGGTGGCAGAGTAGCCCCAGGGAAGCAGGACGGGGAGAGGATTTAGGGGAGCAGGAGCAGAGGGAAGCAGGATGCTGTCTGTGCTACCCAGCATAAGGGCTCAGAGCCCAGAGGGGGAGCAGAGTGAGAGCCGGGGAGCCGCAGGGACGGGGAAAAGGAAGGGAGGATTCGCTGTTCCTCTTCACACAGCAATAAAAGTTTTACAGCAGCGTAGCCAGCTCTTATGATTTTATTGCCAGTATTACAGAGGTAGAGCTTCTCAAAGCCCCAGCCCCTGGAGTCAAGTTAAGACGCAGGAAGCTTGGCTTTCATTAGAAACCAAGGGGAGAGGAGAGGGGCCAGCCCTCTCTCCAGCGTTTCTGCGCAGACGGATGTGAAAACACTGGGCTCCAACTCCAGCAGCAAATATAAGGAAGCCAGTATTTTAATATTTACTTGTTTTGTTTTTTTTTTTTTTTAAAATAACCTTATGCCTCTGAAGTGGAGGTGAGCAGAGAGTTGGGCAGCCCTGTGGTTTGGGAGGACCCAGAGGAGGCAGCTTTAGCACTGCCTTGGTGAGATTCCCTGTGAATATCCATGTGGTCCTTTGTCGTCCCCCCCTGTCCCCCCCCCACCCTCCAAGCTTTCAGCATCTCAGGCTTTCCTGCCCCAGCATGAAGCCTCAGGTCAGGTGCGATGCAGAGACACCCCAGGTGAGCCGGGAAGCCGTTTCGCAGGGGGGCTCGCTCTCAAGAAGGGCAGGACCGTATGGGATGCTGCTCAGGGCTGCGCAGCACGAGGTCGTTACATTACCTATCCCCACACACGCACACATACAAATTATGAGTACTTATATTGCATTAGTGCCTGGAAATTTCATTCCAGTCATATCCCATTCAGTGAGATACTGCACAGATACAGAACAAGCAGCTTTTTTTTTTTTTTCCTAGAGAGAAAAGCTGTGTTTCCCTGCATATTGGTTTAAAGCAAACACAGCCAGAGGCTGCGCACGCTTGAGTAATGGCCCATGACTGTGCCAATGAACAGGGAAGAGATGGCAGCGCAGTGCCCGTGTTCATCTGCTTTGAGATCTCCTTGTGGCACTCCTGTAATGGATCTACCCAACCCGGCTCTGCAGAAACCATCCTCTGCAGGAGGAAGAGTCCAATCCAGGCCCTGTGTTTCTTCAATTTCAGGCTTTATGTCTCATGTTTCCCATTGCTAATTTACAAGCAAATATTTAGCCATCTGGCAGCCTCATCCACTGGGCAGCAAAGCGAACCGTTTGGCTTCACTGCTGAAAGGGCGAAGCCGACATTAAACTTCTCTCCCTGAACACCGGGTACCCCCTTCCGACACAGCACGGCATCCACCATTTGGCAAACCGCTCCTCCGCCATCTGCATGGAGAACTCTCCAAAGGGCACGGAGGCTGCTAAATATAGCAGAGAAGCTTAGCAAACATTTGCAGCCAGGCTGAGAAGACTTCTTTCAAAGTTACATCTTTCCCTGGACTGTCTCCCTTGCCTGCGATGTCTCGGATATCCTCAAACACCTCTGCATTTTTCCATCCCATTTCCTCTTTGGAGTCTTTCCCTTCCTCTCTCTTCCTCATTCCTTTCTCACTACCACTCTTCACCTCTACTTTTACATTTGACTTCTCCTAACGCTTCCCTTCACACTCGGAGGAGGGCTCTAGGTGATGCCAGTGCTCCTTTCCCAGCCCACGGATCCTCAAATTCAGAGGGAGAGAGCATACAAACAGGAAGAGTTGGGGCAAGCCACATGCCTCTGGTAGGTACAGTCTCATCTTTGCACATACCTTATGTTCCTTCTATGCTTTAATATCCCTTGGTCTCCTCTAAAAGTGGCCCCAAACTACACACTGGCAATGGGAGGGCTAGTTGCCTCTGCCTGTAAGAAGTCATTCCACCTTGCTCTCCCTGCTCTCCTCCATGGGTCCCAACATCCTGGGCAGTAGCACTCTCCAAGGCCAACCAGGCAAGCGGATCAATTTCCAACCACTGTCAGCCCCATCCCAGCTTGCATGGGGTGTCCACCATTTCTGCAGGGGGTTCCCCCTTCCTTTGGTTACCCACCCACCAGCCAGCGGCAGATGAGAGGCTGATTTTCCCACTCCTGTGTGAAAATCCACTGCCTCAATAACTTATCTTCTGTCTGACTTGGAGTACCATGCAAGCCCTGACGGTCATATCCATCTGCAGCTTAACAGTCCCCTTACTCCTCTTGTTCCAGGAAGGCACAAGGCCAGATGACTCCTCCTGGCCCAGTTTTAACCTTTCCCATCAATGTCAAGAGGGACCAGGAGCAGTATCATTCATGGCACCATTGACCTGCCCCGCACAAAGCCAAAGCTACTAAGAATGAGGGCAATTATTGTCAGGTTTGGCTGAACCACGCTTACAGACTTCTCAGACAGCTTGATCCCACCATATCCCTGCTCCCTGCAGAAGAAACAGCCGTCTAGTTGTGTTTTATCACAGCAAACAAACTAAGCAACAGAGAAGAAAAACAAGCGCCCAGCAACCTGGGCACGGACAAGTTTGGCATGAAGACAGCCCTTGCTGCTGTCTGGGTCCGAATTGTTAGTAGCGCAGCTCCTGTAGTTTCCTCATTGGGAGAGTAAAGAAAGGGAAAAAATACAAGAAAACAAAACCCCTTTAACAATGAACTCTCATGTTCAGTCAGACGTAACAGACAGGAGAAGGGGGAGAGAAAGAGAGAGAGGAAAGGAAGAGAGACAATAGAAGACAGAGTACTATTTCCTCTTCAAATATTTATTTTCAAGTCTGCCTTGGAGTGCTGCTTATTGAGATATAGAGCCTCACTGTGCAGAAGCTTGTAAGCTCCTGCTGCATGTGTTCACAGCACTGCCTTATCTGGATGGCTGGAGCTGCTGGGAATTCCCAAAAGCCCAGTTCCAGACCCCTCAGAGGGCAGCTCTCCTTTGGGTCCCTTCCTGGGGCCTCACCTCCGGGCACCCCGCCATGCCTGCTCTTCAGCTCTCCACCCCAAGCCCAGCACCAGGCATCTGAGGATCTCATCTCCTCCAGGCACTGCGCTGGACTCCGGCTGAGACCTCAAAACACACAGCTCTAACCCTTGGCTCTGTGACCAAGACACAAGACAGCATTGGGGCTGGGGCACTGAACTGGAGCTCCTCAATATTTTGAGCTCCCTCAATATTTGCCATGACACCCTCTGGGCAGCAGAGGTGGCCTGCATGGGGATGGGAGATTCTCCAGCTGGTCAAGTGGGTGAGCTGAAAGTAGTGACCAAGCAAGGTGGTAGAGAGCCCCAGGCTGCTGGAAGTGACATATCTTGGAGGAGAGCCAGAGCTGACATCCTGATCACAGACAGCAATTAAGAAATTAAGCTATCAGAGAGGCTTTTTGGGGGGGGTGAGTGTCTGTGGTTTGGTCAGATGCCAGAGCAAGTCAATAACATTTGTCCTTCCCCTCTCCGCTGCAGATGGAGATCCTCTCCTGCTCCTGATCTCAGTGCAGCCACATAGCTCCCTCCGCCTGCCACTATGCACCGTGGAGGACACGCAGCCGCAGAGAAGAACATCAGGATTCTGCAAGGTAGTTACAACGGGGAGAGGGGTTGAACAGAAGCCACCTGGAGAACTTAGACCTAGCAAAATCAGCTTCATCTTCCCCTGAACTATAGCTTCTAGCTATAGCTCGAGCCCTTTTTCACAGGGAAAGACAGGAACCTTCAGCAATGCTCCCTGAGCAGATACCAGCGGTCATTCCCTACCCAGTCCATGTCCTCTGGGCAAGAGTCAGCCCTTGGACAAGGACAGCTGTGCCCAGGGTGCCTGGCACCAGGGCACACAGCCACGGGCCATGCGATGCAGCACATGGTGCATCCAGAGAAGTCCTTGGGGTGGGGGTCCCATGACCACACAGAAACATCTCCTCGTGATTATACACATGACCAACAGCAAGAGCAGGGGGCATCCCGTCCGATATTGGAAACGCTGCCATCCATCCTGCAAACAATGGGGTCTGCAGGTCGCAGAGTAAAATCATTTGCTTGGCTAAGAAACGCTGATTAGCCCTGATTACTCCCTATCTCCTGTGCAGCTCAGCTCCGTGTACCAAAAACCAGGATAGCCACAGCACACCCGCACTGGTACAACCCCCCCAGCCTCTCACTGGCCACTAAATTACTTGTGATGAAACCGAGAAAACTGTGGGTCCTTATCTGAAAGGCCGTGTTGGGAACCACATGGAAAGAAACCCAGCTGGGTCCCCAGACACACACCCAAGAGCGATGGATGCGCACCCACACTTCTCCCAGAGCAGCACGCACAGCTCTGGCATCGCAAACACCATGTCCTCCTCCCCATCCCCTGTCTCTCAGCGCTGCTCTCCACTGCGCTCACACGTGTCACTCGCACGCTCCCACCCCAGCCTCGCATGCTTGTGTGCGCACATCTGCACTTGCATGCCTGCAGCCACACACGGACAGCTTCCTCTCCATGCTGGGCCTGAGAAATATTGATTTCTTTCCCCCCTGCAATATTTCGCTTGGCTGAGCAGATTTAGAATTGAAGAGTCAGACTCTGCCTAGAGACCAGAACCATATTTAATTCCATGGTTTAAGAAGCCCTGGAGCAGGTTATTCTTATTTTAAACTACCAGTGCATTTAAAAGCAAGTGACATTTCAGGGGGATGGGATGGGAGATGGCTGGTGCCCTCTGCCTCGGTCCAGCCGGCGCTGGGAAGAGCTCCGCTGCTGCTGCGCTGCATTCCCACAGCCCCATCAGCTGCTCTGCCCGCGCCAATGAGAGGCGAGGGGTGGTGGCAAGCTCACCATCAAAGCTCAGGAGACCTGTTTCCATGTCTTTCTAACCGAGGAGAAATGAAAGAAAGAAAAGAGAGGAGAAAGGAAAGGTGTGAAAACCTCTGATGAAAATTGCTCGGTGCATTGAGGTTTCACGATTCATATTGTCTGCTCCTGTACCCGTGCCCTGCTCATGGAGCGGAGTCCTCAGTAATGAGCAATTTGCAGATATTGAACAAAGACACAGTGCCTCGACCAGAGGACGGTCCCCAATGGTGCGTGATCACGGAGCAGCACTGCTGGAGGGCAGAGCCGTCCACGTCCATCTCCCTGACAAAGGCACCCACCAGCCTGCTGTAAGTCAGGGTGGCCACTTATCTCCACTGCCACAGCTCCCAACCACACAGCCTCAGCCCAGATTTCCAAAGGAGACGCAGTGCTGACTTTTAAAGGGAGAAGGGTGGGGGGGGAGTACAACAGCACAGGCTCTCCCAAAGCATCTGGGAGCCTGTGTCAGGTCCAAGCAGTTGCGCACAGACCAGGCTTGACACACACACCACCCGCTGTGTGCCATGCAGTGCATGTCTGCTACCTGACACAGGGGGAGAGGAAAGGCAAATGGCCCCAAAACGGAGGGTCCAGTTCAACCGGGGGCAGGGGTCGTCCAGGCAAGAAGCCAAGGAATGGGGGAAGGTACGCTGGAGAAAAGGAAAGGAAACACAGGTCCCTACACACTCCCCTCATCACATCTCTAAGGACTCTCGGCACAGGCCCTGCTCCATGGCCATCACCTTCCCCTGGCTAAGGTAGTCCGGTCAGTGGGTCGAGCACACAAACCTCCACTGCCCCCCGCTTTGCCTCAGGCACCATCCTGGGGTCCCTGCCCTTCCCAGCCACGCAGCCATCCCCGCCAGCCCTGCCACGTACCCATGGAGCGACAGGCAAACGGAGATGCTCTTTACAGCCTCTAAATGAAGATGAAGACACCAGGTGCCAGACACCTCAAGGGCACGCCGGTACTCGTGTGTCCATGTGTAAACACGTGTCTACTGAACAGCAAGAGATCAGCAACACAACCAAGTGCTTCTCCTGGGGTCCCCGCAGGGCCAGAGCTGCCTGCCCGCCCCTGTGGCCGGCTCAGCTGGGCTGCAGCGAACACGCAGGGGGCTGCTCCTTCGCCCGCTGAGAAGGCAGAGACACCAGAGAGCCGCTCCTCCAGCTGGGAGACGAGCTCTAGCAGGGCTGTGGTTTGCAACTTGGGGGCTGCAGAGCCCACAAGGAGCTACAATTCAGTGGGAGACATGATTCACAGCAGGGCGAGCTGCGGGCTCCCGGGGGCTGGGGGTGAAGGCAGCCCCAGGGGCTGCGGTAGGGGCTTAGGACAGCTGCGGTACGGAGAGATGTAGCACCTACCGCAGCAGCCCGTGCATTAGCTCGCTGTGGTCTGCTATGACACAAAACGTTGTTAGCTGCGGCGTTGTATTTTGACTGAAGCAGACAAGCAGGAGAATGAAAATGGATCCTTTTATGTAAGCTCCCGCACATGCTGTAACAGCTCCTGACATCCTTCCCCAGCTCCGCTCCTTGCCGGCGCTTGTGTGCGCGGCTGGCGAGCTGGGATTGCACCGGGCAGGGGGAAGGGAGGCTGCAAACTGCTCCTGGCCTTGAAAGCATCAGTTTGGGCAGCGGGGTGGCACCCCATGGGGAGACAGGCAGAGCCTGACCTGCTCGGGAGCACGGCAAGAAGCCCGATGGCGTGGTTTGGACCTGGTGCCAAGCAGGCCAGCGCCCGGGGCTGTGGGGTATGGATGCCATAGGGCACCCCAGCGCGAAGGGGCCAGGCTGCAGGCAGGTACAGCTTAAACTCAAGATCACCTACCTGGCTAAACCCAGGCAGGGACTGCTCCAGTGAGACTTGGTCACTTTAGTACATAACAGGGCTGTTACGTACCCTGCTGTGAGCTTGGGCACAGGGAGGTCACTTATTGGGGGGCTGTGTGGGGACCCACCGTGCCAGGGGAAAAGTCCGAGTGAATAGGAGACAACTGAGACGCAGAGCAGGAGAAATGAAAGAGCACAATTAGCTGCGGTAAAAGCCAAGGCTGTGAAAGCACATTACCGTTAGCATAATTATTATTATTGCAATTATTTTTTCCATATTTTTGGCAATTCACTAAGAATTAGCTTAGCAGAAGAAAACATCTTCAGTTAAATGCTGGTGAATCTAAAATGTAGAGAAGCACAATAATGTTTTGCTTTACCTCTGGACACTTCTAAGGATATACCCACTTCTTTAAGATAAAGTTGAGGAACTTTACAACCAGAATTTTCTTTCTAAAGGAAAACGGCAATCACTTCACAGAGAGAACAGCAGAATGAAACCCCAAGAGATTTGTTTGCTTTTCTGCCCCAAACAAACAGTTCTGCCAAACAGAGGTATGCCTGCAAACTTTCAGTACTGCAGAAGATGAACTTTTTCCTTAACAACCACCACCACAAGAATAAGCAGCAGCTTCTGCAGTATCTTGTCTTGGATCTGCTGAGACAGGCCAGTGTCACCAGAACTACCAAAAGCTTCAGCACACGGGTGCAGCCAGGGCATCCGTCCTCCTTCCCCCATCCTCCCGGAGAACCGGCACAGGCAATAAATACCCGTAATGAAATGGCTTTAAAGGACAAAGAGTATATGAGGACAAAGTCGGAATGAATCAAAAAGGGGATATAAAAATAACAAAAAAGCATTGCAATTAGCTAAACTGTTAAACGAATAAAAAGGTATTAAATAAAGTTTCCTGAATGTCAAGTTGACACAGTTTTTTTTTTTTTTTTGTTCAGGAAAGGAAATGAGTCCCTTGAGTAAATCTCCCTGCTCCGGGGCAAGGCATTAAAGGCTTTCTGGTGGATGTTGCTGGCCGAGGTCCCTTTGATCTGGGCTGCGGCATGTAGCACACATTCCCCGGCCAACACCACCCTACTGCCCTCCTCTCGCGTCCTCACCACAGGGCTGGTGCAAACAGAGCTGTGGGCACGGGCAGGGCTGTCCAACGCCGGGGCTCTGTGCTGGTTTGGATGCATGGGGAGAGCCAAGTGATTGCTTGTCCCCCACTGCTACCCAAATGCCACCAGTGGGCCTTTTTATCAGGGTGCCTTTGTGTCTCCGGCTTGCCACCTCTCCTCCAAGTAGGCCAAAACAGCGGGGCTGCTATCTGTCACATCTCCACCTTCACCTCTCCCACAGGCACCAGCAACAATTTTCCCTCTCCGGGGAAAGCAGCTTTGTTTAGCAGCACGTTACCTGTCAGAGGCTCTGCCCTCAGCGTCTCCTGAAGTGAGCGAAACCTTTCTTTTCGGAGAGGAGGGGAGATGCTCCGTCCTGCAGCAAACACTGCCAGCACCCTGGCACGAGACCAAGCACCTTAGTGGCTTCACAGCAGCAGCCCCCAGAGGTGGCCTGGCTCCCTTGCTCCCCACATCTACGGAGCAAACATCCAGCTGCTCAGAAGCACCAGACAGGCTGATGACATTATTTCATGCCTGCAAGGTCATTCATGGGAGACAACTACCCATACATGTATACATATGTGTATTTCTGTGTTTCTCCTGTGCTTTGTGTATATATATAACCCAGAAACTTAACCAGTGAGATACCAACAAACCTATCAAATGAAGCAATTTGTCTCAGGCAATTACCTGAGCTGCCTCTGATGTCGCTGTCTTGCCACTGACAATAAGAGGCTCTTAAGTGTCCTGAAATTGTACTGCGAGTTCCCCAATGCTCTCACCCCCGCCTTCGCTCCTCTCCCTCGAGCTCCTTCCCGTGTTTCTCCAGCAAAACGCTCTCTTACGCAAATAAACATGCAGGGAGGCACAAAAGGCATTTTTGTCTAGGATTTCAATACAACCACGTATTTCTCATTCAAATATTCAGCTGTATCCTTCAGAGATCAAAAGCATAGCGCTGAAATGAGGCGAGGCATGAATATCCCAAGCCACTAGCTCAAACTTCCCTTTCATTCCTGTCCTGGCTGAGGGAGCAGATGGAGGAATCTGTCACCGCAGTGGCTCCCGGGTGCCACAAACCAGGGTGCCTGTGCACACAGGTACAGCTCCATCTCCCCACAAAGCCCCGCACAGCCATAGATTACAATAACGGCCATTAAAGCCTTTATGAAGGATTTCTGTGCAACAGGCAGATGATCCGAGTGCTACGAGGTCTCCAGAGAGGTGCAAGTTTGGGCCGGCACATCTCAGACCAACCGGAGAAAGCTCCCTGCTACAAGAAACCTGGCCCAAGGAAGGATCCCTGTGTCCTGCCCCAGCACCCAGAGAAGCCACGGGCTTGCTGTACACGGAGGAGAAAGGTGCAGCCATACTGCTTCCCTGGTGTGCTGCCTCTTCCAGCATGGCCAGCGCTGGAGCATCGCTAGCACTCGCTGCCACCTTCCCCCAGTGGAGCTATACGGAGAGGGAAGGACGCATGAGTGAAGTGCACCCTGCCCTGAAACATGTCTGCAAGCCTCGCCTGCACCCCTACCTTCCAGCCAGAGACCACCTGCTAGCCCAAAGGGCACCATGGGCTCATGTTTGTTAACAGGGACCAGTTCCCCTGCCCCGCAACCTCCACAGCTGAGCCTTTTAGCTCTCCTTCCATCCCAAACAGCTCTTTTCCCCCATGGGGACCTGCATGATGGGGCAACAGGGCTGAGCCCTGGCAGCTGCCGCGCTTCTTTCCCCACCTTGCTGAGGAAGGTGCTCAGCTCCAGTCATGGGGTTTGGCACGTTTACTGTATAATATATGAACTCACACCAGTTTTATAAGCCCCTCCTGGCTCAAATCACATTGTAATTCTGAACAGCCTTAAACTCATTTAAATCCTAATAAAAACACCGCCCTGCATTTGCATTCGCTGCTCGCTGGTCCCTGCGGCTGCTGTGACAGCGGTTCCTGTGGAATTGATAATGCTCGGGACACTGCATACCGGAAACCATCCCTCACAGGTGGGGTTGGGACACGTACTTAATAGGACAATTAAAAAAACAGACGCAGGAAACAGACCTCCAGGCTGATTCAGGATGATGCACAGAGCAGTGGGGTGCCAAAGCTTTCACAGCAACATAGCAGAGCAGCAGCACCAGTGCTGAAACCTGTGATCCCACCTTCCCTGGGATCCCAGAGGAGGATCAGGCCAGGTACACGGCTTTGACAAAACAAGGCACCTGCAGACAGCACTGTGAGGGGTTTGTAAAAGAGGGCAGGGAATGACTAATGAAGTACCAGCAAATAACAAGCGCTGTGGATGCTGCAGGGAGTTTGTGCATGAATGGCACAGGCGCCCTGGGGGTGGACACGGGGACAGACGCAAGAACTTGCCCTGGTTTCCCATGCTGCCTGGTATGCTGGTGACAAAGGGGGGGGGCTGCTGTTACAGCTTGGAGGCACATCACGCCACAGGGAAGGCATTGTGACTGCATCTCACAGCGCATCTTCCACCCCCAGGCCACTGTGATGAAGCACCAGTCCTGCCCTTCCCTCCTGAACACAGACAAGTGGGATTTGCTCTGGCTGTGCTGGAGAGGAGGGAGGAAGAGGCTGGGTGACAGGGACCCTGAGAGCCCCAGCTCCCGTCAGCAAAGCCCGTACAGCTCTCCATCCTCACCCCAGGCACAGCAGGAGTGCCAGGGCAGCACTGACCCTGCCCATATGCTGAAGGTCACCTCTCCTACCCTCCCAAGCTCTGCTGCTCCACCACTCCCCACACCACCCATGCACCCCACTGCAGCCTCTCGCCTCTTTCCTCCATGTCCAGCTCTGCTCCATTCCCAGCCCTCTGCCCCGCTCGCCCTCCTCGGCACTTGCCCAGCGCTTTATGCCTGGCTGTTTTTGGTGATGACATCAATACGCTCCCCCGAAACAGTAAGATTATGAGCTATACCCTTCCAGCAATAGAAATACTAATTATTACTGAGATAAATGGGAATATCAATGATGAAAGTCAATATTATTGCCTTCTTTGTTCCTGTTTGTTTTATTTGTAGATGAAAAGACCACTCAGCCCGTCTCCCCAGGATGTGGTCGGGAGCTGGAACAGCTCCTCTTGGCAGGCTCGTCCAGAGCCGTGCTCTGATAAGAAATCATACTGCACACATGCTTGCAAAGGGCTCTCTAAATCAGCAGCTCTCAAAAGCAGGCATTGTCTTTGATTGATTCATAAAACTGGAGCTGCCTCTGCTCCCCACTCCAGTACCAGGTGAGGGAGGATTTAGGGGAGGGGGAAGGTGTAACGTGGGTGGAAGTGATTAATTGCGGAACACGGCACAGCGCTGGGAACGCTCCAGTTTGGCTGGGTTTGACACTGACGCCTTCATCCTCCTCGCCCAGTGGTTTAGCCACCAAGATGGGAACCGAGGGTCCCTTCCAGGCTTCGACACCAGCTCTCAGGCAGACCTTGGGCAAGTCCCCCAGCACCGCTGTGGCCAGGCAGGAGCTTACAACAGCAATGTTGCCTTATTCAGCAAGTCTGCTCCCTCCGCATATTCTGAGTCAGAGCTGCTGATTTCAGTGACAAGAGACCTTTTTTTTAAAGCCCTATTAGCCTCGCAGAGCTAACACTGCTAAGAATGAGTGAATGGGATGCTAATTTTGGATCACACCTAACGGTGTCGGGAGAACGCTTCCCGGAGCGGCCCCTCTCCGCAGGCAGGTGGATGTGCTCCCCACGGCCATGACCCACCACCGTCTCCCCCATGTCTGCAGGAAGCAGGGCACAGTAAGGAGGGAGCAGTGGGATCAGGGTGGGACACACTCTGATGCACAGCTTGGCACATCCAGAGCACAGGGCACATTTGTCTTGTTCCCAATATACCCTATTACATCACTAAAAATGCCTCTATTCCTTTCCGAGTCCCCAGTCCATCACCAGCAAACATCTATGGGAACAAACCAACCCACTGACCCCCAACTCGCCCATCTCCAAGTATCAATACAGTGGTCACCTCCCTCTAATGAATACAAACCAGCCCAGCCCCTCTCCCTGCTAACGAGGACAAACACTACTGCTGCCTCTCTCCAAAAGCAAAGAAACCAGGAGAACTGGAAGCCTTGCAGAAGTAATTATGCCAGTTTTTAAAAAGAAACCAGCCTGCCCTGAGTATTTAATGGAAGGTGATTTTTTTTTTTTAAAGCTTTTTTTAAACCTCTTCTCCCCCCCCCTTTGCGCATGTCAGGGTGCAATTAAGCAGAAAGTATCAGCGCATAAACCCAAAGAAACAAACTACCATGCACACCCAGCTCCTGCTCTCGCTCGCTCCTGCTTCTTCCCTGCGTTTAACATTAATGTGACATCCCAAGCTGTGTGCACACAATACTATCTCCCACCCTGAGACAGGGAAGAGCTGTTCGACTGCTAGAAAACCTCAAGTGCCTCCCAGCCTCGCTAACACGGTGCCCAGGCTCCTGCCACCAATACTTCCCAATGGTCCCTGCCAGGGCTCCCAGGCACTGCAAAGCCCTAAGCATCAGGCACCCCACATGAAATCCCAACACCGCAAAGCTCTCCGGAGCCGCTGGACCGTGACGGTAGCATCCACGTTTGCACCGAGCTGCTGCATGCCTGGTGCTGTCCTTGGGCTACGCAGCCTGGCTTGCTGCCTAGCTCATTAGCATTTTGCACAATTAATATTTATTTTTGCAAATGGGCTACCCCCAAAACAATATTAAACAACAACAAAAATCTCTTTATGTTAATGGCTTTGTCAGCCCTTGGAGTGAGACGCTTGAAGTGAAATCTGGTTTAATCTAGAGAGCCAGGAGGGAACCAGGTAAGGTGTGGAAAAGAAATTCAGCGCTTTCCTTGGCCCTGCTAGGGTGAAGGAGCAGAACTGCAACAGCACCTACCAAACCAGGCCAGACTCCTCTCCCTCTGTTGCATTCCTTCCCTCCAGCCTTGTTCTCTCTCAGCTCTTCCCAGCCACCCTGTTTAACCACAGCTTTTGGGCCAGCTGAAGACAAGAGCGTCCCTAGCTCCCCACTGTCCCATGCAAGTTCCTTGGGGACAGCCCCAACTGCTACCCCTACATGAGACACCTCCCCCTGCTTCTGGGGGGCATCAGCTGGTCCCCCCTTTGGGGACAGCGGGGGGTGGCGGGGGGGTCCCAGGCAGGGTCTCCTGCTGCACAGGCAGCCAGGCTCTATTGCAGCGATTTTTCCTTGCTCTGAGCTAAGAGGTTGTTCAGCAAAATGAAGTTATCAGGGGAGGTAACGTTTCCCACCCGACAACTCATATTGCTCCTTCTCAAACAAGTGCTGACCTGCACAGTGCAGCACGCTCCCAGGATAGACACCTTCTGCTAGAGGAGCTGCCATCCCTTCCCTCCTCTCCCCAGCTCCTGCCATGCCTGTTGCTGCCACTCAGCCCCCTCCCCTCTCTCTTTTTTCCTGCACCCCCAGGTCACCCACATCCTCCTCCCCGCTCCTGGCCACCCTCACAAGGGGTTTTGGCCCATTGCAGCGTGAGATGGGGAGCCTGGGGTGGTCCCGTTCACATTTCTAGGCTTTTGACATGACCCTGATGCTGGAAATTGCTTTAAAAAGTGAAACCCTGAGACAGGGGCTTACTGGAAAGCCTGCCCTATTGCAAGTCTGTCACTATAGAGCTAGTAATACCAGAGAGGAGAGGGGAGGATTTTTTGGAAGCTTTTATGGCACACGCATTCAGAGAGGAAGAGAAACATCCCTCAGAAACCACATAGCTTCAAAGATTTGCTCAGTTTAAACACTAAAAATTCATGCATTAAAAATCCACTCAGGTTTAGCCCCGTCTCAGAACTAAATAAAACCTCTGACCACATCATCCAGTCCCAAGGTTCACGGTCTCCTTGGGGAGAGGGCTTATGCATCCGCTTGAGGCTCAGGCTGAGATGCCCCCTCCCAGCACCGGGTCCTGCTTTGCCCTGGGCTGCCGGGCAGGGCCAGGGGCTGTGTGCTGACCCCGGGGTGTCCCAGGTCCGAAATGTGGCTGCTGCCCATCATCACACTATGTAGCGCCTGGCTGCCCTGGTCTTGCACTGGTTAGCGGAGAGACCAGGCTGAGAAACACAGACTACACCCTACTCTGCTGTCCCAAATTTCCTAGCAAATAACTTTTTTCCTTTTCTCAAAGGAAAAAGCACAAGGAAAAACAAAACCACCTTGTTTTCTAAATCCTATTCTTAGGAAAAAAAAAAAAAAGAAAAACTTTTGCAAATGGCACTCTGGAAGAAAATATCCAAATCTAAACCAAAACCAGATGGCTCTCAGTGCTCGTTTTTTCAGGGAGGACTTTAACCAGCACGACCATTTCCCAGCAGAATTTTGTTTTGATAGGAGATTGCTAAGAATAAATGTGTTTCAGGGCTTGCTGCTGAGAAGGTGTTTTGACAGAAAACTGCTATTTCCATGGTCCCTCCACTTGCTCTGGCAGCCCTGACACGGTGGGAACTCCTCTGACCGAGCGTCCTTCGCACGCAGCTCTCCCCGAGGCCCAACCTGCAAGGAGCGCCCGTGGGAGCAGGGACCGCCGGGTGCCTGGGTTCATTCCTGCTTACCATAAAACGGGAAACAACAACAAGAAACTAGAAATACCACTCTGCAGAGCTGGAAATACCTCTCCACCAGCCCCTCTCGTGCAGGAACGTGAGGCAAGGTGAGGACACAGGTCCCTTTTTTGCATGCATCAGGTTGAGCCTATGCAGCCTGCTCTTTGCTTTCAGCAAAGAACATGATGTAAAGGGGAAATTGTATATCTACGTGCACATGTCTATGCGTGAAAGCCAGTTCTGCCTCGCCGCTTTGATTCCCTTCTCTCAGAACCCAAGGTGGGATGCTGCCTCCTGGGCAGTCCCAGGTGAGCCCCTGTGCTCTGCCCCAGGCAGAGGCGTTCCTCCCAGTGGCACCTGCAGCACCAAGATCACAGCACACCCTGCCACATCATACCACCTTAGACAACATCAATATGAACAACTCCCCTCCCCACCTCTGGCATATAAAAGATGCTTGAATCATCCTAATTTTTTTTTTTTTTTTCATTAAGAAACTGAGTACTGCTCTTCATGGAGAGATCCCTTTGTTCTCTCCCGAGGACTGACATCCTGGGAAATTGCCTCAGCCCAGTCAGCTCTGATGTTTGCTGTCTCACACGTTGCCTGCACCAAACTGACAGTTCACAGATTTCAGCTGAGGATTTGTATGTACAGTACAAGCTGAAACCTGCTCCCATCTCTTTTAACTGTCCCGGCGAGAGCGCTGGAAGAAAGGCTGAGTCGGCAGAGAGTGCGCGGGCGCCTTGCAATGGTAATAGAGACATTTCGGAACACACAGTTTTTTGAGGACCCTCTCGCCTGCCCTCTCCTGGAAGATGAAACTGTCTCTGCCCAGCATCCCCCAGGCTGCAGCGTTCAGCTGTCCATCCTGGTTTACTCCGCACAGGCAGCGTTTGCCCCTCGCCGATGCAGTATGGAGCAAAGGCACCTGCCTAAGCAGAGCCATCCAGCCCCATGAGAAAGCCCTCTTTTCTCAACAGTGCCACCGTCCGAGTATTCATTTTGGATGCCTTCCCCCCCACCCCTGGTAAAACCCTCTCCCTGTGCAGGCACAACGACTTGAACATTCCCTACCTGTTCCAGACACGCAGGCAGCACCTGCCCCAAATCCTGGTTGAAAGCTGCATTGCCTTACACCCCAGGGGGGCTGGGCAGCAGCCCCAGACTACAGCGGGGGTCGGGGGGAAGACATTTCTCTCACATTTATGGCAGCAGAAACCAGTCCAGTCCTGGACTCAGCACGACCGAGGCATGTGAGTGTCATATGCTCAGCAACAGAGCAGTGCCCGAGCTCGCGTGGCACCTACCCAGGTCAGATGAAGGCAGGATGCTGGGGGATGCGATGCCAGGGGCGCACTGGGCTTCGGCCTCTCCTCTGTTTTCCACTCATGCACTGTGGGCAAAATGATATCGCAATTAGGGCTTTAAAACTGGCATTTGAGAGGCAAGCAGGAGAGAAATTAAAAAGCTGTGAATGCTTTTCCCTTCTCTTTCCCAAAACCGGAGCTCAGCTGAGCTTAATCTTCATCTGAGCTGATATTTAAAAGCTATAAATCAGGCTGCAACAGACAGGAAAACACAACTACCAAAATTTAGTGGACCTGCTGCTGAAAGGACCAAAATGAACTGCTTAATAGAAGCCATTTTCCCATGGAAATAGAGCAGGCCTGTACTTAGCAGAGCATTGATCTGCTGACAGCTACCGGGACAGATTTGGGCCAGAGCACTTGGGAATCATTTGCAGTGATCTCTCAAGAAACACACTCATGCAAAAGCCCTTTGAAAAACACTGTTGTAAAACAGTGCTGTAGCTGTCTACAAGACCAGATAGCACTTGCTGGCCAGCACGGGCTCGCACCACCCCCAGTAAGCTTCCCAGGCAGGCAGCGCTGCCACAGCAGCTCAGACGCAGGCCTGGCTCTGGCTGCATCTCCGTACCCCAGCCTTGGTGGCTCCAGGTTGTGCAGAGCAATAAAAATGCTTCACGCAGGACAGGAATTGCAAAACGCCACTAAAGCCCAGAGCTGCAAAAGGGTCTCGCAGCTCAGGACTCCAGCGATGGGACACGAGGCTCTGGCTTGGGGACCCAGGGTGTTTGAGGGTCTTCCCATAGATGTACTGGGATTTGGAGATACTGTGTCACAGCCAGGAATAGCCCAAAACACTGCCTGGAGCAAGGCATCATCACCCCTCCCTGGGGATGACAGGTTGAGCTTTGCCAGATGCCAGGAGCTCCAGTCTAACCAAGGACTGCACAGGGACAGTAGCCCTGTGCCACCCCGCGCTGCTATCCTGGCAGGTAGGGGATGCTCCCTAAACCCAACTGGGCAAGCTGACCCCTCTGCCTGCCCCATCCCACAGCCGCCCCACACATGGGAGGAAGCACAGCCTGGTCAGGCTGCCAGCACCAGAGTGCCCAAATCTACCGTGTTCCAGCCTTGCGTTCACCACGCCACTACTGCCACACCGGGGTACATGCAGAAAAGGAGGGAGCGCAGGTATCACGGCTGTGACTCTCCTGCCACACATGGCAAGAGGAATGTCCCACTTTCATCTTTTCTCCTGCTGGAAACCCTTTTCCATGACAATTCTCACTGTTTCGCAGGATGAGGTCAAGGCAAGGGGATGTATTCCTCCTTTTTTGGGATAAAAAAATATCGTTTCTCTGAATCCTGAGTAGCTCCACAAGTAGGGGGACACAGAGGAGCCTCAGGAGACATGAGCCCTGCTGGAGGGGCTCCAGTCCCACTGCGGGACTCTGTCCGCCCTTGCCAACAGAGACACAGCGCTACGCTGGCCAGGAGCCTCTCACCGGCCTGCTAACTTTTCCAAAGCAGTTATCATCTGAGATAACCCAAGGACATCCAAGGAAAGCCAAACCATCTCATTTCCAGAGGTGTCGAGTGCCCTTGGCACTTACTGGCTTCAAATACGGGTGCTCACTGCCCCCAACCCTGGGCTAATTCTCACCATCACACAGTCCCCACAACAGCAGCGGAGAAACAGATGACTTGGAAGACATGTGGGGCACAGGTGAGGGGGCGATGCAGTGCTTTCTCTCCTGCCCAGCCACCTTCTATAATCTATAATACCAATTAATAGTTCATTGCTTGTTGTGTTTTTTTTTTTTTTATTCCCATTATTGGCTACTCCTCCTTATGAACTCATATACTTAGCGGATCTCACTATGATCCCAAAAGCTACCAGAATAAGCCTTCTCTGTAAAAACTAGGAGCAAACCAATGCCTCTGCTTTAGGGGAAGGCAACCTGCCCAACCGTGCTTCAAAGGACATCCGAGGTCCTAACATTGCTCAAGAGCCTGCAGAAAGCATTGGAAAAAAAAAAAAAAGGGGGGGGTGCG
>VZSZ01000921.1:173588-199420 GCA_013398815.1 Ibidorhyncha struthersii | reverse complement strand
CAAACAAACTCTGCTGTCAAGCCCAAACACTCACTTTGCATTTCTGCCATATTCATTCAAATAAATCATTCAGAACCAAACCAAACTTTCACATTTTCCCCTTCTCCCTTGAAGGGATAATGCTAAACCACCCAGCCAGCCTGGAAATCCTTTTTTGCCTGGTTCCTACTAAAAGCCAGGACAGCGGGGTGTTGGCTGGGACCGGAGGCGTGGGAGGTAGCAGCCAGGTGGGATTTGGAAGTGCTGCCTACAAAGCACCTCTTGGTGCCAGGACATTCAAAAAAAGCAATTTTTACACAGCCTTTATCCCTGAGAGACGGAAATAACAAGGGAGCAGAATGGGATCAGGCATGACAGAGGCAGATTTAGGAGCAGGTCCTGAGCACCACTCAGGTTACCTAAGGCCAGGCCAGCAAAGGAGGCGAGGTGGCTACAAGAAGGCACAGCCAGCACGAGGAATGGGACAGCACTACCTGGTCCGTCACATTTGCCAGGAGAAGAAACTCAGATTTAGCAAAGAGTATTTATGAGTATTGAGGAAAAAAAAGCCATGCCACAGGGAATAACGGGGCTTTCTTGTGGCTGGCAGCTGAACGGAATAAATCTATCCACTAGGCATAAATTGTTTAAGCAAAAAATCCCTCTCAACTTGAATATTTTGCAAGAAAAATAGCAACCAAAAAAAAAAAGAAAGAAAACTGAACTTTCATCATTTCTCTCCTCAAGGTCAGAGCTGTTATTCTCTTCTGCGAAGGAGAAAAACCCCCACCTTTCACTAGTAGGTCTAGCCAAAAGAAATGAGAGACCTGGGAAGTGAGTGCATTACTGCCTGGACTGACCTGCCTGGCTGAATTAGGTTAAATCTCTCTATTTAACAGGCAGTTATCTTTCAAAAGCAAGTTGGGGGGAGGCTCGGTGGTGAGGCAGAGGGGCAGTCTGGTGCAAGCGAGGAGGAGCATAGTGCTTCAGTAACCAGCTCGGTGCCCGCTCAGCTGGGGATGGGGCAGGACCCCAGAGCCATGCAGGGAGCCCTGCTGCATCTCTGACCCCAGGGGCAGGATCCCGCTGCCGTCTGCTCCTGCCCTCACCCCGTGCGCAGAGGTACCAGCCCGTCCTGTGGCACACAGCAGGGACAGGGCAGAGGCACCCGGGGGTAAGGGAGACATCAGCCGCTGGGGCTACAGCAGTCAAGGAGTGCAGCCTTGTGCCAGGGCAAAGCATCTAGAGCCTCTTCAGTTATTATGCAGAGGCTGTGCTAAGGTTGCTGCTTTAGTGCGCTGCAGGCACTAAATTAAGAGGACATTTACAACCCACAATGCAGAGAAGCAGCTGCTAAAGGTGGCCACGGCAAGTGACTTCACCTCTGGATGAAAGGCTCCACGAAATCTCAGCCGTGAGGGATCAAGATGGGAAAACAAGTCCCTTCTTCCACCTACTGCCCCGCAGGGCAATGCCAGGATATCTCTGGGCATCTGGGGCAAGTGGGGACCAGTAATGACCTGCTCTGCTCAGCGTCTCCGAGACAGACAGGGTCTCGGGTCTCAAACAGGGTCTCCGAGACCTGCCCTTTTTGGAGGGGATGCAAAGCCCATGGGATACTGAAGTTTGGTCCAATTCGCAGAGTCCTAGTGTGACAAACTGCACCACCATCAGGACAGCACTCGGCTGGAGCAAACCCATAGGATCTGCTCCCCAAAAATGAAGCTCCCCCAGACCAAGCTTTGCCCAGGCTCTGCACACCACAGACCAGCAAGGCAGTTGTCTAGAGCATCAAGCAGTTCCTGGTGCTAAAACAAGCCCTGGTGCCTGCTCAGCCTTTTTCACTGCCCATGATAGCCAAGCTGGCTGCAGCTGCCAAAAAGGGGGTCATACAGGGCGAGAGGTCCTGTGGCTCCTCCTGGGAGCTGCCAGCACCACTCCCCCTTCCTCCTCCCATGCCAAGCCCAGCTCACCAGGGCTTTCCACCCAGCACTGCTCCTTCCTCCCTCTCCTTGCCCGGCAGGAACAGCCAACTTCAGCACTGGCCAAGACCCAGCATGTCTGCATGGATGAGCCAGCCGTGCCCTCTGCTTCCCCTCTTCCCCAGTGCCGTGGCAGTGCCCAGCTTGTTTGCTGATGAGTGGCACCAGGACCTTTTCCTTGTAGGTCTGGGAATGTACCACACTGTGCTCAGCCAGGCAGAGAAGGGGAAGGCTCCTGGTGGGAGTTGGCATAGACCTATCCCAGCCCAAGGCACTGACGTCCTGGAAGTGGCTGAGGGGAAGGGGAAGCGGAGGAAGACAAGGGGAGAGCAGAGATGAACTGACACGCACAGGAGACAAGGAGAAATGGATTAACTCAGCTCCAGCCATCGCAAAGGCAGGAGCGTGCAGCAAGAGGGGATCTCAAGGTCGCAGTATGCTGTGCCAACCAGCACACGCATTGGTTTTCATCAATAATTCAACGTGCTCCAGAGCACAATTGTGGAGGGGCTGCAACTGGAGGGGTCATTTCTACCCAAGCAGAGGGAGCGGCAGCAATGGGAAGGAGAGCACCCCCAAAGAGGGCCGCAGCACTGTGGGGCACTGGACACCAGGAAGACTGGCCCGCTCACTCACTGGAAACCACAAATGGCGTCACGCTCACATGCCTGCAGTTTGTAAATCCTTCTGAGAAAATTAACTTGATGAATTAACACCCAAAATCCTCCAAACCCAGGGTGTTTCCTTGCCTGTAGGAATTTACAACCACCTCCATTTGCTTGGAGGTACCATGTGTTAAGAGAGATTTGAACACTCAGTCACTGGGACCAGCCCAGGGCAGTGTCTGTGGTCCCTCACGCAGACTGCTGCCCCGCGTGCAGCCCCCTGCCAGAGCAGGGTGCCAGCAGCACCAGCCAGCCCAGGCACTCCAGGAGCACCCTCACTCAAAGGATTGCTCCAGACCCCCCAGCTAGGAACAGATGGCTGCTCCTCTGCAGCTTCACGGAGACCTCTCCTGCCTGCCGGCAGAGCCAAGACCCTGCAGCTCCCGTGTCTTTGGGATCCACATGCTTGAGCGCACCCAGAGTTTCTGCACTTGAAAAAAGAATCAGCAGGGGACAGTTTCTGGCTTTTGTTGTGGAGCAGGTCAGACCAGTGGGTCATGAGTTGCCTCCTTTGGCCTTTAAACGTGCAACAGGTGGAATTCAGAGGTCTTGAAGGCTTCTGAAAGATCAGCCCTGATCCTGGAAGGCTGCCCAGTGGAAGGGACTCTGCCATCTCAGCCCAAAGCCTGTGCAACAGGCCCCCAGGTGAGCATCCAATGAGCCATGGGGAAGCCAAATTCACAGCCAAGGACAGTTACAGGAATAGAATTGGCTCAGACTAAGCAAATGTAACTTTCCATCACTTTGCAACCAGCCATCCATCCTGCGGGCCAGCTGGCTGCCATGTCAGGGTGCCTCCCATCCATTTCAAGTGTCCTGATAACACTGATGCTTCACAAGATGTGTTCAAGAAGGCTTGGGAGAGTTATTATCCAAAGCCAGGTGGCTGGACTTGACCCAAATCTTAGGCAAGTGATTAAAATGACTGGCATTTTTTTGGAAAGAAAACTGCTGTGCTGTACCTGCCATCCATCTTCAGAAAACCATTAACTGCACAATCACAAAACTGAACACACCTGTAAGGCTACACAAGCACACAAGTGCTTGCAGACTGGTGAAGCTCATCCTCACCTGCAGCTCTGGGACCACCCACCCCCTGCAGGCTCCAAAAATGGGGTGCTTTGGCCAAGATGCTCTTCTTGAGCATTGTGTCACCCCACCTGGGCAGCTCTCGCTGCAGGATCGGGGATGGGATACTTGATCTTGGTGATGAGTGTTGAATTGCTGGTCTGCAACGCCCCATGATTTGGATGAATTTTACCCAATGGGTTACATGATGAGTCTCTTCTGGCTGGGAACAGATTGTCACAAAACTGCCTTTGCTTAGGATCCAGGTTCAGGTCCTATCCAGGCCCCTCTGCTCCTACGGGACACAGTAACACTGCCAGCCAAATCCAAGGTATCAGTCTTCCCCTTTGACTACATATGCTAAAAGTCAATTTTCTTTCCCTTCGGAGCAAAGGAGACTAAAGGCAGCAGCATTTCCAGGTGAGAAGAGCACGGGAGCAGCTACTGAATGACACCAAACAGATCCCAGCCTCGCCATCTCCCACGGCCTCCTTACCATCATCCCCGCCAGCACTGTCCCCACGCTGGCGCAAGGGCTTCTTTCCCAGGCAGGGCAGGAGCAGGGGATGCCACTCCCAGGCACACTGGGGTCTCGGGCCAGCTCTCCTGCATGCCAGAGTAGGAGGACACCCCACTCTCTTCTGGGTTCAATGGTGGAACCTAAAACTCAGCTGTCAGTCCATTACAGATTAAGGGCGCGAACAGAAGGACCCAAGCCCTGCCTGTTTGATGAACCAGCACAACCCCAACAGCCCACACCTACTTGCTTCAGTTTGATCCCATTGCCCCGAGGACTGGCAACTGAGGGTTTACAGAGTGGGGACATTGTGTGGCCTCAGGGTTATTTTGCATGTCCTTGCCCCTGGAGGGTACCATATCCAGGAACCTCTGGGGAACCGAGGGAGGTCATTCAGTTTTATGTCCTGTACGTAACCAACCTGTGCCAAATGCTCAGCAGGGGCACCAGCATGGAAGCTGCCAAACTTGCTGCACTGAGAAGTTGAACTGTGCTTAGATGGGGATCCCAAACAGGGTAAAATCTGCATTTAATACCTATTATCCTAACATCTCCCCATCTGTCCACTTCCCTCACATGCCTGTAACTGCAGTGTGCCAGGGCTGCCTGATATCAATGGCACTTTAATTTCATCATTCCCAACTTATTTAGAGCAATTAGGAGGCAATGAGCACACGCCGGGGGCCAGGATGCACTTGAATTGCATCCAAGGGTTACCGCAACATCGCAGGAGACCTTCAGATGGAATTATCAGTCCGCAAAAAACTTAAATAAAAAGGAAGGTGATCCCCAAAGGGAGGATAAAGTTCTTCTCGGTCCTATAGGTCTCTTTTTAATTTGAAATCAGCTGACAGAAATATAAAGAGATGATATTCCTCGTTTAATTAGCAAAGAGACAGCATCTCAGGTTGGAAGACAAAGATAGATGCTTTGCCTGGGCATCTAGCTGGAGAAGTGATCAGGGGAGCAAGGCAGGGATTCCTGCAAGGTCGATTACCTAATCCCACTTCAGGCAAGCTTCTGCTTCTGGGAGCAGAAGTGAAAAAAAAAAAAAAAAAAAGGAGCCATTTTGGAAATCCTAGCCAGAAAGGCAAAGCAAAAAAGTAAGCTGCTTCTCCCTAGTGATTTCTGCTGGGTGGTAGGAGCACTGCACGAAGCCAGTGCCACCAAGAAAGCTACCAAAAAAAGCTAGCCAGTCTGCAGCCTGGCTTCCCAACGTCCCCGTTTCATGCAAGGCAGGTGAGGTGCCAAAGAAGGGGACGGCTCCTCACTTCTGATTTCGCCACATGCCCACACTCCTCCCGCACAGGATCTTTAAATGCCTGCCTGCGTGAGAAAAGCAACGGCCTATTTTTTTCTGAGCATCTCAGTACAGCCTCCACCTCAGAGCACAGCGCGCACAGGTCTTATTTAGGATGCTTCAGACACATCCGGAGGGACTTTGGGAACAGTCTGTGGAAAGAGAAGACTGAGTGGGCAACCTGAGTCACTTCATTGCTTACAGAAGTGTACACAAGCATCTTCCATTTGAGCAAAACTCCGCACAGCTCCCGTCGACTCTGGGGACCAGAGGAAAGTGCATCTTCTCTAGCATACTTCACTGATGCAGAATAACTGCACACCACCTTTCTCAGCCGGGCTTACTGAAAGAGGGATCATCCCCCGCAGCTATGATCCAAACCTCTGATCCTGGCAATTCCTCCACAGCACAGGAGGAGCCCAGAGCTGCTCTAATCTGCTCTGATGGGTGAGGGCTGTGGAGGAGATTAGCTTCCTCCCAAGAAGGAGAAAGCAGAGCAAGACATGTGAGGGGAGAGGTGCATGCCCATGTGTGTGCGTGCCCTGAAGAGATATGATTACAGCTGGCTGCAAAACTCAGCTCTGAACTCATTGCCAAAGAACCTGACTCACACAGACAAATCAGCCTGGCACAATCCGCTGCACGTGGGAAAAGGAGGAGATAAGCACAGGAGTTACAGGAGATCCCAGTCCAGAGTCAAAATAGACTCAGCCTTGAGCCCTGTCCTTGAGGAAGTCGCTTTAAGCTGTCAAACAAGGGCCTCTATGCAAAGATCTCCATACAGTGGCGCTGAGACGGGTCACTGCGAGACAAGGATGTGCCCTGCCATGGGGTGCGCCTCATATTACCTTTCTCCATTAACGCTGCTAGAAGATGCTGGGTTTTGCCCCAAAAGCGCAAAGCCTCCGCTCATCTTTCCAACAGCACAGCCCCGCTCGCGCAGGCATTCCCAGTGCTGGCCTTCCAACGAGCCTCTCTCCTCACCTACGACAGGACAGCCACCACGGGCTCCCTTTGCTCTCCCAGCGTCAAAGGCTGGTCACAGCAGCACCACACAATGTCAACAGCAAGATGCCTGCTGGGGCAGATGCCCCGAGCCAGCTCAGTGAAAAGCCCTCGGCATTACAGCTGCAAGATGCTAATGGCTCCTGGTCGCTGCACCGCAGTGACCAACAGCACTTTCACCTCTCTCCATCAGGGCATTTATTTTCCACGAGATAAGAGCCACGAAGCGACATCCAGCACACGCGATGTTATTTCACAGGACTTCTGATGCCATCAGCAACCACACGCACAGCAACTCCCAGGGACAGCAGGGAGCGGGGGTTCACAGGAATACAGGGAAAGTGCCAAAATATGAACTGCTAATAAGATGTATTTTCAAACGCCACCAAGTTATGATCTATTGATCTCGCACCGGAAGCTTGACTTTTTCTGTGTAATATTAATCTATGTCACTTACACGTTCTGGGAACTGCAGATTGAACGAGTGCCATTACACTAAAATTAGGTATTACAATTACTAACTGCTAGGGGTCCAAACCAGCAACGTGCTGAAGAGCCAATCCAAAACAGCGGTGGCTTAACAACCTGCTGGGAGCCACCCATACACACGTAAGCTCAAGCACCTCAGTGCAGCAGTGCGGGACAGGCTCTGCTCTCAGGGCAACACCCCGGCCCAGGAACAGCCTGGACGAAGCTGATTTGGGTGCAGCTAGAAACATGAGCTAAGTCCTACCTTGAACCAGGGGAATCCCAGGCAGGGAAGCACTTCCAACCACATTCAACACACAACTAAGGCCTGAGGACTCCCCCCCCCAAGCTTTTGAGGGGCTGCGACACATGCCGATGACACCTACTAGACTGGCTAAAGCCCTTAGAAGCACCTGCAATTCCCCATGGAGGTCACCCCAAACCTGAGAGCATGATTCTGACAGGAACTCTAGAAACAAGTTGTCTAGCAGAAGGTTTTTGCAAGAGTTGAAAATGCACCAATGGGACTTTTGCCAAATATTTTAGATCCCTTTTAAAAACACGGCCAATCCATAGTCACTTCTAACAATCCCATTGACCGTTTTTCACTGAGTGCTAACAGAGACAAGTTGTCTCCTTTAGACCGCTATATCATGGCTGAGAGCATCAAGAGGGGAAGATGATGGGCTTGGAGAGGAAGAACATCTTTCCTTTGCTCCACTTCAGCTGCTAATAGGCATGCCAAAGCTCTCTGAATAGCATCACATTAGTGCTGCATAAAAAGCAATAAAACCCTAAAACCAACATATTACATGTTTACTGAACTACACGTCACACAAAAGACTGTCCCCGGGACACCACACGAAGACTTGAAATAGCAAAGCACCGGGCTGGGCAGACATCCACAGTGCCCACGGCCGGGTTTCGGGTGCACACAAGAGCCGGGCACGCAGGAGCACGGCTGCGGGGAGCTGACGGGATAACCTGGCCATCGCATTTAACCAAAGGAAGCGGCATAAAACACTCAGTCTCCTCCGCCAGAAAACTGGGCGAGCCCCAACCACTGGGCGTAGAGTCCACAGAGAAGTCAGCATCCAGACAAGGAACGCAGCATCCAGGGCGAGACCTGCCGCTGTGCCAGTGCACAGTCCTGGCTGCTGCCCGCCTGGCACCGACCCACAATTTCCCCCTGCTCCTTTGTTTTCACTTCCAGTACTTAAAAATTTTCACTCCTAAGCTCAACGAATTGTCATTTCCAAATGCCTCTTGCCCACAGGAAAGGGAACTGCATGAAGTGCTGTTTGAGATTTTCCAATAACTGTCATTATGGCACGGGGCTGGTATGGTGCCTTCAGCAGTAAATTGTCATGATGGTTTTGGTGGGATGAAATAAGTGGTTTTTAAAAGACCTTTTCCTCCCTCTGCTTCCAGTGCCTGGCAGGCCTACAGCATGTTTCTCCAGCCAGGCATATGGCAAGATCACTTGGCCCTGATCTGCCACCACAAAGGGCCATCAAATGTACCTTGGCTGGAGAGGTGAAGTCCCCACCAGCTGGTGGCCTGTGGCAGAGGACAAGCCGACAGATGTGCTGGGACAGAGGTGAAGAACTAGAAGGGGTCGGGGGCAGAAAGGAGCAACTCCCCCTGTGCTAACACTAGAGAAGTGGAGTCAGAGAACTTTTGGATGCATGCGTCACCCCACCCTCAGGAAGGATGGATTTGCTGGATCAGCACAGCTTTTCAGGAGAGCTTTGGCCTTACTGGCAAGCAGGAGAGGCTCAGCTCCCCCCTCGGAGGTGAGCTGCCAGAGAGAGCACGGAAAAGCCAGGTGCACATTGACTAAACGCACCCTCAGCTACTGGCAAGCTGGGATGAGCGGGAGCCCCTTGCACCCAGCAGGACCAAGCATTCTCCAGGTCTGCAGTCCCTGCCTGCCACTGCTGTGACACTGGGGACACAAATCCAGAGCATGACACTGGAACAACCTCAACCAGGTTCCTATCTGTCCAGCTCCCTGCTGTTGGGATCATGGCAGGAACCTGCTAGCAAAGAGTCAGCGAACACCCCAACCGCAGAGGCATCGATGCCTCCACACAGGGAGGCTGAAAGCAAAGCCCACTTTCTGAAGACTCCTTCTGGAGGAGGAGGATTTCCTCCAATAAAGTTTGCAGAGGTACAACCGGTGTGCAGAATCACAGAGGTATTGCACACCTGCAGAGCTCACCGCTGCCTCGAGAGCGCAGCTCTGAGTCTTCACCCCGCGTTCTGGGAAGGGGCAGCCAAGCTGCCAGCCCCACAGCCCCCGCGCACACAACCGGAGGCTGCCAGCGAGAGGAGACGCAATGCCTCAGAAGTTTTGTGAGTTATTGTGTCACACCGAACAGCTCTGACCTTTTCAATATTCTGTATTTTTATTGGCTGCCCGTTTCCCCTCGATCCCCACAGGCCCATCAGACAGCGAGCAGAGCCCAAGGCGGCTCCAGCAGCCAATGCCACTGCACAACACCGAAAAGGTCAGAGACACTGAGGCTGAGCGAAGCCGCTCTCAGGAGAGTGGTTAGAGGGGGACAGGAACACTCCTTGGCCAACACAGGCTGCAGACCAGGGCCTGCTTCAGAGGGGCCCCCCCTCCCCGAGGCAGAGCTCCTGCCGTGGGGTCCCTGGGCTGGCAGGGACATGCACCGCAGGAATACCTGCTCCCAACCAGACCGACTGCTGCTGCAAGGGGACCTGCCCGAGAAAGCGCCCTGAAATGGGCTTGGTACAGATCCTTGCAATAAATACTCTGCAGCACAGGAGAGGACGAGGCAGGGCTGTGCTCCCACACCACGGAGCCCAGCACAGGGGCTTTGCACACACAACTGGTGTGACAGAGAGCCCTGAGGCTCCTACGCCGGCGCTGCCGGCAGGGAGAGGACCAAGAACATCTCCCAGAGCCTCTGGCAGGCTGAGATAGAGAAGACAACTACCCAAGGCAGCCTTCAGTAGATGTAAGAGGAGACTGTCTGGAGTCTAGGTCTCCCCTGAGGCGTTCAGGGGAGTGAAAGGAAAACTCAGCCCCGCTAGCAGGCTGCGAGCCAGGCAGGCAAACAGCACGGCACTGGGCAGGGGCAGCACACACAGACAGCACAGCTGCTTCACTCACAGCCTTTTGATCAACCACAGCCCAGCCAAGCCATCTTACATGAAATAAAAGCATGACACCCCCTCCCTGAAGACCCGACACCCCCTCTGCCCACTCCGGAGAGGGGGAGCCCCAGGAGTTAACCTTCCTCCCAGACACAGGCTCCATCCCCGTGAGGGCACCCACGACCCTGAGCAGGACCACAGGTGGATAACACATGTAAACCCAGCCTGGTTCTCCGTGCTGCTCCTCAACACACCCAGAGTCACGAGCACAGTACATTGAGAAAGCCCAACTCCAAAAATACACGCCGGGGACCTCAACCAGGGAGCTGCCAACAGGGAGGTGGTAGGAAAGATAGTGCCTTTCCAGAGCTCAGCTATCAGCCCTTTACCATGGGGTAAAAACTCACCAGGTGGCTCCAGAAACACGTCCCCCGGAGCACGAGGGTGCGTCGAGGGCTGGCTGCTCTCTCAGGGAAGGCGAGCCAGGAGCAGAGGGTGCCCTCACCCATGGGGCACAGGCCCACAGCTCCAAACACCGCAGGCAGAGGCGACTGCTGCAGCCAGATCCATCGACAGCAACAAACCAGGTCCAGCAGCCCAGACCGGAGCAAAAGGAGACAGGGCTGGAGACGCATCCACCCACCTCCAAGCTCAGGAAAGAAATGAGGGACCAGACCTGAGCTTCAGTATGGCTCCCGGAGCCCTGGCTGGAGGTGGGGCTCAGATGGAGGCTCCAGGTGGGGCTGCTTAGGGCAATTAAGGTGTTTATGCAATTAGCTGGCCTCACGGCAGCTGAGCTCTCCATGCCCACCCTCTCCTTCCCCATATGGCAGAAGATAGCCATATTTTGCAGCACGGCCAGACAGAGTGAGGGAGCAGCCTGCCTGCTGAGGAGGGGGTTGTGTGTCTATGTGCCCCCGGGGAAGAGCCACTCGTGCCATGGGGCTGTTGGATGGGCTGTGCTGCCTCCAGACAGCTCGGGGGGGGGGGGCAGCCACCCAGTCCCCATACTGGTTTTGGTGCCATTTCCCAGTGCCACCAGCAGCGCAATCAGTTCCGAGAGGCTGTGGGGGTGGCAGGGGCGGCCACTGTGAGGAGAGCGGGGCAGCCCTGCGCCTGTTCCGGATGGTTCCGCCAGGCTGGCGCCGGCCTTGTGGAGGTCTGTGCCCCTTCATACCCCTCAGCGGGCAGGGCTGCCCCCCCGGATCCATCCCCTCACTTCTTATTTGTTCATAAATGTCCAAAACCAGGGGAAATACGTGGTAAATGCTCTTCCTCTGTCAACCAGAGCGAGCACTGCCAGGGCCAGACATTGGAAACGGGTGAACAGCACTCCATGAGCTTCTCCTTTGTCAATCTGAAAACACAGCCCCCCCCCAAAAAAACAACCCAGAGGTGGAAAAATTAAAGGATAGAAATAAAAAAGCAAGAGCCGGAAAGGCCCCAGGAGAGAGCAGGGAGGAAGGGGCAGAGCCGGCGGCGGGGGTGAGGGTGGCGGAGCCCCTGGGGATGATCACCAAGGGTTAAAAACTGCAACAGCGCCTTTCTGAGAAATGGAAAATATCACAGCTCTGGCAACACGTACTCGGATTTTTTCTAAAATAATGTTAGATTTTTAGGGTGGTTTTTAAAAAAAAACCCTGGATCTGGGCAAAGGAGTGCATTGACATTAGTGACAGATGGGATGGAAAAATTTTTGTTTGGAAAAAATATCTTCTTTTGAGTCACATGCACGCAGAAAGGAAAACAACTTAACCCCTCCGGTCCCCCTCCAAGGGCGAGCTGTAACATGGCAGCAGGGACCCGAATGTTGCCAGGCTGTGGGGACGGGACCTCTGCTCTTCAAGTCAATAGAGGCCAAAGGCGGAAAGTGCGGAGGCAGGATTTTTGCCCTACAAAAAAGCATTTTTCTTCTTCCATAGAAAGCAGAGAAGGCAAACCGGCTTTCAGCCCTCCCTGTTAAACCCACGTGGCCTTGCTCGGGAAAGGTCGTGTCATCCCGGCAGCCCGGCTACCGCGGGGCCACGGCAATGGCAAATTCCAGGAGCCACATCATCACCTCCTCCTTGGCTCCACTTGGCCAAGCCCAACCCTCAGTCCAGGGACCCCAACACCAACAGCACCGACCACACGTTATCTCAGAGCGGGGACAGGCTTGGCAAGAGCTTTGCTCAGACTGCAGACACCAGGAGCCTTAGAGAGGTGAGACCTGGGGAAGACGGGCTTTATCTTGGAAAGCGGAACCAAGCGAGGAGTTGTGTTTGCCCGGCAAAGGCATGGAGAAAGGAGGAATGAGAGGCAGGAGGAGGGCCAGGATGAAGAGCGGGGCAGGGGAGGGAATTACAAAGTGTTTGCCCTTGTGGTGAAACCGGCTGGAGATGAACTCCCACCGCTGCTGTTTTGACAGCCCAAACACACTCGCTCGCACAATATCTCTGTCTTGTTAAAGGTAATTACAGTTCTTCCCGTGTAATGAGATGGTTTTTAAAGGCCATTCAAAAGAAATTTTCTATAATGAGGTTAAGGGTTTTATGGTGTTATACATCAAGGGAGCTGGTAATTGGTCGGATCCAGGCAGCATCCTGAAGCAGGGAGATAGGAGGTTCTGTGAATAATAGGCTAGCAGAGTGCAGAGTCTCCAAAATATTTTGGTTCTGCAGAGAAGGGAGAATAAAAGTGGAGGAAGGAGGGAAGAAAAGAGAGCAGGCAAAAGGCAGAGAGTCAGATGCTGCCAGCTCCTGCAGGACTATGGTGGCTTCTTCCATGTTGCGTTGGGCGGGTTTTGAGGAGCTTCATGAGAGAAGGACCAGCGTGTGTGTAGCAGGTCCCATAGGACTGTGTTTCTGCTCTGGGTTGGAAGCATCGCTCTGCTGGTCGGTGCAGGGTGGCAGCCGGCTCGGTCCTGGGCAGGCAGCAGGGAGAGGGCAGGCAGGGACTGCCTGCGCGACACGGCGCGGCTGCGAGATCTGGCTGATCCAGGCTTGCACGCCACCCCCGCCTGCTCCATCTGGAGAGAGGAAGAGCAGAAGGCTTTGCCCGCGCAGGGATCCCCCCGCTGCGCACGAAGGCATAGCTGCGGTGGGTTGAGTGCCGTTCGGGTGAGGTGTAAGCTGCTCCTGCCTCTTACTTCCCTCCAACAAGTCCCAGGTCCCTCCCTCAGCCTGCGCAGGAAAAGCCCTGGCAGACCTGTCACCCAGCCCTCAGATCAAGCTTTTCCCTGCCAGATCGCTCCTTGTTTATTATTGCTGCTGCTTCCGCTCCCTCCCGACGGCTCTGCTCCTCCAGGGCCGCCCAGCAGCGGGATCATTATTCCCGTGCGTTTCGTGGCAGCTTCACAGCGCTGCTGCCGAATGGCCTGCAGCGTTTCTCCATATTTAGAAGAAGCTGATGGTGGCTGAGACACTGCTGTGGGTGAACAACAGGGAGCTGAGCTCAAAGAGCGGCTATTTTCGTGCCACCCCCAACCTGCGAGCCCCAGGCGCTAGCAACTTCATAGCAGAGCTTGTTCTCTCGGGATCTGCAGCCCACTTGTTCACACTGAAGAGGCAGGAGTGGCAGCGGAGAGACAAGTGCCTGAACTCTGGGAGGCTTAAGTGCTCGTCTGATTGAAAAATCAGCCTCTAGATGTGTGGAAGTTCACCCACCACTTGTGCTGGCAATGCTGAAGGAGTCGGACGAGTGTGCTGGTGATGGCAGGGGAGGATGCTCCTTGCATTACTCCCACCTCCTCTGTGAGCATTGCCAGCTCCGGCGACGAGGAGAGAATGCCTGAACCGCAGCCTCGCTAAAAATCCTAAATTTTCCCTCAGCGCATTAGTCAAACCTCCTGTGAACTTCAAAAGCTATTTGAGTAGGGGCTGTTTTCGTTTGGGTTAGTTTTCCCAAGGGTTATTTGCCCATACATCTGCTTTATAGTCCACAACCTGCTCTTAGCAACAGCTGGGCCCAAGCTTTAGACCGTGATCTCGTGTCTCAGGAGGGCAGCGGAATCGACTTCCTAAGGGATGGACTCACGCCGGGACGAGTGGGGCTGAAGTCCTATGAAAACCTGGCACAGCTGGAGGGGGGAATTAGCAGGCAAATCCTGCAAAATCCTGAGCGGATGCGACTTCGCGTTGTTGCACAGTGGCTGGAGGAACACCACCGCCATCACCCACAAATGACACAGCCCCAGGACTCAGCCTCCTAATTTGGCTCTGTTGCCTTATTCCCATCTGAAAGTTCTGGTGCTGCTCACCCCTATCTACTACTGCAAATTGCACAACAACCGCCGGACCCTCAGGAAACAGTTTTTAATGGCTGGAACTAACAGCTCCCGCTTGGCTGAGGCAGACGGCGGAGGCTGGAGCAGGAGGGCCTCTGGTGATCTCGTTAGCAAGCACCACGGCCTCAGTGGCACCGTGGAGGGCGCGTAACGAAGGCGCACGTCTCATTTCCAGAGACAGTGAAGTCCCATGTTTGAGGGACTCCTCGCTGAGGAACAAGCCACGCACCGACTCGCACGTCTCAGCACCGAGCAGGGCTCCCCGATTTGGGGGCAGGCGGTGCGAGGTGGGTCTGTGCCACAGACGCGATGCAATCTGCTTTGGGGAGCGAGCGCAAGCCTGGCTTGGCTTCTCGAACCACCTCTCTGTCACCGTGCACTGGGGCATGGCAGTCAAGCGCTCTGCACGGCTGCAGCAGGGCAGGGCTGCAGGGCGCGGGGCGGAAGGAAAGGGGCTTTGCCCTGGCACCGCCAGCTTCCCGCTCCTGTCAGCGTACAGAAGAAAAGGAAACGTTTCCCAAGCCCTCGGTTTCAAACCACACTAAGTGCATTCTGCAAGATGCCACCAGTCGCTGGGTAACATACATTACTCGCCTTATTCTGCCTGAGGAGTTGCATTTAATATCCTGCCTATTTATGTTTTTTAAAGACCAATTAAATATTAAAGGCATTTATCAAGGTTTAACGCTGCAGTGAGTATAACAGCGTGGATGGCAGTGATGCCAGCGCGTGTGGTTTCAGCGGGAGGTGTAAGGGGAACGGCGGGTTTCTGAGCTGCTCTGCCATGCACGGAGCCAACCGCGCAGAGCACCGTGGGGACACGAGTGGCCCAGGGGACTCGAGAGAGGACACTACCACCTTTTTCAGCTCCAGGTCTGTGCTTTGAATCTGAGCGAGGCAGGTACAGAGAGCTGTAACTCTCTGAGAGGCGCCTGCTCGCAGGATGCGTCCCCACCCGGGATGCGAAAGCTCCTAATCATGTACCAAAACCTTTCTCCGCTCCGTTCTGGAAACCTGAAATCACAGCCACTGCCTGAATAGAGCTGGTTTGGGAATTTGTCAACTAAGTGTGTTTTCATCAGTAAATACCAGTTGGTTGAAATTCAAAGCCTTCCAAAAAAGGATCAATTGTGACAAATTACCCATTTCACAAAAATTCTGGAAAAAGACTCAGAAGGTCAAAATGTCCCATTTTTGACACATTTGAATGAAAGAAAATCAATTTTTAGGTTAATAAATCTAAGGTAATTTATAGTTTTGCAAAAAGAACTAGAAATGAAAAGCAACTGTCAAAATGTTTTGAAATTATTTTTAAAAATCCCCTATTCAGTGGAATCAAAAGAGGGTTTTTTTCCAGACTTTTTTTTTTTTCTTTTACTGCTATTGGAATTTTACATCTCTTTTCCTGGTGGGAACTCGTTTCTTTTCTATCTCAAGAATTGCAGGGGTGGGGAGACACTTCGTCAGCCGGTTCTGTCTCGCTAACACGACCTCAGATGGGTTATCCCTGTTATTGACATTACAACAGATGCCAGAGGCCTCCGCTAAGCTCCACTGCCCAGGAGGCTCCGGGTGAGCATGTCTGCAGACATCCATCCCGCTCCCCCTTCGGGTGCCAGCCCTGCCACGGAACGTGAGCGAGGAGGACCCATCGATCGGATCAGCTGTCACCCTCGTGAGCTGACGGCACGACGCAGGGCAGGATGCAGGTTACAGCCCCGGTGCAAGTCGCCGAGAGGAAGGGATCCCTCTGGAGCCCAGAGGTATCTGGCTGTTCGCAGGCTCCCCGCTCAGCAGAGCCCAAACAGATGGACAGGCAGTGAGCCCTTGAACACAGAGCAGATGATAGTCCTGAGCGGGGAGCAGATAAGGAGGATGCTTTCCTTGCCCTGCCTGTCCCCCTCAGCCTGGTTAGACGGAGTTGTGTCCCCCCCCAGGATCTGCAGCATCAGACACTGGTACCCCATGTGGGAAAACAAGACCTCTCCCTCAGGCAGCACAAAACCTGCAGGCCTGGAAAAGGAGTGTCCTATTCAATATGACACCCCTCTGCCACCATTTGGTGTGGCCATCCCACCAGGGCCCCACGCCGCCACCAGTGTCCCCAGCTGCTGGCAGCCTGCGCTTTGGGGCGGGCTGTGCCAGGGCTGTCTGGGGCCCGGCGGCCGGCGTGCAGGTGGGCACGTGCTTTGCGATAGACATCTGTGCAAAGATAAAGGCAGCAGAAAGGGAAAATGTGCTGATAGAAATAAACGAGGCTGAGATAATGAAGCAACATCCAACATTTCCAGCGATGAGTAATAGGCGGGCGGATCAAACAGGCACCCGGTTAGGGGTAGCGGTGAGAGAGGGAGCCAGCCGGTCCCCTCCCTCTCCCTACATACTTCTTCCCCCTCTCTCTCCCTTCCTCCCTTGCCCTCCTCCCCCTGCATAAATCTTTCATCCAGGATAACGTCTCTCTTCATAAGGAGAGAAAGAATTAAATATTTCACGAGACTGCAGTCAATCTTGCAGGGCCCTTCTGTTGACATTTCAAACATATATTTGACATTGCTTTCTCATTCCCTCCTGGTCGAGCAGAGCGCTCTGCAGAAAGCCCATTACCCTCCGCAAGGAGGGGACGCCGTGGGCTGTTCAAGCCACCCTAATGGGAAATGAGATGGAGGGAGCAGCCCGCTACCACCCTGCGTCCCCCTCCTTTTATCTCCCCTCCCTTTCCGTCTCCCTCCTTCTCCGCCTCTCCCTCCCCACAGCATGGGCAGCCCCTGCCCTGTGTTTTGTCCCTTCCTTCCAGCAAAGGTTGCATTGTGCCCTTGCTGTGTCCAAGGCAGGACCTAAAAGCCACCGGCTCAGTCAGTGCTGAGGGTTTGATAAAGCATCGCTGAGCCACATCCTGGGGGAATCTCGGCCCCTCTGCTCTGCGGCGCCCGTCATGGCTCTGCCCTCGTGGGCACAAAGCACAGATCGCACAGGATATACGACGGGGTTTCATTCTGCTAGAACCTCTACATGTCAGCTGGCTATTAAAATCTGGAAGGAAGGTGATGAGAGCCCTTCTCCCTCAAATCCATGTTCTTCTCTCCCCAGGGCACTTGTTAGTCTTCGATGCTCCCACGCATCTCTGCCACCAGATAGAACAGGGCTTGGGCAGCATGAAGACAGCCTTCAATAGCTGCAGTGGCTGAAGGGCTTGCCTTCTCCATGAGAGGAGCACCACTGCCAGCTCTGTCCCCCACCGCGCACCCTCAGGTCCTCACCGGGCAGCAGGGCAGCAGCAGCCAAGGACGCTCTGCCAGCACACTGGGAAACATCGTCACAAGGCTGGTGGCAGAGCCCCAGAGCTGTGCCAAAGGGTGACGCTCCCCAGGCTCCTTGCACAGGGAGTCTCACTCGCAGCTGGAGCACCAAAGAGTGGGGAACCCTCACCCCCACGCAAGAAACAAGGGAGAAGAAAAGTGGTGGAGGGACATCCCTTCCTCAGCACCAAAATATCCGAGTGCCTCTCAAACATGTAAGCCACCTTCGATAGCTTCCCGGGTGCCAGAAACCCCAGATGCTCTCTGTGCTGCTGCCAAAATCTCCAGCGTCCCTCTCGCATCCCAGAAAGCAAAAATCTGCACCACGCGGGGCGTTCACAGCAGGGCTGGACAGGGCTGGGTGGCATGTCCCCATGAGCCACTGGCACAGCGTGCCCTGACTGTAGCACGCCGCAGCAGGCTGCAAGGATGCCGGGTCCAAGCTGTCATCCCCTGTTAGTGTTTCTCTGGCAACTACCTTTGATCCCCCTCTGTGTCTTCTCCCAGCTTGCTCTCCAGAGAGGGAAAAATGGCGACAGCATCACTGGTTTCTCTTCTGTGATGCCTCCAAACAAGGAGATGAGGACAAGGAGACGCTTGTTTCCAGAGCAGAAGAAAGACCACATCTCAACCCCAAACTCCCAACTTCGACCCAAGGCATCCACTGCCCCTTCCACTCCTTGTGCTAGTGCAAGCCGCACGGAGAGCCATCGCCTGGAGAAACTGGGAGAATCAGAAGTGATTACGAGGAGGGACCCTGGCTGCATTTACTAGCCCGCATCGTGGCCCCAGGGTCGCAGGATGTGGCTCGTGGTGCCTGCAGGCAGGTTGCTGCTCTGCAGCCACACAGCAAATAGCTGCAGACTGGAGCCAGAAGGAAGGTTCAAAGTTCTTTGGGAAAGCTGGATGGATTCGCAGAGCCTTCTCCCATTTAATGAGGTTTTACAAATTGTTTCTAAGGTCCTACAGTTCCTCCGGTGTGTCAGTTGAACAAATCCCTTCCTTCTTTTTAAGTTCTGCATTTAAAGATACATTTAATCCCCCTGTTAAAATATTTCCCAATTCCTAATAAAATTACAGAACTAAGATTTTCATCTAGTTCTTCCCCTCTGACTCAAACTCTTACTGTAACCTTTGAGTCTTCTTTAGATCAGCAGAGACTGATGTTTGTAGATCAAACGGAAAGATTTATGATCACCGGTGTTTCCCCTAGAAACACCCCCGACCCACACAAGCTCACATAATGAGATCCAATGGCTCGAAGTCAAAGCCAGGCAATCGCAGGCTGGAAAGAAGATACCACTGTTTAAGAGCAAAGGAAACGGAGTAACAGAGCCGTCTACCAGACAGCACGTTCTTCTGCCCCACGGGACCTTTCAACCCACAGCAGAGTTTCTAAAAGCAAAGCTGTTCCCCCGGGGATGCCGGCGGGGGACCCTGGGTGGAGCGGTGACACCGGGACCCCCCACCCACCGCACGCCTTTCCCTCTGCTGCCGGACACCGCCGGTCCAAAACAACCACCGCAGGACCAGCGTGGGGACTGTCCCCAAAGCCTGGGTGGAAGCCCTGCGGCGAGCACCGCGCGGGAGGGTTAGCTGAGACGATCGCATTGATTTCTGCTGGCATTAAACCTCCAGGAAGAGAAAAATATCTTACGTTGCAAGGAAGTATTTTGCAGCGAAGCGTTTATGTGCCAGTTCTCTTCCCTGCTAATTTTTGCTTTGTCAAAGCTACTGGAAAGTATTTCTTATGACTGACAAAGCGGTGGAATTTATGAATAGGCAAATTAAGAATAAAGAGGGAAGAAATAAGTCTGTTGATAAAAAAGCTGAATAATTCAGTTGAGGATCAGTTACTTGAGTCGATTCCCCCAGAATTTGAATGAAATCATTTTTACTTAAAGTAAGTTTGTCTTTTGGTTTGAAAACCTGCGAGCCGGAAAGCGACATATTTGCATTTTGCTTTCCAATACATAAACTGAGATTTCATTTTGTAGGCTTTCTTGTTGAATAATCTGCTCTAATTTAATTGGAATTTCAATCCTATAAAAAGCATTTTCTACTTAGTTTTCTACTGATCTTGGGTATTGAGATTTTGTGATCTGAAAAAGCAATACGTCTGTGTATGCTTATTATCATACTCAGAGGAGCTTCATTGTTTTCGCGTTTTCTGCTGAATAATCTGTTGAATCTAAAATGCGGTTTTGACTTAGCTCCTTATTGATATTTTTATTTTAAAATGTTATGATATGAAGAGCAATTTGTTTGTATTTTCTGCTGGGAAGTGTTTTCTATTGACTAACGCGGGGGGGGGCGGGGGGTGTCGCTGATTCTGTCAATGTTTACAGGAGTAACTAAGTCAACAGAATTACTCGTACAATTAGCTTTACCTGGCCCTAATAGCCAGATATTGAAAGACATTTAAAATGCAGATGGGTGTCTGCTGGGCAAGTGAAGAGGGTGTAGGCACCTAATCCTTCGCAGCTCCTCTCTCCATCTTTAGGTGCCTTAAGTACCTTTATAAATCTGGCCCAAAGTTTGTAATTCTACAGAAGATGGGACAGGTTGGAAAAAATAAGCGACAATACGGTTTGGATTTGGTTCTGGCCGCCCGGGCAGAGCCACTCGCTCCTGCCAGGCTCGGACCAAACGGTCCCAGGGCACGGTGACAACCCTGCCGGGAGTGCAAAAGGGAACTGAGCCAAGAAAATCCGCATCAGGAGCCCGACACGTGCTACCGGGGTCTACAGCTCTCCTGGGAAATGGGTAAAGTCCACACACCCAAAACAATTGCACCGCACCAAGCTCAAGGCCGGGACCCAGACCCACCAAAACTGAAATCAAGCAAACGCACGCACCGAGATCCCTCTGCGAGAGGGGGCCAAAGCCCTGCATGGGGAAAACCAGTCCTGTCTCATCTATCAGCCTCGCTAACGTAAACTCTGCCATGACTTGTAGCGCCTAATTGCTGCCAGGATAAGTACAACCTGGCACATAATTTAATCACAGCAGCAATCATAAGAAATTAAAATAAATTTATATATGCAATAATCACTCAGCCCTGGGTTATCAATAATACAAGAGCAGCTTGTGAGAGAGCAGAAGACTGAATGAATCTGTGCCCTGTTCCTGTTCGGCAATAGCCGATCATAATTCACAGCAGCAGACAAACACCGCTGCCCGTGCACGGTGGCAGCTTGCTGCTTGCAAACAGAATGGACAGCAGGAGTGCTAGGGGGAATATAGCATTTTATTCGGTGCATCAACAGAAATGGATTAATATAAGACAGTGATCCTTTGAGCAATGTCTGGGTAAAATATCACCGAGAGGACGGGAAAGCTACATTGACTGTGAAATAATTCCAAAGGGCAATATCATAATTTTGGTATCCCTTCTGTCCCATGGGTGTTATTTCACCACTACTGTCATCAAAACAAAGGCACGCAACGCTACAGAGCAAATTCACCGCGTCGGAGACTTGCAGACTGATTTCTTGCAGCCAGGCTGTCACACTGATGGCTGCGCGGACGCATGTGGCAGCCCGGGTCCCTGCTGCTCCCGTGGTGTGAGACGGGACACCAGCGCGGGGCTTAGCATGGTCCCGGCCAGCACCGGGGCCGTGTGGGTCCACCTCTGGGTTGAGGGCACCGGCTGGATTAGCCAGATGCTGAGGGCACTGTGGCACGACCTTCAGCGGGGGAAGAAAAGACAGATTTGGCTCTCTTACGAGCAGCCACAAATCCCCCTGACCTCAGCAGGAGCGGCGCCGCCGTTCTGCAGGGCAGAATTTGATTTGGAGAGCGCAGGAGTTCAATGCCAACCATTCATACATGCATAATCCCCCACTTAGCTACAGGCGACCGCGTGCTGGCGTGGCTCAGCGATTTCAGCGGGAGGAGCCCGGGATGCACGGGGCTCTCATCGGATACAAATCCATGAAAGGTCTGTGCGGAGCCCCCCGACGCGCCCCTCGCCGGTGCTGTGCCAGTGAAATCCCCCTCTCGCTGTACGCCAGTGCAAAGCCATCCTGAGAGCCCCTGAGCTTATGGCTCTGCTTGTTTGCTTCACGTTGGCTTTTCTATCACAACGCTTTGCAAACCGGAGCTGTGAGTTGCAGGGGGTGAAGGGGATCAGACCCTCCCGCCGCATCCCCTGTGCCTGCCCTCGCCAGCCCACCCTCCTCCCCAGCCACCGCCCCACAGCCCATCCCGACATAACCCAACAACACGCCGAGGTTCCTCGGAGCTAAACTGGGAGCCCTGGTGAAGTGCAGCCCTCCCACACAAATGCCCTGCTCCGAACGCCGGGGAAAGCAGCTCTCCCAGAGCCGGCAGCTCCACGCCAGTCCCCAGCGCCGCGTGCGGATGGGATCCCTCGCTCACCGTGAGCGACAGCGCAATTTAGGAAAACCACAGTGGTTTCATGTTAACAATCAAATCGGAGAAGGCGACAACGAACGCTGGTAGGGCTCGGAGGCTCGGCTGGTGGATGAAGGCGGGAGGAGAAATACGTCAGGGCAAAAAGAGAAAAGAGCCAAGCTGAGCCGGGGAGGCTGCCGCTGCGTGAAGGGCACGGACAGGCTGCCAAAGCACATGGCTGCTTTTGCGGAGCGGGATGTGCTCCGGTGCACGGGACAGCCCTGCCCGCAAACCCTACCGCAGCGCACGCTGCCGTGTGTCCAGGCGTGACCAAACGGCCCCCGGGGCATACGGAATCACGTAGTCAGTACGCGTTCAGTATGCATCCCTGGTACATGTGCAGGCACACACATCTATGTAAGACGCTGTAGCAGAAAGCCCGTGCTCCAGACTTCAGTCAATAAGCAGATGGCTCCCCAGCACTATCATTTTACAATATTACAGCTTCTGCTCTGCTCATGCAGTAAACATTTTCTGGCTTATTGCATGAAAAAAAAGGTGGCTACCGTGGCTTTGCAAAATTATACATTTCCTACATTATCCTACATTACCTGTTTATCGAATAATTTTGGGGTGGAGGGAGGGAAGAGCATTTCTATTTTTGATTTACATCCTGCAGGACACAGATTTTTTTTTTGTTTCTTTTCCCTAGATCCCCGTGGGTTTTTGCTTCTTGTTTGCCTCTTTCCAGATTGTTATAGCTCTGTCACTCTTTGCGGGGAACTGGGAGATGGAAGGCTGTTATGCAGACATCAAGGGGTTGCGATTGCATGCTGGTAAACATGAGAGCAAGAGGGATTTCTGATGGTATTAGAAACCACGAGATATCTGCAGATGTAAGTGTTCCTGGAGGCAACGGGTCTAGCTGTTAACGGAGCAATTAGACCTGGTGTTATTCCCAACCCTGCCGCTGCCCTGCGAGTCACCATGGAGGAGCGGCCAGTACCCATGTCCCACCCATCCATCGGTGGCATCCCCACGGCACGCGTGGGTCCCGGTATCCCCCCGCTCCAGGCAAGCCACCCCTCATTTCCACCCAGGCCTTACGAGCTTGGGAAAGGGGGAAGGAGACGATCTGGAGGATATGGCATGGTGCCTTGCTTTACATGTACTGCAATTACCATGCTGGCATTTTCCCTGTGTTCGGAATAAAAATGTCAATAAGGAACAAGTTATTAAACCAGCAAGAGAGCGGAAACGGCAAGAGCTCCCGGAGGCTCGGGGGCCCGGGCGCTACTGCAGACGCAGCCCGTTCCTGCTGTCCCTGGGCTCTGGGACCTGGGGACAAGGCTTGCTCTCAGTGGCCATGGCTGAGGGCGCTCCCTCTCTTCAGCACCCGCAGACTGACCCACCTGGGGCTCCCCAGTCCAACAAGGCACTGAAATACCGGAGCGAGTCCAGCAGGGAGCCATGGGGATGGTCGGGGGCTGGAGCACGCAGCGCACGGGGAGAAGCCGGCTTTTCAGCCTCCAGGCAAGATCTTCCTGCCCTCCTCCACTCCCCGCAATCCCGAGGCAGCCCCACTAATTGTATTTTTCTCTTAATGAGACTTTTTAGTCCTTTTTACTTGCCTTTTCCCTTCCAAGCCTTTTCTTGGTGCCCTGCTGAGCTTTCTGCCTCCACCAGCACCGCCAGAGACCCCCTCAGGGAGCGAGGTTTCCAAAGGAAGCAAAGCCATTCCCAACATCGCTCAACCTCGGGGCTCCTGCATCGAGCAAGGCTTTCGGCACAGGGCACCCCCGTCACCGCAGACGCCGGAGGAGACCCCGCCATGCCACAGGGTGCGGGGGGAGGACGACGATGGGAGAGGGATCTTCACAGCCTGAGGTGGGTACGTTTTCTCACATGGAGCCCAGCAGGTGGGATGAGGGCAGAGGCTGAGGGCAGGGGTCTGGCTGCCAGCAGCGCCTGGCAGCAATTACAGCCCAGCCCAAGGACCAGCACCCTCCTGACCGAGGACGGTAAAACAGCCCCGAAAGCACCTCCTGCTCTCCAGCACCTACAGCGCCTCCCACTCCCTGTTTTCAATTATCAAAGCGAAACAACACACACACACGCAAAAAAAAAACCAAAAAAAAAAACCCTCCAGGAATTAATTAATGATTCATGTTGGAGCCTTGGCAAACCTCGCTTTGCAGAAGTTCAAAGCAGGAACAATAAGTATTTGGCAAGGAGGAGGCAAGCGGCTCGTGCTTGGCGGCGTGTGGTGCGGAGCGCTGGCAGCATCGCTCACATCGCGCTGCCCGACACCACAAGGGGCCGCGGGTAATGGCACCACTGAGCCACCCCGAGCCGAACTGTCATCCTGAGCCTGACGGATCAGCCATGTAAAGAGTACAACCCAGCTATCAATAAATCCTCATCTTGGGGGCAGAGGCTTGGGAGAAACAGGCGACTGCTGCCAATGCGAAAGGGCTCGGGCCATACGGACAGCGGTGGCTGTGCGTGCCCTGCCTGCCGTGAACGCCGTGCATCCTCCATCCCGCACTGTCACACACGCGTGCCCTCCCGAAAACCCGGGCCTGGGCAACTCCGACTCCGCATCCTGGAGATTTAGGATAATGAGAGATTTTTAATGCGATTAATAGATGTCATGGGACATGGTCCTGTGAGTCTAGAGCAAATGAGGCTTGGATAATTGGTGTTGAAACACATATATCAGTGAGATGATTTTTTCCCCCCCCAACAGAGCTGGAGGCTGGAACAGGCTGTCGACTGATACCGTACAAATGCGTTTGGCTATTTGCTGGAGGCATCTTCCAAACAAAGTTCTGGTGTGCAGCCTCTGCCAGGCAGCCCTGCAATCCTAGCAGCAAACAAGCTGTCATTTGGTGTTTTTTTTTCTTAAAAGCTGCCTGGAAAGCAGCTTTATCCCTATATGCATGCACAAACACACACGCACACGCTCACGTGTGCACGCAAGCGAGGAGCCAACGGGCACTGGCAGCAGCAGCATTCCAGACACACCGAGCTCTGCCCGCAGCTCCGCTTTCCTTCGGTTCGCTGGGGGTGCAAAGGTGGCTGAAATCCGTGGCACCCCGAGACCTGTTAGGGTCGCGGCGGGAGCAGAGTGGTCCGACTGCCCCAGGGCAGGGAAGAGCGGTGCCCGGCACAGCGTTCTACCAGAGACACCCACGCCAGCACGGGACACAGTCCTCCACGGACACCTCCATCCCCGAACAGTCCAGTCAAAGCCATAAATCTTCCTCTAACTTATCTCGGCAGCACCTCTAAATACCAGACTAGGACACGCTGCTCCCCCAGCCCCCTTCCGAACCTGTTCCAGGGCTCCGGTGCCCCTTTGCAGGGCGCATGTCACAGAAAAGCCGCAAACTTGTCAGAAACTGCAATATCCGGCCTGCGCGAGATTAAAAGTTTTGGTTTGCACTGAACTCAATGAATCAAAATCATCTGCAGAACAGGACTCAGGAAAAATCCAAGCCCTCGCGTTTCACGGGGAAACATTCAGGCATTTTGCCGCAGTAAGGGAAAAAGTATTTCATTTCTCAAACGCAAACCATAATAAAATGTTAAATATAACCTGGATATTCAATTAAAACATAAAAGTCAAAACACGTCAAATCAAAGAGATACATTTGAATTTTCTGAACCCTGTCAACGGACTGAAGTCAGAATGATTTGCTTCGATACTCTCCCACCTGAATGTTTGCTTCGTGCCTATGCGCCGATTCTGATAATGCAGCCTCATAAAAAAAAAATACATTTTCCAATGGAAAAAT
>VZSZ01000921.1:155416-173551 GCA_013398815.1 Ibidorhyncha struthersii | reverse complement strand
CCAGAGCATGGGTGCGCAGATCTGCCTGACCGAGGATGCAGGGGACGGGGGTGGTGTCCCTCCAGCATCAGGTCCCCAGCAGCCTCGAGATGTTTCCCCACGCTCAGCTACCACAGGACCAGGAGAAGGGGCAGAGGCGGAGCGGCTCCCGCCCGCGCCACTTAACGAGCAGGAAAGCATTACCCTGGGTTATTAAGCATTTATGTACGGGTTTGGAAACTGTAACCGTGTCACCCCATTATAATTACGGATAAGCACAACGTGGGCCATCAGAGCGCAACAGAGCGCGAGGCTGGAAGGCGAAGGGTTCTCTTCCCATCCCCATCCTCGCCCCAGCGCTCTCAGCGGAGACAGCGATGGGCAGCCTGAGCCCATCAGCCGCGCACCGGAGCAGCTCTGCCAACCAGCCCTGGGCACTCTTGGCTCGCCAAAAAAAAAAAAAAAAAAAAAAAAATTGAAACGAGCTGGCCGGGGGCCAGGCCGCTCGGAGCCAAACACCGGGAGGGCTCCCTGGGGACAAACCACTTCTAACAGCAAAAAGTGGGAATCAAACCCTGGCTGAGCCCCGTGCCCTGCTGCCGCCACCGGCCACCTGCAAGCCGAGTCCCATCCCCTGCAGGGATCCGTGCAGATGCGTTGGTGGGGCTCCAGCCCCTGGGAGCAAAACCACAGCGTTGAAGAGAAGCCTGTTTTGTTTTTTTTTTTTTAAAAAAAGGGGGGGTGGGGAATAGCATCACTACGGCCTCGCGTTATTACTATGCGGCCCTCTATTTTTGCAGCAGTAGAAGGGTACCAGCGGAGACGTGGCTGTCTCAGGGCCCATTTAATGAAGCTTCAGCACTTCATTAGGCAGCCGTGGAGCCTCGCGAAGCCCCACTCTCCCCTCTGGGTCAGCAGCGCCACCGGCATCGGACGGAGAGACAGGGGTGCCTCTGCCACTGCTGGCGAGGGACCGGGATGTGGGGGTGCCGAGCCCCCCTGCTCGGTGGGGCTCACCACAGGACGTTGTTGTGCTCAGCCCCCGTCTCCTGCCGGGCCGGGGGTCAGCTCTGCCTGGCCTGCCTGCACCCCTGCCCGCCGCGCCGCCCGGCCGTGCAGCAGCAGGGTGCCGCAGCAGCCTTGCGGGGAGAGGAGACGGGGCGGGGGGGTTGGCCGCTTTCTGGGCTTCCCCAGGACTCCGGCCACCCCACGGACACAGCCTGGCTCCAGATGTAGAGGAGCAGAGGCTAATGCGTGCGGCACCTTCAAGTCAGAAGTTAAAGAGCAGCTGAGAGGCAGCTCCGTGGCTGTCTGCCAGGTGACGCAAGCAGTGCTTTCATAATTCAACAGGCAATAAAGTACTACAGCAAGGTAAGCCCGGCAGCCTGGCTTAGGGAAGGTATCTTGAGAGCAGGGGTAGCACCTGAATCCTCAAGCACGCGGGGCTGCGTGGGCAGGCGAAGCGGAGGGGGGAGCACGGACGCCCCGCCAGCCGCCTGCAGAACTCGCTGCTGCCGGAGGTGATAAAAGCGGGTGCTTCTTTAAAGGATGAGATGGTATTGATATGAACGAGAAGAGTAAATAGAGTTGGACAAACGAAGGCAGCAGTGTGGAAAGTCCTCAGCCCTTACGGGCGAGGGTGAATAGCCGGAAAGAAGATTTACCTAAGATCTGCCACTTTCTGTTAGACTCGCAGCGCAGAGCACGTTCTCCTGCGCCGGCGGTTCATCTGCTCCAGCTGCCAGTGTAATGGAGATGGTATGCCTTCCTGAGGGATTCCTCCAGTTCTGCCACAAGTTGCCGGGCTCCGGAGCACCTGTGCGAGCAGCAGGGAAGAGGCTTTCTCCGGATGTCATTCCTGCAGAGCGCAGTTAGAGGTCCTGGGTTTTGTGGCACCGCGAAGGCACGAAGCTGGCACTCGGCTGTTCCAGCCTGAGGAGCTGCCGAGGGCTTGGGAACAGCCTGGGTCTCGCTAGGTGACCTGCCAGACCCATCCACCACATTCCTCTCGCCTCTGCAGACAGCCTTGTGAATCTCCAGCTCCTCTGACCATCCAGCAACGGGGCCTTAGGGCCGGTGGCGACGGCAGAGGAAAGAAAGTTGCAACTGGAAACCATCTAAGATAAAACAGCCCAGCATGGGAACCCCAAAAGCCTGACACCGGCCAGCCAAGGGATGTTCAGAGCCTGCACAGGCAGCGGGCAAATCCTTGCTGTGTTTACACCCAGAACGGGCAACTCCTGCCTGGCCACGCCAGGCACAGCCACCCAGCCCAGCGTGCCAGTGGGAGCCACGTCCTGCCCCGGGAGACGGGGAAGCACCGGGAGAGCTGAGGCGGCACAAGGAGGGTTAACTCACAGCCACGGGAGCAGAAAATGAGGTTCCAGTTATTAGTTGATTTATTGGTCTGTCCTCAATTGGCACTCAGGACTCAGAAGAAAATGTTCCACTCCAAAGCATTAAGCATCTTCAAAGAGCAGAAGCATTAAAAATTGAAATCATAAAATAGACATGTAAATATAGCAGAGGTAAACGGGGCAGTGAGGAGAGGAGCAGAGCGGAGCGAGTGCCAGCCGAGCCTGCGGGGCGCTGAAAGGGCTGCGCTGGGGGGGCTGGAGCCACACTGGGGCAGCTGTGGCCCCCCAGGTCGGGTGGATAACCTGCAGGGAAGCTCCGGATGGCTTCACTGTATGACTGCCCCGCTCGCCTGGCTCTGCGGGGTGCAAATGCGCCGGAGAGGAGAGGTGCCATGCCGCACGTGTGTGGGAGCCTCACCGCCGCGGCCCCTCAGTCCCTCCCCTGCCCTATATTCGGTACCTTAAAAAGCCTGTAGGGCTTCCCCTCCTCCCCCACCAGTCTCTCCCAAAGAGGGGGAGCAGGGATTGGAGGGGAGAGAAGGGATGGAGGGGACAGAAGTGGTGGCAACAGGAGACAAGCAGGGAATCAAAGCAGCAGCCACGGGGCTGGCAGAGCCTTCCCAGCTGGATGCCCAGGCGAGGTTGCAAAAGTGGGGGGTTCACGGTGCCTGCGTGGCGAGGCAGTGCCAGCAGCAGCCATTCGGTGGGGTTTAGGGCATGAAGACCCTACTGGAGTGCGTGTGTGTCCCGGGGTGGTGACTGCGGAGCGCGTGTGCAGCCCCTCTCCCCACGCCTGCCAGCAGTTCAGCCGGGTCGAGCGAACCCAGTGAAGTCACCCAGCCACCCCCGCTCTACGTCAGGGGTCACAAACTAATGCCGTCACCGCTTTGGGCAAGGGTGGCGTTTCACATGCTGTATTTCACAGAACCAGAGACAAGCACTCCCTTTCCTCCTCTTTTACAAGAGCAAGGCAGAACAGACCCAGACTCCTCTAAGCCCCTCTGGCCATTTGCCTGCGGGACAGACAGATGCTTCCAGCCCTCCCAAAGCACCGGCCGAAGGAGAGGACCCAGCAGCGGTGCCCGAGCTTGGGGATGGGCTGCTGGAGGTGCTGGTCCCTTCCCAGGCACAGAGGGAGGGAAGGGACCTGATGCAAATCCTTACCCTTGCGTAAGAGCCCCTTGCTGAGCTCCGGGAGGTGTAAGGGGGAGCTGAGAACTGCTTCACGTGTTGCTCCAGCATCTGGCCCAGCATAAGGCACCATCTGTCAGCAGGGACAGCAAGCAGGGGGAAAGATGTGGAGGAAGGAAAAGGGAAGGAGGGGAGACACAAAAACTCCTTGTCACGGTAGGAATATACAGCTGGCTGGGGACTGGCATGTGGGGACAAGCGTGTGGCAATCCTATCCTCCTTGTAAGCAACAAGTGATGCACCAGACCGCCTGTTTACAGTATTTTCAGAGCTACCCGCAGAGGTACCGGGCCCTCCTGGCTTGCCACTGGTTCCCAGGAGGGTGGTAGATGCTCAGGCCGCTCTTCAAACCCACAACAGACTATGCTCGGGGGGTTTGAGCCTCCACACGCCAAAAATAAACGCCTTCAAGAACCAACAAACCAGCCGAGATGACGAGAAACCAACCAACCAACCAACTACCGACGGCCGCGCAAGCTCCTAACATTTAAAACCTCTAGAAGTGCAACCGTTGTCTTGGTAAAGGTCTCCAGTGAGGACCTGGGGAATCGTCGTGTCCTCCAGAGTCCTGGAGTCCCCGAAGGACCCCATCCCACGAGCGGTCACCAAGAGGGACCACCACCCCTGCCCCTCGCCGTGCTCTGGCACAAACCCAGCTCTCTTGGCACCGTACCTGTTTTTCCCCTACACGTAATTTTTTTCCTTAATTGGGAGCTTGTTAATTATCCCAATACTTCGCAGAGGAAATAAACAGCAATTAGAGAAATAAGTGGTATTTTTATTCCCTGGCACTCTCGCAGAGCTCCCCGACGCCTCCCATCCGCAGCTCCCACACGGGCACATGTTGCTGCCTGCTCCGGCGCTGCTGCCCGAGCGCTCTCCTCCGTCTGTTCCCCGGGAGCCAGGGCGCTGCGGTGGTGGGCTGCCTTTCTCTCCCCCGGGTAGGAAGCGTTACTGCGTGAAAGCAGCAGGCTGTCCCGCTCTAATCTGTTTTAAAAGTCATAAATTGCTGAGAAAAGCCAGTTTTCCTGCGCACCAGAAGGTTAGCGTGTTTAAAGAGAGCACTGGAACTGTTTGTATTAATCAGAACTGCCATAAAGAAAGCATTTTAATTAACATAATTATCCCGTTTGAGAGAAGCAGCCCGCACCTCACAGATACTTTTCAAACTAAAGATGCGGGCTGTCACAGTCAGTCATAATTAAGCGAAACGAGCTGGTTTTCCTTGCTGTACGTCTCCCTCCTCCCATCCACACGCTTCCCCGTTCCTATCACACTCCCAGCGAGGCGAGCAGAGACAGCATCGTGCCACGGGGGTGGCAGGCCCCCCCCACGTCCCCATCCCTGCATCCCGGCCTCCAGCATGGACCAGTCGGGGTTAAGCTCTGTCCGGGTGCCAGCTCTGGGCACAGACCAAGCTTCGAACAGGCAACCTGGGGGATGGAATTGGCTTTAAAAAAAAAACAAAAAAAAAAAAAAAAACAAACCCCACAAGATTTGTAGGACTTTGTTTCCAGCACGGTCTCACAGTCAACAGATAAAAGGTTTATTCTCATGGAAAAAGACAAAGAGAAAAAACATAAAAAGCCTGGCTCCGGGCCGCCCGCCAGCGGGGAGAGAAAGGAGCGGGGAAGGGGAATAAAAGCAGGCGCGGGCAGGCAACTGTGCGGGTCCGGGTTTCTCCGAACATCCCAGAGCTGAGCCAGATCCTGGAGGGCAGCGAGTCGGCCAGGAGCTGCAGCCCCCATCGGCAGCCCTCCTCCTCCTCCTGCCTGCTGCTGCCACAGCACGAGGCAGCGCCACACGCCTTAGGCAGCATCTTTGATGCTTCCTCCCGCCGCCGCCGTAGTAAGAGGCTCAGTAGCTCCCATGGCACGTCCCTGCCTACCCTGCACCCCCGACACCGATGTCCCCCTCGCAAATGGCAAGGCGGGGAACGCAGGCTACACAAAGCGATCGGGCATCACTTCCAAACCCACCGTTGGTGGCTTTATCCGAGACCTCCTGTCCCACCAACACGTCCTGGAGCAGGACACTCACCTAGGGCTGAAGGCAGCACCTTCAGCAACCAGCCAAAGTCCCCTGAATGGCAGCACCATTCAGTATTTTAACAGGTATTTTAATGGACGTTCCCCTGTTTTGCTAACATCTCGCCTTAATGTGCAGTATAATGGACTGTTAACAATTAGTGCTTTTAATTAAAATCCCCTTTTATTTATAAAGGATGGCTCTGAGTTGATGGGTCTGCCCTGTAATTGCACAGCACCGCTGGAGATGCTCGTGCCATGTCTTTAATGCAGACCCAGCGTCACAGCAGAAGGACCAAAGTCATCACGCCGAGCGCTCAACCCCGTGTCCCAGTGTAGCAGCAGAAGGACCAAAGTCATCACGCCGAGCGCTCAGCCCCATGTCCCAATGTCGCAGCAGAAGGACCAAAGTCATCACGCCGAGCGCTCAGCCCCATGTCCCAATGTCGCAGCAGAAGGACCAAAGTCATCACGCCGAGCGCTCAGCCCCATGTCCCAATGTCGCAGCAGAAGGACCAAAGTCATCACGCCGAGCGCTCAGCCCCATGTCCCAATGTCGCAGCAGAAGGACCAAAGTCATCACGCCGAGCGCTCAGCCCCATGTCCCAATGTCGCAGCAGAAGGACCAAAGTCATCACGCCGAGCGCTCAGCCCCATGTCCCAATGTCGCAGCAGAAGGACCAAAGTCATCACGCCGAGCGCTCAGCCCCATGTCCCAATGTCGCAGCAGAAGGNTTTCTGAAGAAAACAAGGTTTGTGCAATCACGTGCTCCACGTGTTGTCTGTCTCCTCTAATTACTCTCCGACTCGGTAGTCAAATTCAAAAGCGTGTGAGTGACAGCTGGAAATCTCAAAGATATTAAATTCCTGGAGGTTTCATGAAAATAGGCAGGCGGATAGAGAGGAGAGACCTTCCTCGGCTCAGCTGAGCCAGGCTGCAGCAGGAGCCCGGGTCTTGTGAGGCTCCGGAGGATCCACATGGGAGAAAGGAAAAGCATAAAAGCCTCGATGATGCAGGGAAAAGGCTGAATCGGAGGATGCATCTTGCTAGGTATGGAAATCAGTCAATCTTCAGGTATTAGCCCCTGGAAAAGCAGCTTTCTGTAACGCTGATTAGCGCGTTAACGACCTGTTTCCAAATAGGAAATGCAATTTCCATGGGAAACTCAGTTTTTCTTGGTGGATGAATTAAAATATTCAGAAAAAAAAAATAAATCAAACGCACCTTTCTACTTTGGTTCAACACAGACCGACATATTTCAGGTGACTGAAAAAGACAACAAAGTTTGGCTCTGATTCAACTAAACATCCGACATCCCTAACTCCACATTTTCCACATGCCCTCACCTCCCTGGGCTGCAGATATACTCCTCGTGCCCCATGAGCGCACGAGGGACTGTGGCCGGGCAGCGGGAAACAACCCAAACGTCCCCTTTTGCAGCAGCTGGATGTTTCTCTTGAAATGCTGTATTGAAAAAAAAAAAACATTTTTACTTTTCTGTTCCTTGTGTTTCCCCCAGAATGCAAAAGCCCCACCAACCCCGTCCATCTGGAAGCCACCGTGGGAAGTCTAGAAGCATCTTCTGCAACAAAGCTTTGCTGGCCGTGGGTCAGTCCTCGTGGCAGCCTGCTGCAGGCGTCCCCAGGAGAGCCGGGACAAGGACACGGAGCAAAAGGAGAGCAGAGACAGCAGAGCAAAGCCTCAGGCTTGCTGCTGTGAAGGGTTTTTGTGTGGCACACAGGAGGCTTTTATTTGCATGCAGGCTATGAAGCACCCACTTAGAGATGTCTCAAGACCTACTTGGAAGACCAAATAAAAATACCTCTCCTGGTCCTGGATGGAGAGAGCTGGGAAGGAGGCTTCCAAAATTGGGTTCTCTCCCTGCCTGTGCAGAGGATGGGGTTGTGACACCGCGGAGAAGCTGTTTGTAGGTCTCCGTTCGCAGGCTACCAGATAGGCAGCATCACCCTCCCTCAACCAGGGCATCTGCCTTCCCCGAGCTCCCGATCCCCGGTATAAATAGGACTCCTTGCTGGAAACGTTGGGGTTGGTGGCATTAACAGGGGAGGTTTAGGATGAATATTAGGAAAAATTTCTTCACTGAAAGGGTTGTCAAGCATTGGAACAGGCTTCCCAGGGACGCGGTGGAGTCACCAGCCCTGGAGGTATTTGAGATGTGTAGACGTGGTGCTGAGGGACATGGTTTAGTGGTGGACTTGGCAGTGCTGGGTTAACGGTTGGACTTGATCATCTTAAAGGTCTCTTCCAACCAAAATGATTCTATGACTTTATGGTTGCACGGCGCGGCGGCTTTCCCAGCTGCATCCCCTCCCCTCTGCTGCCCCATCACCGGCCGGGCAGCACCCACAGCCCTCGGGGAGCCTTCCCCCATGCAGCCATCCCGTGTGCTCCTCTCATCGCAAGCCAAAGCTGCGGCAAGATGAAGCGATGCTCATAAATGCCTTAGAAGAGAAATGTTAACGAGCACTGAGTGGAGGGTGAGAAAAGCCTTTAATCGCATTAGCTCTGCTGCCAGAGCTGATGAACATCCCCAAAGCTGCACAGCCCCGTCCAGCCACGCGAGCGGCTGGGGAGAGCCGGACCCCGAACCACTGCCCCACCGCTCGGGGCGGGAAGGGAAAACGTCAGTCACAGCCAAGCTGATGCCTCGCTTAACCTCAAACGAACATTTCCTGCGAGCCGACGGCGCCTACGCCAGGTGTCCGTGGAATCACGGGTCCTACTGGGATGGGGTGCTCTCTTGCTCTACCTGAGCAGGAGTGGGAGACCATGCCAGGCACGTCTGCCCGCGTCCCCCAGGATTTTATGCTTCGTTTGCGTAAATTAGTCACGCGCCAGGTTTTTATACTGGGCACTCGGTTCGGAGCTTGTGTAACGCTCTGATTTCTTTCTTTATTTTTTTTTATGCGGGCAGGAAATTGCCGTATAAAAATATATGTATAAAAATAACAATTTTCCTCAGCTAAACAGCCACGTGAGCGGTGCCTTTTGTGCTGCCCTGCCTTTCGATCCCTGCGTACGCTGAGTGCACGCGTACGCGTGCCGCTCTGCGACACACGGGGACTTTTTTTTTTACGGTGACAGCCTGCCGCTCCCCCTTGGGGGGAAACATGGTTTAATTTTTAGTGTAACCTTAAAAAGGAAACTAGCGAAGCATCTCTCCCATAAATTTTGTAAATGACATTTACTTCTCGGTGCATTATCGCTAGTGATGGACAAATCTTGAGTTTAGGGTTTTGGTTCAGAGGAGCAGCTGTCTTCTACCAACGCTGCCGGGATGAGGCGGTTGTTGCTCCGGCTCAGCTCAGGCACTGCCTGGAAGATTTCCAGTGGCTGAGCCCCCTTCTCCCACTAAGACCACAGCCCCCCTACATGCCTTAGGGCGCTCTGGGGACTCCTTTTGGCTTCTGGAGACCCCATCTCTAAGGAAGCCCCCACTCACCATTGCCCATGGGCCAGGTATCAGCAATAACATGGTGATGCTTCCCACCCAATCTCATCAGTTTGGCCCATAAAATCATTCCTGGCAGGCTCAGATCCCTGCCCATCCTGGCCAGAGTATAATGGAGTTTGCTTTAAGAGCGCAATAGATCTTCCTGGTCACTGAATCCAGCTCTCCGCTACCCTCGAGCCTGCCAAGTTTCAATTTGAATACACATAAAAGATCTCAACAGCTGGGTGTTTAATTACAGGGACTAGAAATCAGGCTCCGCAGAGTCGTATCAGGTTATTCCAGCTCCCTGGAGCTGGCTGCCGAGCATGCCAGGACTGCTCCCCCCACCCCACCCCGGGGAGGCTGGCGTTTCCAGTTCTGCCCGAAAGCGCGGAGGCTCGAGGAAACACAAACCACGCCAAACCCCCAAAGGCAGAGCTCAGAAGACCCCGGGCGGGTGCTTCACAGTACAGCCTTTTCCAAAATGGGGGTGCCGGGGGTTTGCATCGCTGGGTGCAAGGGTGGAACACTGCTATTTGCACCCAGCCAGTGGAAAATACAAGATACCACTAGAATCCATGGCATCCGCACAGATCCTACAAAGGACAGAGGGACGGGAGATGCCATGAACCTGCCTTGGAGCTGTTCTGCAAAGCCTGGCGGGCTCTGCACCGTCTCCCGGTGCCGACAGGGACACGGTGGCGTCCCCTGCTCCTCCAAGGTGTGGGACAGGGGACAGCCAGCACCCCTGGGGCTTTGCAGGGATGGGCAGAGTCCATCCGCAGGGATCCCATCTCCCTGCCTCCGCTGCCACCCCGATTTACTACCGTGGGGCTGGACTGCACCCAAAGAAACACTTCCAGTTCCCTGGCACCAATAAAAGATTGAAGGAGCAGAAAGCAGAGGACAGTTAACGGGTAGTTAAGTCTGATGTAATTTGTGGCACAATTATTTGCACCGAGGAAAAGACAGGCGGCAAATTCCCCAGTGTCAGCCCTGCCACAGCAAGTCCTTGAGCGTTGCCCCGGCTGCTGGTATGCGGGGATCTGCAGAGACATTTCATTTGAATTTCCAGGGAGCAGGTCCTTGCAAAACTGAACTCCGAGTCCTAAAAGGCCGGGGCACCTCTGCAGCAATCGCTGCAGAGTGTGGCAAAACACTTCAAAATAGCTACAAGTTGGCTTTCCCCAAGCTCCGGCAGTGGCTGGAGACTGGAAGAGCATTTTTTGGGGGGCAGACGAGCGCTTCCCTTTGCCGAGATGGCTCAGCATCCCTTGTGCTTCCAGGGGTGCTTTGCTCTGCCATGCCCTGAGCAGCGTCCTGGCTCCCTCCCGGCCAAGGGGACGGCAAATGCTGAGCGGAGCCACTGGTGGCTGTCCCAGCCGGGCTCCAGCAGCAGGTCCTGCCCTGTCCTGGCACCAGCAGCAGCCCAGCCACTTTGGTGAGACCTGAGACTGATCCTCACTCTTCCGCCTCAGACAAACCCAAGCCAAAGGCATCTCACGGAGTCGCCCAACATTGCCGTTCTCTGCTGTCAGACTCCCGCGGAGCGCTGCCTGCCGCCCTCTCAACACACACTTTGGCAACCCGGGCTGTTATTTCCCAGGCTGTTGAATCATTTCTCGCACAGGCGTCACCACGCGCCTCCGACTCCCTAAGTAACGTCTCAGCTGCTCCCCGGCTCCTCCCCAGCATCTCCACGCAACTCTCTCCTGTTTCGGCAGAGGGGTGCCCACAAAGCCTTGGTTTTAGCCCGACTTAAAAAAAAAAAAAAAATAAGCGAATATCAATAGAACAAGGCAGCCTGGTGGATCAGGCAACCTCAGCGAGGCTGAGCAACGCTGACCACCAGCACTCATCACCAATGGCAGCGGGGTGAGCGGTGGCACCCCTGGGAACGCTTTCCCCCGCGGCAGCGGCTCGCTCTGACCACGCGGCTGAGCCGAGCGCGCCATAATTCTTCCTCTGCATTGACCAAAGGCTGCGTCATACCCAACAAACCCCCGGGGGAGTCAAAATGAGGATGAACATCAGGTTGGAAGCGTCTCCCGCTCACAGCCATGCACACATCTGCCTCTCCCAAGAGCTTGGAAGCGCAGTCACAAGCACAGCCCCCAAAACTGCTCTAAAGCCTGTGGACGAGGAGGGAGGAAAACCCCGCACTGCAAGGTCTGAGGAGGAGGCTCAGAGATGCTCAGACTGAGCTTTCCACCCCCTCATGCTCAGCTGCCCACGACTGTTGGCCAGAGACCCCACGGGGCCATCGTGGGCATATGTCAGAAGGAGACCCAGAGCAACCTTCCCCCTCCCGAAAACGCCGTCTTTGTTTGAAAGCCAGCTTACTGCGGGTGCAAGGTAGCCCATTCCCTTACGAGTTAAGATTTAAAGTTTTAACAAAAGCAATTCACTGTGTTGTCTGGGCGAGCTGCTGGAAGCACTGGCAGCTCAATTTTTATTGATAAAAGCCTCTTTTCTCTAAAAACATGGGACCGGTTGTCCCTATGACAGCAAAACGTGGGCAACGCAGAGCCTCAGGTCGCAAAGTACAACAGTTTCCCCGCGTTTCTGCTGGGCCACAAGGAAAAAACAAAAAAAAACCCTTCTGACAACGTCTGTGAAGAGAGTCGTCGTGAAACCCTCAGAGACCAGTAGGCAGAGCGGGTTCCCAGCCTCTTCCACCAGCTCGGAGCCCGCTGAAGCACGCCATCAGTCACCGTACGGGGCATCTGCAAGGTGCTTTGCTTTGCTGCCCGCTATTTTGCATCCCAAAGCCCCGTGTTGCCAGCAGCCTCCTGTGAGCTCCAGGAGAGCACCCCCAGCAGACCCCTTCCAAGGTGCTCCCATCGACTACGGGGAGGGACACACACACACACACAAAGCAATCAGGGAGCAGACAAGGAACGCGCGACTTTCCCCATCGTGGAGGGACTGCTGGGACTTGCTGGAAGGCGTCCAATTAGTTAACGAGCACTCCAGAGCTGAGTCTGGTCTGGAATCGGTAATTAATTGCCACAAGACAAGCGAGAGTGAATCTATCGGAGGAACCCGCATCTGTGCTAGAGATGGACCAAGGCAAAGAGGGTCTGCTCAGCCAAACCCCTATCGAAATGGAGAGGAGCAGCTGGCAACGAGCAAGTAGGATGATCTGGATTCCCCCCAAAAACGTGCAATCCCCTGTGCAACATCAGGAGCGAACACCACAACCGGCTCCCATCCCAAATGTCTTGTGCCAGGAGCCGGCACTGCCGAGCGCCCCCGTCCTCTGCATCGATACCAGCCCATCGCAGGCTGCACGCTTGCTGCAGGCACGCAGACGCTGAAAGCTTTACTTCTGATGAGCAGCGCTGTAGTAATTAAGCAAACAGGACATGTCAGCCCGGCCAGGCACCTCCTGCTTCTACCGTCCAACAAACACTGTGGGTTTGGAAGTCCTGGAATAATTTCTTCATGTCCATCCTCCTCATTAGTCTCCTGCTCCAGGTTCCTGAGCATCCTCCAGCGCAGGAGGTCCCAGCTCCGTGGTGGCTCAGAGGAGCCGGGCCGTCGCCAGCAGCATCAGCCCTCCTGAACACAAGCAACCTCCTGCCAGGTTCTCCTGGTTGAAAATCAACAGCTGAGCTCCAGGAAGGAGGAGAAGACCTCCTCTCGAGGCGTCCGCTCCCAGCCCTCGCAGCTCCCCGGCACCGGCTGCCTCTCCGGAGCGTGTCCCCACGCGGCAGGAGCTGTGGAGCGGCTCTGCATCCAGCCCCTGTGATAAATTAGCCAGAGATTCAGGCATTTCACACAGCTGCCTCATCCTCTACCGGCATGACAATGTGATTAATTTTGGGTGCAGATGAAGCTCATTTATCAGAGGCACGTGACAGCCGCGCGGGCTGCAGGGGTGTGCGGGGAGCCCCGGGGCGCAGGGGAAAGCGGGAGCGAAGGCAAAAGGCAGGAGGTAGGGAGAGCGAGCGAGGAGCCGAGCCCAGGGCAGCTCCCAGGAAGGCTGTTTGCCACATTGGCTCACGATTAAGCCCGCTGGGGGTGAAGAGCCCCGCGTGGGAAGAGAGCTTTTATCTCTGCTAACACACATGGCTGCGTCTGGGGAGAGGTGTGCAACAGGAGGGGTGTAAGAGGATCGGGGAGAAGAAGCCGTGAGCCAATTACTATGCTTCAGGAGAGGCAACTCTACCACTGCCGCCACTTCTCCCCCTGCTGTCCCCTCCTCTAAGCCATTTTCCACCTTCTCCTCTTTTCTGGGGACCGGAGATCCTGTCCTGCCTGTCCCCACTCTGCAGCCAGAGACGCTTGCTCCTCGCTGCTGGCAGGAACACGGCCAGAGCTATTCCCACAGGAATTGCCTTGGAAGGCAGAGCTATGTGTTCGCTTCCTGATGTAACGCGGCCCCGATGCAGAAAAATCAGACGGTTGGTTCGTCCATCCCTCGACTGGAGTTTCTCCACGCGCTAGAGCAGCACAGGGTGATGCTGCTTACACGACGCGACACACCTTTCCCGAGGGCCGAGGCAGCCCGATGTGCTGCTGTGAGCAGCGTGCAAGCGTTTCAGCAGGGGCTGAGACAGCCCTTCTCTCAATCATCACCGCGACATCATATCTTGCGCTGGTATATGCCTCGGGTCAGGGTCTATCCCACCAGTGGCATCAGCACTCCTCCTCCCCAGCTCTCCAGCATCTCTTGGATGGCGATGCCTTTCACTAGAAGACACCCCGCTCGGCGTGTCCCCCGTCCTTAGACACGAGCTGCACGTGTTCACCATGGGAATCAGTGGCCCAAGCAATAGCGTGTGCATGGCTGGGCAGGAAGGGCTCTCGGGGGCAAGCGGTGCCAGGGAAGGGACCCGGACTGCTCCCAGCTGAGGCTGCCGACATCATGAGCAAAGCATCAACGGATCGGGAGTCTCCACACAGTTTTGGGGTGAGTAGTTTTTGGGGTGAGCCAATGCTGTGCCAGATGCCCTCCGATGAGATGGATGCGCAGGGAGAGGTCATCAACCGCCTGTGCCACCAGCACCACCGGGGAGGGGACGAGGCAGCTGATGCGCAAGCCAGCGCAGCAGTTTGCATCCCAATGCTCCCACACGGACAACAGCGTGGGGAGCTGTCAAACGACACAGCTGGAAAACCACGGGGATGGGCTGGATGGAGGTGGGATGACCAGGGAACACCATGCATGGTCAACAACGGCAAGAAGCAAACATCACTGCAGGCGTTTGGTTTGCCCCACACCGTGGTCAGATACGCCCTGGGCGGTGGCGTCCCCATCCTCCTGTCCCAGAGCAAGGTCATGCCGGCAGCACCCAAAACCCCAAGACTACCATAACCCCCCTCCCTTTGACATTTTTAGGCTCCAACTAGTAAACTATTTTCTGCTAAAGAGAAGAAAAACCCTCGAGTTCAACAGGGCCACGCGAGCTGGGACAACAGCGACAAACCCTTGGGTGCACGGGCAGTGTCAACGCCTTCAGCGGGACTCAATTATCAACCCAACGGGTAGCGTCAAACAGAGAAGCTGCTTTTTTGATAAATACATATTTTTTTAAAGAAAACATGTCAAGAGGCCAAAGGCAAAGATGACGCGATATGCGGCAGCCCCGCTGCTTGCAAGACAGTCCTGCTAATTTATCCCAGCACAGAAGCAGGACCCTTTCTGCTGGGTTAAATGTATGGTTAGAAAACCCGCGGGGACTTCGGAAGTGTGAAAACGTCAGACACAGAGTGGCATAGGGACTTGAGCCCGAGAAAGGGGAAATTTTACGCGTCTCCTCGCTGGGTCCTGGGGAGGATTTCTGCCCAGGAGAAAGCAAAGAGGGCGGCTGGTGGCAGAGCGGGTGGCCTGAGAGGAACCCACCGCTGGAAAGGTTACAGGTGACGACGCTACCATGCATCCAGGGCTGTAATCTCTGTCTTTCACATTTCTTCCAGGTCCTAAATGCTCCTCTAAGCCTGGCTCCTCTGCAGGGTCCCCAGGGAGGTTTTGCTCCGCTCCCACCCATTGCTTTCCCTTCTCATCTTTCCAAAAGACCCCCGAGTCCCACCGCAGAGCCCTGCGGTGTGGCGGTGGCAGCAGCAAAGCCATCCCAGCTTTTATTGCGATCATGGCGCCAATTACTCAATTGAAGTTTTCATTTCCCATCCGTCAAAGTTTACCTGGGAAGGATCGGAGATGCCCACCCGGTTCTCCCTTACGGAGAGGCAGCGATGAACGTATGTCAGCCAATTTTCACGTGGTGGGGAAATAATTGGGCTAGCACGCGGGCCTCTGTTCGGGGGCCGGCTCCTGGGCACGTTTGGCCTCTTACACCCTCCTGAGGAGCAGAACCGGTGCCCGGCCCTGCTGCTCCTCCAGCACCACGCAATGCTTTAGCACCGGCACGCTCTCGGCGAGGAGAAAACGCTATTGCACTTACCAGAGCTGAAATCTTGCAAGGACCTGCTGGCGAGGCAAGGAACCTGGAAAGGAGGAGAGAGAGATGCGGTTCAGTGGGTTGGCTGTTGATGGCAGCGGGAGTTTTAAGAGGGTAACAGGGCAGTGTTGGGGTTCCACCAGCCCCGCGTGGGTGGGATGGGGCATGTTCCCCCCGTTGCAGCGCTGAGCCCAGCCCCGCAGGGCGCAAAACTGCTCCACAGACCCCAGCTGCCCCCTCCAGCCACCGCCTTGCCATGGGAAAGGGTTTGACAGAGTCTTAGAGGAGACGCCTACTTAATTAGCACCGGTTAAGGTCCTGGACATCACCGTTGCTCAGATTTGGACCCTCCCGGCTGCGCTCTCAGCCACAGCATCCAGGCGCACGCATGCTGCCTCTGGAGCTGGTCGGGGTGTCCCAGCACCTAACGGGCTCCCACAAAGCAGCCTAAAGGTGCCGAAGCCTAAGAGCAAGAAAATTGACTTTCCCTGGGCATGTGCCACCCCGCCAGCGCGCTCAGACAGGGCTGCGGCACTGCGAGCGGGAGGGAGGCTACATCGCCTGCATTGTGCGTCGGGGCCACCTACATTTGGGCTGCAAGCCGCAGCACACGGTGGGAATTCGCCAAGGGATTAAGGAGCGATTTGCTCCATCCCGGTATGAACACAGGGCTGCCCCATCGCCGCTCCCCTTTCCCAGTGCCTCATCAGCTCCTGGAGCACGCCATGCAAATCTGTGCGAAGGAGTCACAACAACGCGCCTGGGAAACCATAAATATCTGTGAAAAATCTCCCCATAAATCCAAGGGAAGGGGAATTTACAGCTCTTTCTTTTGAGATTTCTCCAGGTGCTCCCTATTAAGCCATTGTGCTCGTTTGCATAAGTATTCCTCAGACAATAAAGTCTTCTCTGCCATCAGTTATCGGCTCTGCAAACAGGAGCGGTGCTGGGCACAGGGTGTGCAAACACCCAGCTGTAAACATGAGGGACTGGTTCCTTACATCACCAGCTCCTTGGGGAGGATGCTTTAAATCAGCCACATCCAGAAAGGGGTTGTGCTTGCTTGGGGCCACGGCAGGTCCTGGGGCAGCGCTGATGTCCACAGCCCCTTCTGCACGCAGGGGACCACAGTGGCTTCTCGGGGAAGGGAGGGGGACAGGCTAGACCCAGAGGTCCATGTCACCAAGGGACATCCCGCGGCTCGGGGACCGGTGCCCGGCATTGCCACGCTTCTTGGGAAAAAAAATATAAATGAATAAAAATTGAAAACCTGCATCACTCCCAGACCCCACGCAGAGCAGATTTCACCCCAAGCGGCCCCTGCGAGGCTGCCCCGGTTAATTGCCAGGAGAGCGTGTTGTATTTCAGCTATGACATTTCTTTGCGTGTTTAACTTATCCTTATCATGACTTCCATGTACTTCTGTGCAGATGGGTGGGAGCCAGGAGAAAATGAATAATACGCTTCCTTCCAGCATGAAATGCTGAGCGTGTCCTCCGCTGAGTGCAATTACTGCGTATATGACTCCTGTAATCTGGCTAATACTGCTAAGTATACTGGAGATTAAGGGATTTTGGGCTGCAAAGTCCATTTCATCCATCCAGGCCTGTGCAAGGAAATATGAGCAGGGAAAAGGTCTCGCAGAAGCCCCCAGACTGAGCAGGGTCTGGCCTGCAGGTGACCATCCCACCGCGTCCCCTTTGCTGCTCTGGACCTCTCCCAGGCGGCTCTGTGGGGATGACGTGGATGAGGGTGACCGGAGCTGCTGGGGCTCACCCCCTTCCCCGCGGCTCCCAAACCCAGCGTGCCGCTATCCGGGATGCTCCCGACCCTATGCCAAGCACCGCTGTCACGTTCCCGGAGCGCTGGAGTGCCAAACCCTCCCCAGTGCGGCGCGCTGGGGACACAGTGGCCACGGTGAAGGACTTAAGCTGTCACGGTGCTGCTACCAAAAGCGCTCTCCAGGCACCACAAGAGCTGTTATCTCCGAGCTGGAGAGTTAATAACAGCACCGGAAAATTTCTGCGTTGGCCTCTGTCCGCCCCGCGGAGAGGAAAGCCGCAATGCCAGCGTGCCAACGGGGCCAGACCATGCTGCCAGCCCCCAGCCTTGCCACAACCCGGCTCCCCAGCGGGGGTCCAGGCTGAGTCGGCTGGGGGGGACACCCTGCCCCGGTGCCAAGAAGCAGGGTAGCAAACCACCGCTTTGCAGCCCTCGTGCTCGAGGAAGCCTCAAAAAAACCCCTCCTGTGGAGCCAGCATCCTTCCCTGGATCAGAACGGGAACAGCCTGAGCCTGGACATCACTCCTGCCCGGAGGGGAAGCCACTGCAAGCTCCCTCCAGCTTCTCCAAGCTGATGTGATATGAAGCAGAGCAGAGAGAGGGTTGTTCTGCAAGCACAGATGAGCGAAGCAGAGCAAGGAGACGGCTTTAAGTAGTAAAAGCTGCCCTTCCGTTATGAGCTCAGACACAGCCTTATACATCCCCGAGCAGCAGAGGAGCCATCTCCGCTTTGATCCGGGTTTGATTTAAAATGGAGCATCTCCCTCAGCATCGCCAGGGGGACAGCTGCGAAGTAACCTCGTTTTCCTCTGCTTTGTCCCTTTTGCCACCCGCCATGCGCCAGAGGTGCCGGGGCCACGCGCCGGAGCTGCAAACCCCGGCTCCCTGCGCTCCGGGGGCTCGTGGCCACGACGTGCTGGGGCAGCCCCCCGGCTCT
>VZSZ01000921.1:35216-45789 GCA_013398815.1 Ibidorhyncha struthersii | reverse complement strand
TGTTAAAACATGGAGGAGAGCCCAACCCGGCTGCGCGGAGCCCCAGAGCTCGCCGGGACCCCCCCCCAGCCTGGACCCCCGCCCCCCAGGGGGATGGGGGTCCCTTCCCCTTTGCGGTGCTGCTCAGCACCGGGCTCTGCTCCCCGGGCTGCCGGACCCGGCTCTCTTGGGGGTTGTGATGCCAAAAAATTCCCTGAAGACCAAAAACCAGCAGTTGGAGAGGCCAAACCCGCTGTGTTTTCAAGTGGCGGAGCAGAGGGAGAGGGCCAAAGTGTCCTGGTCCCGGCGCGTGGCCGGCGGCTGGGGCGGCTGCCGGGGCAGCGCCGGCTCGCACAGAACCCTCGCTTGTTCACCGGCCCCGGGAGGAACCGAACACTCCCAGGGCCTCGCTCCCAGCCCGTTGCTCAGAGCTTTTGGCTCTTCTCCTTGTTTTTTTCTCAATGCAAAAGAATAAAAAAAAAAGAAAAAGAAAAAAAAAAAACCCAAATGACACTGCAGCCTATAATCTGCTGGATGCTGGCCGGCTGCTCGGAAACTGTGACAGAGGCCCCTCTCGCCTCGTCAACGCCTTTCCATCAGCCTGGCAAGGCAGGGGCAGCGATTTCCTGCAGGATATCGCGAGATGGGAATGCTGATTATCTTTAGCCGAGGTCAGTGGGACGGCCGGGGTGCCCACCCCGACCCACGGCCAGGGCACGGAGACCTGCTGCTCCCCGTGGCGGGGAAGGACGGGCCGGCTCAGGTGTCCCCATGTGGGGATGAGGCTCGGCTCAAGGCATGACGTGCCCATGGCGTGATCGTGGCACCCCTACATCACCTGGGAAAGGTACTTTTAGGTCAGGGAAGCGCATCCTCATGGGGCGATCCTGGGATGCTCAGCCACCAGCAGCCCACAGACATGCCTGGGTACCCCGAGGGGATCCAAGTGATTGATCAGGATGGTGGACCCTATGCCATGGAGGCTCTTGTTGGAAAAAAGACAAAAAAAAGAAAAAAAAAAACAGCAAAACATATTTTCTGCCTCTTTTGCAATGTCGGGCGGGGGCAAAGAAGAGGGGAGAAGGAGGTGAAAAGCCACGAGTCCCTCGTGAGAGAGAAATGCCACAGGTCGGTGTTCGCATCCTGGCCGGGCTGCGGTGTCGAGGAGGAGAGCGGCCCTGAAATAAAGCAGGAATTGGGGAAGACAAACAGCAGTAACTCACACCGCGCTGCTGCCGGAGAAAAATTCCAGCATCTCCTGGAGCCGGGCAAGGCTCCCTCCCGCCCCGGCAAACAGCACCGCTCCCCCGGGCATCTGCGCTTTCGCTAGCTTTTTATTAGTAGTATTTTATGAGAGAACGAGAAGAAAAGCCTCTCTGGCAGCTTCGGGAGAGCAGAGGCGGGAAAAAATGTGCTGGCTGTAAGAGCTGCTGCCCCTTGTCACACTGGAAAACAGGCTGGCTGTGCCGGAGCGGCTCCTCCAGCCCCAAAAACGTGATCCCCAGCACCCGTGGGAGATGCTGCCTGGCCAAGGAGCTGCTGGTGGGTCCAGCCCTGCCCAAGCTTCCCTCCTCATGGGAGCAGCCGCTCGGTGCCCATCTGAAGAGCACGTTTTGGGGATTAGGGGAAGCCACAAAAGCAAAACGTACCAAAATCCCGGTGGGAGCTAGAGCATGGCGGCAGGAAACCTCAACAGGAGCCGGCACATAACGTGCACGCGATGTCTCCGGGGACCGCCATCTATTGCACGCACATGTGCACGCCTCGCTGGGAGAAGAATATTCCCTTTTGCAATGTGCCACATCGTTCCTGCTCACCAAATGCTGGGACAAGGTGGTGCCGAGAGCCCCGGGCAGAGCACCCACCACCCTTGGCCACCGAGGAAGGCACGCCGGGGCGGGCTGGTTTCGCAAGGACCGTTGCAAGGAGGGAGCAGGTCAAGAGAGGACAGAGCCCTTCACGGCCCCCGTGAAGAACAGCAAAGCTCCTCTGAGTCACTGGCTAGGCCGAAGAGGACGAGGAAGCCAAAGTGCCCCATGCCAAGGGCAGGCAAGAGGGCCAGGAGATGAGCGGGCTTGAGTAAGGCGCGCTGGCAGCCCTGCCCCGGGCTGAGCAAAGGGCTCGCTATTCAAGCGAACGCTCGATATTTCCATGTTGCCATCGCTTCCCTGCCCGCAGTGGGTGGGGTGACGGTCCTTGCAACACCCGTGTTATCCTCCCGGATGCCAGGAGAAAGCTGAAGCGCTTCTCTCTGCTGCCAGCCGCGGGAAAAGATTTTTTGTGGGGTCTGGGCAAGGAGGTCTCTCCATCCCTGAAGGGCTTCGGAGGAATACGCCCTATGCAGGACACCACGGAGATCAGCTCAGAAGAAAACGCAAGAGTCCAACTCTACCCATGCCAGGCAAACACTCACCATCACCTCTAACGCTGGGCTGGTTTCAAACCCTCCATGACTGTGGCTGCTTGGGGTTGGGTTTGCACTTTGAAGCATAGAATCATCTAGGTTGGAAGGGACCTTTAGGATCATCGAGTCCAACCGTCAACCTAACACTGCCAAAACCACCACTAAACCACCTCCTACTAAACTTGCTGCACCACCACAAAGCCTGCCTGTCAGAGCAGGGAGAGTCTGCCCGATTCCTGCCCCTCCCACCCTGGTCAGCCCCACAGAAATTTGGGGAATAGGGAAAAAAAGCAGCCGGAAGAGCACACATGGGTGTTTACGCCCAGACCTCACCATGCAGGAGGCTGGTTTCATCCCAGCATCCCATCCTCCAGCCCTGCCTCCTCCAAAAGGGAGCAGGGGCTGGGACCCTGGGAGATGCCAAAGCCTCATCCTCGTTGCCCTCAACAAAGCGCTTGTGGGACCACCGAACCCAAGCGTGGGGCTGATGACGAGAAGCGCAGTGGTGAAGCACAGCACATATGAACTCGAGTGCAGGGAGCTTTACAGCCCGTGACTACATATGGACTGCAAATGTGCGCGTTCAACCCTCCGATGTATCCTCGCCAAACATTTACAGCTTACAGATCTCCCAAGTGTTTATGCTTCGCCCTGCAAGCGCAGAGTTAACTTTGCCATGGGATGCTCTGGAGCTAACCAGGATGGGCATGACAGACACGCGCATTTACACGTGCATTGAGCCAGCAAATAAAAAAAAAAATTAGTATAAGCACTCTAAAATTAAGCCTTGCCGCTCCCTGTGCTTTTAATTCTGCCCTCTCCCGCGTACGCCTTGTGACACAGTCTTTCATTTCATGACCGCATGCCATTGCGCTGAGTCCCTGTGAGGCTGATGTACACTGGGCGTTGAACCCCTTCCAGCTGCAGCGTCTGGCGCCCAGTTTGAGACCAGGCTTCCGTACCGTCTCCCAGCCACATATGGCTCGCAGGCACGGCCGTTTATTCCTCCAGCGCCGGCGGAGCAGCCACCCTCCAGGGTGAACATCAGCGAAGTTTGAATGATAGGCAGAGCTGTTAGAAAGCGGTGTAAAATAGGGAGAGGAGCTGAGCATGGCGTCGGCTGATGCAGTGGCATCTCCAGGGCTCCCGTGCAGCATCTCTCTGTCGAGAAGCGACCGGCACCAGCCGGGGCATCTAGCCAAGGCACGGCGCAGCCACCACTGGAAGGGATCGTATTCCTCCAAAGGGAGATGGCTGTGGCAGAAGTGGGAGAGATTTAGGGGAATGGTTTGCCTCCTGAAGCTCGGGAACTTGGCGCAACGACAGGCACGTCTGCATCTGCCCTGGCGAAGTAAAGAGGGGGAAGGTTCCTCTAAATGCCGTGTGGGTGAGGAGAAACCACCATCTCTGCCTCACCGCCCAGCCCCTAAAAACCCCTTCCCCTAGGAAAATCAGAGAGCAGACTCCCCCGAGGGTCTTTCCAGGCTGCTGGGCTCCAGCACCCTGTCACAGGGCAAAGGGGGAAGGACCGATGGATGGGTTTGGGAAGCTTCAGACCCACAGCACCCACACAGATGGGGCTTGTGGAGGGGGGATGTTTCCTTCCCCACCTGACCCTCTCCCTTTTCTCCCCAGCCTCTTTCTTTGGGGACGGCTACGTGGAGATGCCGCTGGCGGACGCCTCTCGCACGGTGCGGCTCCACCTGCAGCTGTACACCAGCCAGGGGAGCGGGCTGCTCTTCCTAGCCGCCGGCCAGCCCGACCACCTCCTGCTCCAGCTGCGAGCCGGCACGCTGCAGGTCAGCAACCCCCCAGCCAGGCTGGGGTCTATGGGTCAGGGCTTCGTCCGGCACAAGGATGGAGGGGCAGCACCTGCCAAGACCCCTGCTGGGAGATGTTCAAGTGGAGGGTGGACACAGTCTTGGGAGGATCGGTTAAATACAGAGAAACAGGCTCCATCTGGGGAAACTTCTCGCCCTCTGCCCAGGGTGACGCTGGGGAGCATCGTGGAGACACCGACGCTCCACGTACATTGCACCGTCAGATATGGTGCACAGCACCCTCGGGGTGCGAGGGGTTAGCGAAGAGAAAGGGTGTGCTGAGAGGGTCCAGAGAAAGGAGAGGTCTCCCCTGTCCCACCACAGGCCAAGCCCAGCCAGGACGTGGGAAGGGAGCGGGACACAAGGATAAAATTCCCCGTCTTGTGGTTATGGTGTTGGCACCCACCACGAAGGAAAAGAGCAGGGAGTATCCGAGGCGCACATCCCGCCTCTCCTGCAGCCTGGGCTGGGCCACCAACCGCATCTAAATGAAAGCGGGAAAGCGAGGAAGCAGCTGGCCGGAGGTCTCCCTAACGCAGACCACGGTTCTCAGGTCCAGTCAGCTAACCCTCTACTTAGACAGGCTCCAGGCTGTTGCTTGTGGGGAGCAAAACCTGCTATTTCCCCTGCCGGTTCCCAGGGCAAGGGCTGGAAGCAGCCCAGGCTGCAGGGATGGAGGGAAGTGAGCAGGATGGAGCAGGGAAAGAGGAGCCAGTATCCGGCAGGATTCCTCCGTGGGGGGAGAGGAAAAGCCTAGCGGTGGGGCAGCAGGACTGGGAGATGGAGGACCCCAAGGAAAACAGCCCCAAGACTGGGGTTTGCTGAGAAAGAATGAAAGAGGAGAGAAATTCAGCGACCACAACAGAGAAGGTTTGCCCACAGGGGGATCTAGCTGGGGAAGGAGGAACACACAGAGGAGGAAGAGGGCAGGACAAACAGTAGTGACCAGAGGGACCAAAACACTTGTGAGCTCCCAGGAACAGTCCACGCTTCAGTAGGTACTTCTGGTAGGTGGAGAGGTGTCTCCTCTGCTGCAGGTAACACCCTGAGCTGAACGTTTTCCATGTCCTTCCCTGCAGGCCAGGCTGCAGCTGGGCTCGGAGGAGGTGACGCTGCAGTCCCCAGCAGAGCTGCAGCTCAATAACCTGGTAGTGCATGACGTGGAGCTGCTGGTGGAAGACGGCAGGATGACGCTGACCATCGACAGCCTCTTCAACAGCTCCGTGGACATCGCAGGACCCGTACGGGAGCTGGACATCCAGTATGGCCTCTATGCTGGTGGGACAGGCAGCCTTGACCTGCCGTACCTTGCCGAGGCCAGCTCACCATTCAGAGGTTGCCTCCACTTAGTGACATTCAACGGCCTGGACGTCCTCTCCCCACTGTCCTCTGATGGCAGCTCCAAAATCTTCCACCGGGTCCAGGAAGGGTGCAGCACACAGTTCTCTGCAGAGCCTGAGGACCCCTTTGGGTTCCTGGGGCCACACTCCTACATTGCTTTTCCCACGTGGGATGCGAGGGAGGAAGCGACCATCGAATTTGTGATAACAACAAGCATCACCCAGGCACCCCTCATCTACCACGCAGGGCTGGAGAATGACTTCTTCTACCTGGAGATCTCCAACGGGCGCCTGAGAGGGTTTGTTGAGAAAGGGAACGGCATCATCGTCCTGCACAACAACGTCTTCATCAGCGATGAGCAGCAGCACTACGTCAAAGTCTACACGGACATCCACAAGTTTGAGATCCTGATTGATTACTATGCCTCATCCACGTCCAACCGGGGCATCAACAACTACCTGGACCTTCAGGGAAACCTCTTCATTGGAGGTATGAATGAAAAAGCTTTGCAAAGGCTGAGGGAGCACCATCTTGCTTTCATCTCCGTGTGGACCATGACCAACAACTCGTTTGTTGGCTGCCTGGAGGACTTGCGGATAAACCTGCAGAGGAGGAGTCTGCAAGACGCCGTGATCACAAAGGACATCACATCAGGCTGTGGAAAGCAGGAGCACTACTGGGACTATGAAGAGGCATACGAGCAGGATGAGGCGCCCACCTCCCCACCTCCAGATGTCTGGTCGGGAGCACCGGGCCTGATGGTGGAAGCGTGCCAGCCAGACAACAGCTTCCCACCTGCCTTCGCCAACATCAGCAGGCTGCTGCACGTCAGCCCCCTCATCGTCTCTGAAGGGGGCACGACCTATCTGGAGTGGAAACATGCCCAGCCAACAGTAGACTTGAGCCTTGCAAACATCCGGCAGTCCCAAATCCTCTTTAGCATCACCAATGACCCTAGGCACGGCCAGCTGGAGCTGGACATTCCTGGGTCCAGGAGCAGAAGGAAGTTCACCTTGTTGGACATTGTGAATAGGAAAGTCAGATACGTCCACGATGGCTCCGAGGGGCCCATGGACCAGCTGATGCTGGAGGTGACAGTGACTGCTCAGCAAGGGGTCCCAGAGTGCTTGCGGCAGGGGCAGATGTACCTGCTGCCCATCATGATCAACCCCATCAGTGATCCCCCACAGGTGATCTTTCCCCATGGGAACCACATGACAATCCTGAAGCACACAAGAAAACACCTGACCACAGACATCCTGCAGGTCCTAGATGATGACACATCCTGTGATGACCTCGAATTCCAGCTGCATGGTGGCCAGCACATGGAGGAGGGCTATGTGGAGTATGACTTCCATCCTGGAGTGCCCATCGAAGAGTTTTCCTGCAGGGACCTGGAAGCAGGCAACATAGTCTACGTGCACCAGAGTGGGACAAACTCACAGCTCACCTTGCAGGTGAGCGACGGCACAGTCCCAAGCCCCATTGCCACCCTGAGGATCCTCGCCATTGACCCTGACATCCGCCTGCACAACAACACTGGCCTGTCCATCTCCCAAGGAGGAGCTGCACGCATTACCACAGCCAACCTGTCAGTGGAGACAAACGCCGTGAAACAACAGGTCGCCATCCTGTACATCCTCACAGAGCCCCTAAGGTTTGGTGAGGTCCAGAAGCAAGGGAGCGTGGGAGGGGATTGGAAAAAAGTCGAGTCCTTCCACCAACAAGACCTGGAGCAGGGGCGCATCCAGTATTTCAGCACAGACTCAGAGCACCGGCTGGAAGATGTTGTGGAGAAGCTGAGATTCGAAGTCCAGGTGGGGCAGAAGGTCTTGCAAAACAACACCTTTCTCATAAGGATTGAAAGAGCCACCATTAAGATGAGGACCATGGTCCCCCTCCAGATGAAGAACAAGCGGCACAGAAATATCACCAGTAAGGAGCTGGAGGCAATGTTGGAAGATCCAAACTCTGCCCCAGTTCCCTTCCACTATGTGATAATCCAGGCTCCCAAAAAGGGAAACCTGGAGCTGCTCGGCAACAGACTGACCGAAGGCTTTGGATTTACCCAAGATGACCTGCAAAGAAACCACCTGAGCTACAGTGCGACCATCAGGAACTCTCAACAAGCCGAGGACACGTTCCAGTTTCGCGTCCGTGCTGGCGAGCGGCACTCTCCCGTCTATACCTACACAATCAGCATCGGTGGGGACCCTGATGCACCAGCCCTGACCAACGTCCTCCTGACAGTGCCAGAAGGGGGGCAAGCCATCATCTCCAAGGACCACTTGTTTGTACAGAGCGTGAACAGCATGGACTACCTCTACGAAGTGATTGAGGGGCCAGCGCACGGGAGGCTGGCCTGGGCTGCGTCCCATGGCTGGGCCTCCAGAGAGGAGATCACAGAGTTCACCAACGATGACATACTCCACCGCCGGCTGCTGTACCAGCACGACGACTCTGAGACACTGGAGGACGACATCCCCTTCGTAGCAATCAGGCAGGGCGAGGGCAGTGCTGAGCCCGATGCAGAGGAGGTGAGAGGTGTTTTCAGGGTCTCCATCCAACCCATCAATGACCACCCCCCAGTCCAGGTGGTGAACAAGGTCTTCAGTGTGGTACGCAACGGGCAGCACCTGCTGACAACAGATGACATTGCCTTCACTGACAAGGACTCTGGCTTCTCTGACACACAGCTGGTGCTGGCGAGGAAGGACATTTTGTTTGGCAGCATCGTGTCCGTCGATGACAGAAGCCACCAGGTCTATCGGTTCACACAAGATGACCTGAGGAAGAAGAAGATCCTCTTTGTCCATTCCGGGGCTGACCGGGGCTGGATCCAGCTACAGGTCTCAGATGGCCTCCACCAAACCACGGCACTCCTGGAAGTACAGGCATCAGACCCCTACATCAAAATAGTCAACAACACCGGACTAGTCATCCACCAAGGCAGCCGAGGGACCATTGACTCCTCCGTCCTCAGCCTGGAGACCAACATGGACATCAGGTCAGATGAAGAGATACGGTTCCTGATAACGACTCCCCCGAGGTGGGGGACCGTGCTGAGAGGGGAGCAGCCAGTCATGGCCTTCTCCCAGAGGGACCTGCTAGCAGGAGAGATCTCCTACCGCCACAACGGGAGCAGGAACAGCCGGGATGAGCTCCAGTTCACTGTAGAGGCAAACGAGGTGGCGGTGGAGGACACGCTGGCCATCAGTGTGTTCTTGGACACCCATCCCAGCCCCCTGCGCTTAGTCAACCACAAGGAGATCCATGTCTTCCAGGGGGAAGCAGCTGGGATCAAGGAGGAGTACTTACTGGTGAGTATCACCTTCTCTAGTCATTCCCTAAACCTGCATCACTTCCCTGGCCACCAAACCAGGCCAGCCACTGGTGGGACTCCATTTTACTCCCACCTGCCCAGAGCAAAGGACTCACGTCCATATCAGGCTTTCCCCAGGGGCAGAAGGGGGGTCCAGGCACGGCCTCGGCAACAAGGTGACTCTTACAGCTCATCCACAGCAAAGCCTTGGGGGATTGCACAGCAGTGGGCTGTGGGGCAGCCCAGCCTCGCAGGCACCAGCCCCCAACTCATACCTTGTCTCCCCCACACTCCCAGGTGGCCCACGAAGAGATCCCTCCCCAGGACATAGTCTACCTGGTGAGAAGCCCCCCAGCCTCCGGCTTCCTGGCGATGCTTCAGCACGGCCGAGACTCAAATGAGCAGCCCAGCCTGGACCCCATCCAGTCCTTCACCCAGGAGGACATCAACAACGGCAGAGTCCTCTACCTCCACTCCAAGCCGGAGGAGGAACGTGACCAGTTTGTTGCGGACATCACAGCCAGCGGTGCAGACCCATTGGAGGGGGTGGTGGTGAGCCTGGCCGTGCTCCCCATCGCCGTTCCCCTGGATGTCCGCAACATCACAGTGCCTGGAGGTGGCTCCGTCACCCTCTCCACGGGCATCCTCAATGTCCCCAGCTCCCACTACACAGCTCTCGGCGTGGAGTTCAAGGTGCTTGAGCCCCCCCGTTTTGGCACCCTCCTGAACAGCGAGCGGCCCGAGGATGGCAGGCTGCGCAGCTTCACCTGGAACGAGGTAGAGCAGCCAACGTTGCCCAGCACGCCGGGAGTTGGGAAGAGCCCGGGGGTGGTCTCCAGTCCCCAGCGGCACTGGGAGGCTGGGGAGGGCTGTGGGTCTCCTCTCCCCATCGGAGAGCTCTGTCCTCGGGATGGAGGGGCTCGGGATGACGGGCTTGCCCTGCAGACAAGGTGTGCTTAAATGCCTTTGGGGGGATATGGGGTGGGGACACAGGCAGAAGACCCATGCTGGGCTCCAGCTCTGCTTCCCATGTGCATCCCACTCCCTGTCTTCGAGCTGGATCCATCCCACAGGGGCACCCCAAAGCAAGTGGCAGGCACCCACCTCCCTCCCTCCCTCCCTCCTCCCAGCCTGGCGCACAGGTCCCCTCCCAGCGGGGCTGGTGGCCTGTGTCCTCCCAGGAGGGTCACCCAGCCCCTGCCCCTCAGGTGGAGGGCCAGCGGATCCAGTACAGGCAGGACGGACCCCAGGCCCAGGCCGATAGCTTCACCCTCCTGGCCAACGCCTCCGAGATGGCCCGGCAGAGCCAGCCCAGGACCCTCTTCATCACCATCCTGCCCCGCAGCTCCAAGGGGCCGCGGCTGAGGGTCAACGCCGGCCTGCAGGTAAGGGTGGGATGCCACGGGGATGGGCAGCAGGCCCTGGGTGCTCAGCACTAGGACACCCCGGGGCGGGTGGAGATGGCCAGCCCAGCGTGGGGACCCCACGGGGACCCCACTGCCAGCCTGGTCACGCACCTCCGGGAATTCGGGCACAGCAGAGCCCGGGTGCGGACCAGAGGCAGGCGATGGGCTCCGGGGAAAGGAGGCGGTTTCCCGGCGGGACGAGGCTTTGCAGGAGGCGGAGACCGGGTTGTCCCGTCCCTCCTTCTCCATCCTCCACCCCCGTCCCTCCCCGCCGCCGATGCCGAAACCGTCCGCAAGATGG